>JAANYP010006580.1:0-10757 GCA_020465985.1 Centrapalus pauciflorus | reverse complement strand
CACTATATGGTAACATAAGTTAGTGTGTGTGGCCAAAGTGTAGTGTGTGTTAGAATGTAAAAATCTAATACATAGTAGTCACATTGAGTGCAATTTTGTGTGACTAAATCAGATGCCACTATATGGCACTTGAATAATGATATTGGTGACCAAATCATATTCCATTATATGGTCACATGAAGTAATTGTATGTGTGACTAAATCATATTCCAGTATATGGTCACATGAAGTAATTTGTTATGTGGCTAAATCAAGAACTCGAGTTTGTCACACAAGATTTTAGTGTAGCCAAAAGCAGACACTATATGGTCACATTAGTTAGTATGTGTGGCTAAAGTGTATTGTGTGTTAGAATGTAAAAATCTAATACGTAGTAGTCACATTGCGTGCCATTTTGTGTGACTAAATCATATGCCACTATATGGTCACCTGAATAATGATTTGGATGACCAAATCGTATTCCAGTATATGGTCACATGAAGTAATCTGTTATGTGACTAAATCATGAACTCGAGTATTGTAGCCAAAAGCAGACACTATATTGTAACATAAGTCAGTTTGTGTGGCGAAAGTGTAGTGTGTGTTAGAATGTAAAAATATAATACGTAGTAGTCACATTGAGTGCCATTTTGTGTGACTAAATCATATGCCACTATATGGTCACTTGAATAATGTTTTGGGTGACCAAATCATATTCCATTATATGGTCAAATGAAGTAATTGTATGTGTTACTAAATCATATTCCAGTATATGGTCACATGAAGTAATTTGTTATGTGACTAAATCATGAACTCGAGTTTGTCACACATGATTTTAGTGTAGCCAAAAGCAGACACTATATGGTCACATAAGTTAGTATGTGTGGCTAAAGTGTAGTGTGTGTTAGAATGTAAAAATCTAATACGTAGTAGTCACATTGAGTGCCATTTTGTGTGACTAAATCATATGCCACTATATGGTCACTTGAATAATGATTTGGATGACCAAATCATATTCGAGTATATGGTCACATGAAGTAATTGTATGTGTGGGAAAATCATATTCTAGTATATGGTCACATGAAGTAATTTGTTATGTGGCTAAATCATGAACTCGAGTTTGTCACTCAAGATTTTAATGTAGCCAAAAGCAGACACTATATGGTAACATAAGTTAGTGTCTGTGGCCAAAGTGTAGTGTGTGTTAGAATATAAAAATCTAATACGTAGTAGTCACATTGAGTGCCATTTTGTGTGACTAAATCATATGCCACTATATGGTCACTTGAATAATGATTTTGGTGACCAAATAATATTCCAGTATATGGTCACATGAAGTAATTGTATGTGTGACTAAATCATATTCCAGTATATGGTCACATGAAGTAATTTGTTATGTGGCTAAATCAAGAACTCGAGTTTGTCACACAAGATTTTAATGTAGCCAAAAGCAGACACTATATGGTCACATTAGTTAGTATGTGTGGCTAAAATGTATTGTGTGTTAGAATGTAAAAATCTAATACGTAGTCGTCACATTGCGTGCCATTTTGTGTGACTAAATCATATGCCACTATATGGTCACTTGAATAATGATTTGGATGACCAAATCATATTCGAGTATATGGTCACATGAAGTAATTTTATGTGTGGGAAAATCATATTCTAGTATATGGTCACATGAAGTAATTTGTTATGTGGCTAAATCATGAACTCGAGTTTGTCACACAAGATTTTAATGTAGCCAAAAGCAGACACTATATGGTAACATAAGTTAGTGTCTGTGGCCAAATTGTAGTGTGTGTTAGAATATAAAAATCTAATACGTAGTAGTCACATTGAGTGGCATTTTGTGTGACTAAATCATATGCCACTATATGGTCACTTGAATAATGATTTTGGTGACCAAAAAATATTCCAGTATATGGTCACATGAAGTAATTGTATGTGTGACTAAATCATATTCCAGTATATGGTCACATTAAGTAATTTGTTATGTGGCTAAATCAAGAACTCGAGTTTGTCACACAAGATTTTAATGTAGCCAAAAGCAGACTCTATATGGTCACATTAGTTAGTATGTGTGGCTAAAGTGTATTGTGTGTTAGAATGTAAAAATCTAATACGTAGTAGTCACATTGCGTGCCATTTTGTGTGACTAAATCATATGCCACTATATGGTCACTTGTATAATGATTTGGATGACCAAATCATATTCGAGTATATGGTCACATGAAGTAATTGTATGTGTGAGAAAACCATATTCCAGTATATGGTCACATGAAGTAATTTGTTATGTGGCTAAATCATGAACTCGAGTTT
Organism: Centrapalus pauciflorus; assembly: GCA_020465985.1. Classification (NCBI taxonomy): domain Eukaryota; kingdom Viridiplantae; phylum Streptophyta; class Magnoliopsida; order Asterales; family Asteraceae; genus Centrapalus; species Centrapalus pauciflorus. The sequence continues at coordinate 8,456 of JAANYP010006580.1, read as the reverse complement.
TTTCACACAAGATTTATATGTAGCCAAAAGCAGACACTATTTGGTAACATAAGTTAGTGTCTGTGGCCAAAGTGTAGTGTGTGTTAGAATATAAAAATCTAATACGTAGTAGTCACATTGGGTGCCATTTTGTGTGACTAAATCATATGCCACTATATGGTCACTTGAATAATGATTTTGGTGACCAAATAATATTCTAGTATATGGTCACATGAAGTAATTTATTATGTGGCTAAATCAAGAACTCGAGTTTGTCACACAAGATTTTAGTGTAGCCAAAAGCAGACACTATATGGTCACATTAGTTAGTATGTGTGGCCAAAGTGTAATGTGTGTTAGAATGTAAAAATCTAATACGTAGTAGTCACATTGCGTGCCATTTTGTGTGACTAAATCATATGCCACTATATGGTCACTTGAATAATGATTTGGATGAACAAATCATATTCCAGTATATGGTCACATGAAGTAATTTGTTATGTGACTAAATCATGAACTCGAGTTTGTCACACATGATTTTAGTGTAGCCAAAAGCAGACACTATATGGTCACATAAGTTAGTATGTGTGGCTAAAGTGTATTGTGTGTTAGAATGTAAAAATCTAATAAGTAGCAGTCACATTGAGTGCCCTTTTGTGTGACTAAATCATATGCCACTATATGGTAACTTGAATAATGATTTGGATGACCAAATCATATTCGAGTATATGGTCACATGAAGTAATTGTATGTGTGGGAAAATCATATTCTAGTATATGGTCACATGAAGTAATTTGTTATGTGGCTAAATCATGAACTCGAGTTTGTCACACAAGATTTTAATGTAGCCAAAAGCAGACACTATATGGTAACATAAGTTAGTGTCTGTGGCCAAAGTGTAGTGTGTGTTAGAATATAAAAATCTAATACGTAGTAGTCACATTGGGTGCAATTTTGTGTGACTAAAGGATATGCCACTATATGGTCACTTGAATAATGATTTTGGTGACCAAATAATATTCCAAGTATATGGTCCATGAGTAATTGTATGTGTGGACTAATCTATTCCAGTATATGGTCACATGAAGTAATTTGTTATGTGGCTAAATCAAGAACTCGAGTTTGTCACACAAGATTTTAATGTAGCCAAAAGCAGACACTATATGGTCACATTAGTTAGTATGTGTGGCTAAAGTGTAATTGTGTGTTAGAATGTAAAAATCTAATACGTAGTAGTCACATTGCGTGCCATTTTGTGTGACTAAATCATATGCCACTATATGGTCACTTGTATAATGATTTGGATGACCAAATCATATTCGAGTATATGGTCACATGAAGTAATTGTATGTGTGGGAAAATCATATTCTAGTATATGGTCACATGAAGTAATTTGTTATGTGGCTAAATCATGAACTCGAGTTTGTCACACAAGATATTAATGTAGCCAAAAGCAGACACTATATGGTAACATAAGTTAGTGTCTGTGGCCAAAGTGTAGTGTGTGTTAGAATATAAAAATCTAATACGTAGTAGTCACATTGGGTGCAATTTTGTGTGACTAAAGGATATGCCACTATATGGTCACTTGAATAATGATTTTGGTGACCAAATAATATTCCAGTATATGGTCACTTGAAGTAATTGTATGTGTGACTAAATCATATTCCAGTATATGGTCACATGAAGTAATTTGTTATGTGGCTAAATCAAGAACTCGAGTTTGTCACACAAGATTTTAATGTAGCCAAAAGCAGACACTATATGGTCACATTAGTTAGTATGTGTGGCTAAAGTGTATTGTGTGTTAGAATGTAAAAATCTAATACGTAGTAGTCACATTGCGTGCCATTTTGTGTGACTAAATCATATGCCACTATATGGTCACTTGTATAATGATTTGGATGACCAAATCATATTCGAGTATATGGTCACATGAAGTAATTGTATGTGTGAGAAAACCATATTCCAGTATATGGTCACATGAAGTAATTTGTTATGTGGCTAAATCATGAACTCGAGTTTTTTCACACAAGATTTTTATGTAGCCAAAAGCAGACACTATTTGGTAACATAAGTTAGTGTCTGTGGCCAAAGTGTAGTGTGTATTAGAATATAAAAATCTAATACGTAGTAGTCACATTGAGTGCCATTTTGTGTGACTAAATCATATGCCACTATATGGTCACTTGAATAATGATTTTGGTGACCAAATAATATTCTAGTATATGGTCACATGAAGTAATTTATTATGTGGCTAAATCAAGAACTCGAGTTTGTCACACAAGATTTTAGTGTAGCCAAAAGCAGACACTATATGGTCACATTAGTTAGTATGTGTGGCCAAAGTGTAATGTGTGTTAGAATGTAAAAATCTAATACGTAGTAGTCACATTGCGTGCCATTTTGTGTGACTAAATCATATGCCACTATATGGTCACCTGAATAATGATTTGGATGAACAAATCATATTCCAGTATATGGTCACATGAAGTAATTTGTTATGTGACTAAATCATGAACTCGAGTTTGTCACACATGATTTTAGTGTAGCCAAAAGCAGACACTATATGGTCACATATGTTAGTATGTGTGGCTAAAGTGTATTGTGTGTTAGAATGTAAAAATCTAATACGTAGCAGTCACATTGAGTGCCATTTTGTGTGACTAAATCATATGCCACTATATGGTCACTTGAATAATGATTTGGATGACCAAATCATATTCGAGTATATGGTCACATGTAGTAATTGTATGTGTGGGAAAATCATATTCTAGTATATGGTCACATGAAGTAATTTGTTATGTGGCTAAATCATGAACTCGAGTTTGTCACACAAGATTTTAATGTAGCCAAAAGCAGACACTATATGGTAACATAAGTTAGTGTCTGTGGCCAAAGTGTAGTGTGTGTTAGAATATAAAAATCTAATACGTAGTAGTCACATTGAGTGCCATTTTGTGTGACTAAATCATATGCCACTATATGGTCACTTGAATAATGATTTTGGTGACCAAATAATATTCCAGTATATGGTCACATGAAGTAATTGTATGTGTGACTAAATCGTATTCCAGTATATGGTCACATGAAGTAATTTGTTATGTGGCTAAATCAAGAACTCGAGTTTGTCACAAAAGATTTTAATGTAGCCAAAAGCAGACACTATATGGTCACATTAGTTAGTATGTGTGGCTAAAGTGTATTGTGTGTTAGAATGTAAAAATCTAATACGTAGTAGTCACATTGCGTGCCATTTTGTGTGACTAAATCATATGCCACTATATGGTCACCTGAATAATGATTTGGATGACCAAATCGTATTCCAGTATATGGTCACATGAAGTAATTTGTTATGTGACTAAATCATGAACTCGAGTATTGTAGCCAAAAGCAGACACTATATTGTAACATAAGTCAGTTTGTGTGGCGAAAGTGTAGTGTGTGTTAGAATGTAAAAATATAATACGTAGTAGTCACATTGAGTGCCATTTTGTGTGACTAAATCATATGCCACTATATGGTCTCTTGAATAATGTTTTGGGTGACCAAATCATATTCCATTATATGGTCACATGAAGTAATTGTACGTGTGACTAAATCATATTCCAGTATATGGTCACATGAAGTAATTTGTTATGTGACTAAATCATGAACTCGAGTTTGTCACACATGATTTTAGTGTAGCCAAAAGCAGACACTATATGGTCACATAAGTTAGTATGTGTGGCTAAAGTGTATTGTGTGTTAGAATGTAAAAATCTAATACGTAGCAGTCACATTGAGTGCCATTTTGTGTGACTAAATCATATGCCACTATATGGTCACTTGAATAATGATTTGGATGACCAAATCATATTCGAGTATATGGTCACATGAAGTAATTGTATGTGTGGGAAAATCATATTCTAGTATATGGTCACATGAAGTAATTTGTTATGTGGCTAAATCATGAACTCGAGTTTGTCACACAAGATTTTAATGTAGCCAAAAGCAGACACTATATGGTAACATAAGTTAGTGTCTGTGGCCAAAGTGTATTGTGTGTTAGAATATAAAAATCTAATACGTAGTAGTCACATTGAGTGCCATTTTGTGTGACTAAATCATATGCCACTATATGGTCACTTGAATAATGATTTTGGTGACCAAATAATATTCCAGTATATGGTCACATGAAGTAATTGTATGTGTGACTAAATCATATTCCAGTATATGGTCACATTATGTAATTTGTTATGTGGCTAAATCAAGAACTCGAGTTTGTCACACAAGATTTTAATGTAGCCAAAAGCAGACAATATATGGTCACATTAGTTAGTATGTGTGGCTAAAGTGTATTGTGTGTTAGAATGTAAAAATCTAATACGTAGTAGTCACATTGCGTGCCATTTTGTGTGACTAAATCATATGCCACTATATGGTCACTTGTATAATGATTTGGATGACCAAATCATATTCGAGTATATGGTCACATGAAGTAATTGTATGTGTGAGAAAACCATATTCCAGTATATGGTCACATGAAGTAATTTGTTATGTGGCTAAATCATGAACTCGAGTTTTTTCACACAAGATTTTTATGTAGCCAAAAGCAGACACTATTTGGTAACATAAGTTAGTGTCTGTGGCCAATGTGTAGTGTGTGTTAGAATATAAAAATCTAATACGTAGTAGTCACATTGAGTGCCATTTTGTGTGACTAAATCATATGCCACTATATGGTCACTTGAATAATGATTTTGGTGACCAAATAATATTCTATTATATGGTCACATGAAGTAATTTATTATGTGGCTAAATCAAGAACTCGAGTTTGTCACACAAGATTTTAGTGTAGCCAAAAGCAGACACTATATGGTCACATTAGTTAGTATGTGTGGCCAAAGTGAAATGTGTGTTAGAATGTAAAAATCTAATACGTAGTAGTCACATTGCGTGCCATTTTGTGTGACTAAATCATATGCCACTATATGATCACCTGAATAATGATATGGATGACCAAATCATATTCCAGTATATGGTCGCATGAAGTAATTTGTTATGTGACTAAATCATGAACTCGAGTTTGTCACACAAGATTTTATTGTAGCCAAAAGAAGACACTATATGGTAACATAAGTTAGTGTGTGTGGCGAAAGTGTAGTGTGTGTTAGAATATAAAAATCTAATACGTAGTAGTCACATTGAGTGCCATTTTGTGTGACTAAATCATATGCCACTATATGGTCACTTGAATAATGTTTTGGGTGACCAAATCATATTCCATTATATTGTCACATGAAGTAATTGTATGTGTGACTAAATCATATTCCAGTATATGGTTACATGAAGTAATTTGTTATGTGACTAAATCATGAACTCGAGTTTGTCACACATGATTTTAGTGTAGCCAGACGCAGACACTATATGGTCACATAAGTTAGTATGTGTGGCTAAAGTGTATTGTGTGTTAGAATGTAAAAACCTAATACGGAGCAGTCACATTGAGAGCCATTTTGTGTGACTAAATCATATGCCACTATATGGTCACTAGAATAATGATTTGGATGACCAAATCATATTCGAGTATATGGTCACATGAAGTAATTGTATGTGTGAGAAAATCTTATTCCAGTATATGGTGACATGAAGTAAATTGTTATGTGGCTAAATCATGAACTCGAGTTTGTCACACAAGATTTTAATGTAGCCAAAAGCAGACACTATATGGTAACATAAGTTAGTGTCTGTGGCCAAAGTGTAGTGTGTGTTAGAATTTAAAAATCTAATACGTAGTAGTCACATTGAGTGCCATTTTGTGTGACTAAATCATATGCCACTATATGGTCACTTGAATAATGATTTTGGTGACCAAATAATATTCCAGTATATGGTCACATGAAGTAATTGTATGTGTGACTAAATCATATTCCAGTATATGGTCATATGAAGTAATTTGTTATGTGGCTAAATCAAGAACTCGAGTTTGTCACACAAGATTTTAGTGTAGCCAAAAGCAGACACTATATGGTCACATTAGTTAGTATGTGTGGCTAAAGTGTATTGTGTGTTAGAATGTAAAAATCTAATACGTAGTAGTCACATTGCGTGCCATTTTGTGTGACTAAATCATATGCCACTATATTGTCACCTGAATAATGATTTGGATTACCAAATCATATTCCAGTATATGGTCACATGAAGTAATTTGTTATGTGACTAAAACATGAACTCGAGTTTGTCACACAAGATTTGATTGTAGCCAAAAGCAGACACTATATGTAACATAAGTTAGTGTGTGTGGCCAAAGTGTAGTGTGTGTTAGAATGTAAAAATCTAATACGTAGTAGTCACATTGAGTGCCATTTTGTGTGACTAAATCATATGCCACTATATGGTCACTTGAATAATATTTTGGGCAACCAAATCATATTCCAATATATGGTCAAATGAAGTAATTGTATGTGTTACTAAATCATATTCCAGTATATGATCACATGAAGTAATTTGTTATGTGACTAAATCATGAACTCGAGTTTGTCACACATGATTTTAGTGTAGCCAAAAGCAGACACTATATGGTCACATAAGTTAGTATGTGTGGTTAAAGTGTATTGTGTGTTAGAATGTAAAAATCTAATACGTAGTAGTCACATTGAGTGCCATTTTGTGTGACTAAATCATATGCCACTATATGGTCACTGGAATAATGATTTGGATGACCAAATCATATTCCATTATATGGTCACATGAAGTAATTGTATGTGTGACTAAATCATATTCCAGTATATGGTCACATGAAGTAATTTGTTATGTGGCAAAATCATGAACTCGAGTTTGTCACACAAGATTTATGTGTAGCCAAAAGCAGACACTATATGGTCACATAAGTTAGTATGTGTGGCTAAAGTGTAGAGTGTGTTAGAATGTAAAAATCTAATACGTAGTAGTCACATTGAGTGCTATTTTGTGTGACTAAATCATATGCCTCTATACGGTCACTTGAATAATGATTTGGGTGACCAGATCATATTCCAGTATATGGTCACATGAAGTAATTTGTTATGTGACTAAATCATGAAGTCGAGTTTGTCACACAAGATTTTATTGTAGCCAAAAGCAGACACTATATGGTAGCATAAGTTAGTGTGTGTGGCCAAAGTGTAGTGTGTGTTAGAATCTAAAAATATAATACGTAGTAGTCATATTGAGTGCCATTTTGTGTGACTAAATCATATGCCACTATATGGTCACTTGAATAATGTTTTGGGTGACCATATCATATTCCATTATATGGTCACATGAAGTAATTGTATGTGTGACTAAATCATATTCTAGTATATGGTCACATGAAGTAAATTGTTATGTGACTAAATCATGAACTTGAGTTTGTCACACATGATTTTAGTGTACCCAAAAGCAGACACTATATGGTCACATAAGTTTGTATGTGTGGCTAAAGTGTATTGTGTGTTAGAATGTAAAATATATAACGTAGTAATCATATTGAGTGCCCATTTTGGTGTGACTAAATCATATGCCACTATATGGTCACTTGAATAATGTTTTGGGTGACCATATCATATTCCATTATATGGTCACATGAAGTAATTGTATGTGTGACTAAATCATATTCTAGTATATGGTCACATGAAGTAAATTGTTATGTGACTAAATCATGAACTTGAGTTTGTCACACATGATTTTAGTGTACCCAAAAGCAGACACTATATGGTCACATAAGTTTGTATGTGTGGCTAAAGTGTATTGTGTGTTAGAATGTAAAAATCTAATACGTAGCAGTAACATTGAGTGCCATTTTGTGTGACTAAATCATATGCCACTATATGGTCACTTGAATAATGATTTGGATGACCAAATCATATTCGAGTATATGGTCACATGAAGTAATTGTATGTGTAAGAAAACCATATTCAAGTATAGGGTCACATGAAGTAATTTGTTATGTGGCTAAATCATGAACTCGAGTTTGCCACACAAGATTTTAATGTAGCCAAAAGCAGACACTATATGGTAACATAAGTTAGTGTCTGTGGCCAAAGTGTAGTGTGTGTTAGAATATAAAAATCTAATACGTAGTAGTCACATTGAGTGCCATTTTGTGTGACTAAATCATATGCCACTGTACGGTCACTTGAATAATGATTTTGGTGACCAAGTAATATTCCAGTATATGGTCACATGAAGTAATTGTATGTGTGAGACAATCATATTCCAGTATATGGTCACATGAAGTAATTTGTTATGTGACTAAATCATGAACTCGAGTTTGTCACACATGATTTTAGTGTAGCCAAAAGCAGACACTATATGGTAACATAAGTTAGTGTGTGTGGCCAAAGTGTATTGTGTGTTAGAATGTAAAAATCTAATACGTAGTAGTCACATTGAGTGCCATTTTGTGTGACTAAATCATATGCCACTATATGGTCACTTGAATAATATTTTGGGTAACCAAATCATATTCCATTATA
>JAANYP010006579.1:0-111565 GCA_020465985.1 Centrapalus pauciflorus | reverse complement strand
TAAGGTTGTAAAACCCTAAGAACAGTCTGTGTTCTTCGTCTAATCAAAACAGATTAGAGGTGATTGTAATCATTGAATTCAGCAATACAAACAGTCTTGATTACTTCTTATGTTTTAAGCTTAATTGTTTCTGAAAGTTTTTGTTAAAATAATTAAGTGTTATTCCGCAAACTTCTTAATTAAACTTTGATTCAAAGCAAGATTATTGATTTATACTCTGATAAATTCAAATCAGTTAATCTTGGTTATTCATAATTTGCATAATTTTCAGATCCTGACAAGTGGTATCAGAGCCAGGTTTGTCAAACCAGGTTATTCAAATCAGGTTTTTCAAACCAAGTTGTTCTTTGTTTTTCAAAGTCAAAAACTTTCTTTCAAATTTTTAATCTTTTTCAATGGAATTTGAAAATAGCAGCAGTGGATCTGGGCAAGGACTCAAAGTGCCTATGCTCAAGCCCACTGAATTTGAGATGTGGAAACTCAGGATTCAACAGCATATTCAATTCATTGATTATGCCATATGGGAAGCTGTTGAATTCCCTCCTGCAGTTGATCCAGAACTTGATGCTGAGGGAAAACCAGTCAAAACCCCTCCAAAAACTGAACTTGAAAGGAAGGCTAGAATGAATGAAGTGAAAGCACTCACATTATTACAAATAGCCATTCCTAATGCTTATCAACATCAGTTTAAAAAATTTTATACTGCTCACTCTCTTTGGAATGCCTTAGAGAAGAGGTTTGCTGGTAATGCAAGTACCAAGAGAAATCAAAAGGACCTCTTGAAACAGCAGTATGAAAACTTTTCTGGTGGCAAGAATGAAAACCTCACTCAATTCTTTGACAGGTTCAACAAACTGATAAGTGAACTGGAAAGTGCAAAGGTCAATCTGGATCAAGATGAAGTCAACAGAAAGTTTCTCAGATCTCTTGGAGAAGAATGGACAGTCTATGCTGCACAGTGGAGAACAAAAGACACACTTGATGAGATAGAATTGGATGATCAATACAACAGTCTAAGAGTGTTTGAGACTGAAATTGATGCTAAAAAGAAATCCTTTTCTTATAATCACAACACTGCTCTTCTGTCCTCTGAAAAATCTAATAACTGTGATTCTTTTTCAGGTGGTGATGGCCATTCTGCTGAAACTCATTATGAAGCTTTTGTTGCCAATGATGGATTATTTGCTCTAAATGTTGAAGACTTGGAACAAATTCATCCAGATGATCTTGAAGAGATGGATTTAAAGTGGCAACATGCAATGCTGACCATGAGAGCCAAAAGATTTCTGAAAAGAACTGGTAGGACCAACTTTCAAGCCAAAACAGAAGGCAAACCATCTTTTGATAAATCAAAAGTGGAATGCTATAAATGCCATAAGCTTGGTCACTTTGCCAGAGAATGTAGATCTCAAGGTCAACAACCATCAAGGACTTCACAGCCCATTCAAGCTTCCTCATCAACGGCACTTGTCTCTCAAGAAGACAATGTGTTTGACTGGAGTGATCAGACAGAGGAAGAATTCCAAAATCAAGCACTTATGGCAGAAACCTCAAATGTCTCCTCAACTGAACTACCATCTGAGGTAAACTCTAAACTCTGCTCTCAATCATGCAAAAATATGGTTAAAAAGTACAGAGAAGTCATAGTCCTTCAAGGAAACACGTCCATAAAGCAATATAAATAGACAGAATATTGTATAGAAGTTACATATAGAAGGAGAGAAGTTTTCTGCATATTTTGAGTCTGTAATTGCTTTATTGTTAAGTTTTCTTAAGCCTCTAAGGTTGTAAAACCCTAAGAACAGTCTGTGTTCTTCGTCTAATCAAAACAGATTAGAGGTGATTGTAATCATTGAATTCAGCAATACAAACAGTCTTGATTACTTCTTATGTTTTAAGCTTAATTGTTTCTGAAAGTTTTTGTTAAAATAATTAAGTGTTATTCCGCAAACTTCTTAATTAAACTTTGATTCAAAGCAAGATTATTGATTTATACTCTGATAAATTCAAATCAGTTAATCTTGGTTATTCATAATTTGCATAATTTTCAGATCATAATGAGAGCATGTGCAAAACTCTAGCTAAGATGGAAGAAAGGAGATATGAATATATGCAAGCCATAGAAGATCTGGAAAAACAGATCAATGACTATAAGGATAATGAGATTCAAATGGGGTATGATAGAAACTATCATGAATGGGAGAAAAAGGAACTCAATAAGAAAATAGAATCTCTGAATAAAAAGGTAGAAGAATCTGAACAGAAGGTGTTAGAGGCTAATGAGAAACTGGAATCTGTTAACATAGATCTAGGTAACTTCAAGTTAGCAAATCAAAAGCTAGAACACCTAATGGAAGTTCAATTCAAAGATAGATTCAAATCTCAGGTCAATCCCAAAGAAGGAATAGGATACAGAGCTACTCCACCTCCATATAATAACAAGTACATTCATCCAATGAGTGAAGTTGCTGATAGACTTGTCAATGAACCACTAGATGAGTCTATGACTATTGTAGATCCTATCCTTGATAACAGTCCTGAATTAAAAGAAGATAAGAGTCAAAATAGAGACTGTGACACAAAGAGTGCACCCATAGAAGTCCAAGTTCCCAGTAAGAAAGGAAAAGAGAAGATGAGTGTATGCAATGCTACTCCAAAAGTTTCTGTACATTCTAACTGTAACACTGCATCCTCATCAAAAGGAACTAAAAGAGGTAAAACTGTTTCTATCTGCACATGCCAAAAGCATGGTGTTCAAAAGTTTCCTAAACAACAGCAGGTAAGAGGAAACCAGAGAAACAAGAACCAGAAATTGACAGAAAAGTCTGGTGTTCCAATTCAAACTGTCAAAAAATGCTTTCACTGTGGAAGGTAGAATCATTTAGCCAAGGATTGTTTTTACAAACCAGCTGTTGCAAAACAGCTTGTGCATCACCCAAAATCAAATCCTAAACAGGCAAAACACTCAAACGTGAAACCTTCCACAGCAGCTCCAAAGAGAACAGTTGATCACAGATTCTCAAAAATTAACAAAAAACAGTCCACACATCAAAAACAAGTTTTGGCAAAGCCAAAATCAAGTTTTAAACAAATATGGTGTGTCAAGGACAAATCTGTTGATCACACTGCTAATGCAAAAGATCAGACTGCTAAGTCAAAATCTGATGCTGGTAGTGCAAAAAGTGAAACTGTTAGCACTACAAACACAGCTCAAGCTGCTGGGCACCAAACTGGAGCTGCTAGTGAATCATCTGAGACTGTCAGAAGAAAAGATGATCAAAATAATTGGATACCTCATATTATCACTAAATACTCTCCAAAGACTCCATCAGTAGATCTCACCAAATATAAGAAGTCAAAAAACAGTTTTTAGTTATGTCAATGTACAAGGCCAACCCAAAACCAATTTGGTTTGGGTTTACTCCACTACTAACTAAGCTGTTATTTGTGCAGGGCAACCACAGGTCTCCTCATAGAACAAGATGGAATCTGGACAGTGGATGCTCTAGGCACATGACAGGCAATTCTGAATGCTTGTCAAATTTCAAAGGATTTGATGGAGGTTTTGTCGCATTTGGAGGCAATTCAAAAGGAGGTAAGGTTACAGGTAAAGGTACTGTAAATGCAGGCAACATGACATTCCATGATGTTTTGTATGTTGAACAGCTTAAGTACAATTTATTGAGTGTCTCTCAAATCTGTGACAAACAAAACATTGTTCTGTTCACAGATTCTGAGTGCATTGTTCTTTCAAAGGATTTCAAAATTCCTGAAAATCTTGTTTTACTTAGAACACCAAGAAAGGACAATGTTTACTGCCTAGACACAGCTCTTTTGACTAAATCAAATACTTTAAGCTGTTTAATATCCAAAGCATCATCAAATGAGTCTGCTCTTTGGCATAGAAGGATGTGTCACATGAACTTCAAGTCCATGAATGAGTTAGTTAAAAAGAATCTGGTAAGAGGTTTACCACAAAAGGAGTTCATTTGTGATGATCATTGTGTAGCATGTCTTAAAGGTAAGCAACACAAAACTTCTCATAAGGCCAAAGAAGTAAATTCAATCTCATCTGTTCTTCAGCTGTTACATATGGATCTATTTGGTCCAACATCTGTTTTGAGTTTGAATAAAAGGGCATATTGTTTAGTCATTGTTGATGATTTCACCAGATTTACTTGGGTTTACTTTCTTAGGTCCAAAGATGAAACTGCTGAGCTTGTTAAGTCTTTTATCCTTAAGATAGAAAACCAATCCAATTCCAAAGTTAAGGTGATAAGATCAGACAATGGAACTGAATTTAAAAATCAAATTCTAAACAGTTTCTGTGAGTCCAAAGGTATTGCTAGACAATATAGTGCACCAAGAACACCACAGCAAAATGGTGTAGCTGAAAGAAAGAATAGAACATTAATTGAGGCTGCTAGAACAATGTTAGCTGATTCAATCTGCCTATGACTTTCTGGGCAGAAGCTGTTAATACAGCCTGTTATGTTCTAAATAGGGTTCAAGTAGTTCAATCACAAGGGAAAACTCCCTATGAGCTATTTCACAACAGAAGTCCCCTAATAGCTTTCTTCAAGCCTTTTGGATGCCCATGTACTATTCTTCACACTAAGACTCACTTAGGGAAGTTTGAGAGTAAGGCTGAAGAAGGATTTTTTGTAGGATACTCAAATCAAAGCAAAGCCTATAGAGTATACAACAGAGTGTCTAAACAATTGAAGAAAGTGCCAATGTTGAATTTAATGAAAATACTGCTAACATCAAAGGCACTGGTCCTGATTGGTTATTTGATTTAGATTCTCTAACAAATTCTCTGAGCTTTGCTGAGTTTACTGCAGAAGCTGATGCATACAGGGTTGAAGCTGCTAACACAAATTCTCATGCTGCCAATACAATTCCTCATGCTGTTGGCACAAAGTTTCAGACTTCTGCAGATTCAACAAGTTGGGATGATTTCACCACTCTACCACTTCTGTCATGTGATCCTCCAGGGGACCTGAGTACTCAACATGATGCAAATCCAGACACTGAAGTGCCATTCCCAAGTCCTGACAGCACAGCTCAAACACAAAAGGAAACAGCTCCAGTTTCTAGGCTAGCAGTCCCAACAGCTTCTCAAGCTGTTAGCCTAGAAACTCAAACTGTTCCAGAAACTGAACCATTCACTGGTTCTGATGGAGATGACACAAACCTTGGAACGTCCTTCCAAACAGAGAGAGAGCCCACACTAAGAGTTCATAAGTATCACCCTCTCAATCAAATACTGGGTGATCCAAGCACTCCTGTTCAAACAAGGAAGATGGTTCACAATGAGACTGCTGCTGCTGAACAAGCAGTTCCAGAATTCAGCCTAGCTGCTTTTGAACATGCCTGCTTCATGTCTCAACTAGAACCCAAAAAGGCATCAGAAGCACTAAAAGATTCATCCTGTATTGAAGCTATGCAAGAAGAGCTTTTACAGTTCAAAATTCAGAATGTATGGACTCTGGTGGATCTTCCTAAAGGTAAGAGAGCAATAGGTACAAGATGGGTGTTCAGAAACAAGAAGGATGAGAGGGGGATAGTCATCAAAAACAAAGCAAGACTAGTAGCACAAGGGTACACTCAAGAAGAGGGAATAGATTATGATGATGTTTTTGCTCCAGTAGCAAGAATTGAAGCCATCAGACTATTTCTAGCATATGCAAGTTTCAAAGGCTTTAAAGTGTATCAAATGGATGTTAAGTCTGCTTTCTTGTATGGGAAAATTGAAGAAGAAGTATATGTGTGTCAACCTCCTGGTTTTGAAGACTACAAGTATCCAGACAAGGTGTACAAGCTAGACAAAGCTCTCTATGGTCTTCACCAAGCCCCCAGAGCATGGTATGACACACTGTCCTCATATCTTCTACAGAATGACTTCAAGAGAGGCACTCTGGACAAAACACTTTTCACTAAATCCATCAAGACTGAGATTCTTCTTGTCCAGATCTATGTTGATGACATCATCTTTGGCTCAACTAATGATAGGTTGTGCAAAGATTTTGAGGCCCTAATGCACAAAAAGTTTCAAATGAGTTCAATGGGGGAACTCACATTCTTTCTAGGGCTGCAGGTCAAACAGAAGCCTACTGGTCTATTCATAAGTCAATCAAAGTATGTCAAAGACATACTGGAAAAGTTTGGCTATCAAGACACAAAGGTTGCAAGCACTCCAATGGATCCTCATAAACAGCTCCATACAGACAAAGATGGCATAGATGTGGACATTCATCTATACAGATCCCTTATAGGATCTCTCATGTATCTAACATCTTCTAGACCTGATATAATGTTTGCTGTCTGTGTGTGTGCCAGGTTTCAATGTTCACCAAAGGATTCTCACTTGGTTGCTGTTAAGAGAATCTTCAGATACCTTAAAGGCCAACCACATTTAGGCCTATGGTATCCCAAAGACTCTCCTTTTGAACTAACCGCCTATTCTGACAGTGACTATGGTGGTTGCAACATTGACAGAAAATCCACAACTGGTGGATGTCAATACTTAGGAGCAAGACTGGTCTCTTGGCAATGCAAGAAACAAACAACTGTCTCCACATCATCCACTGAAGCAGAATACGTAGCAGCTGCAAGCTGCTGCTCCCAGGTAATGTGGATTCAAAATCAGCTAAGAGACTATGGTATGAATTTCTTATCCACTCCTATTTATATTGACAATTCAAGTGCCATTAGCATTGTGCAAAACCCAGTGAAATTCCCAAAAACCAAGCATATAGAAATCAGATTTCACTTCATCAGAGATAGTAATGAAAAGAAGTTAATCCAAGTTACCAAAATACATACAGATGATCAGCTAGCTGATCTATTTACAAAACCTTTTGATGTAGGAAGGTTCACTTTCCTAATATCAAACATTGGTATGGTAAACATGGATTAATTGATTTCTATTATTATCAACTCAATATGCTAATTTAAGGGGGAGACACTGTTCCATTGAAAATTTGCACAAATTTACACTAACAGCATGAGTCTTTTCTCATGCTGCTAGTTCATTTTCTCGGACTGCTAGTTATTTTCACTTGATCTGTCAAAGTGTGCAGGGTATTTAGGTAATTTTCAAATGTGTGCGCGGGACCTAACCTTTTCGAAACCTTTAAAGGTCCCAGTTTCGTTCAGTTGTAACTACCAGTTACATATTCTTCTTCCACGGCCTTCTGCTTTCTCTCTGAACGATACACACATTCTCTTCAAACCCTAAACCCAAACCGTCGTTTCTTGATCAATGGAGTTCGTAAAAGAACACAACTGCCTCCCATACACCCTGAAACACACTGACCTTGAACCGTTCCATGAGATGATGGACTTCCTCAGGCACTCCCATATCCACTATGCCCTCAATATCAACCCCACTATATACATATCTCATATTGAGCAATTCTGGAATCATGCCTATGTTCAAACCATCAATGGAGTGCCTACCCTGACTTCCAAAATCGATGGTACTACCATCAATATCACCGAGGAGTCCATCAGACATCATCTGCATCTTCAAGATGCCACAGGTATAAAAGACCTATCTCTTACTGCTTTACACTTTGGTCTTCAAAATATCGGATATAGGGGCCCTGCTGATTCTTTTACTTTCTTGAAAGCACACTTTTCTCCTAAATGGAAATACCTTGTGCATATTATTCAGCAATGTTTAAGCCCCAAAAGAACTGGTTGGTCCGAATTTTCTTCAAATATTGCCACTGCCTTAGTGTGCTTTTCTACTGGCCAACAGTTTAATTTTTCAAATATGATCTTTCAAGGAATGTTAAGGCATCATTCCTTGAAGCATGGGAAATTTTTGATGTATCCTCGATTTTTGGCAAAAATAATTGCACACACCTGCACTGCTTCAAATTTACATAAGAGGATATATGTTTCCCATAGGCACTCACTATCTTCAATCAAAAGGCTGATAAAGCCAAGTGCCAATTTTGTTAGTATTGATGCTCCATTGCCCTCTGCAATGATGAACATCATCACAAGAAACAGAGGAGAGGGGCCTGAGCAGACACAGCCTAACATTACTGCTTCAACCCCAGGACCCCAACCCACTCCTCATGATACACATATTCCCTCTGATCCTTTTGTACAGCCCAATCGCCCACTACAATACTTATATAAAAGGAAAAGGGGACGAGGAGCTCCTTCCTCCTCCTCCCTTAGACAAGAGCCATATATCCCTGTGCAGGAGGATCCTTCTGCACAGAATATCCAAAGGGAACCAATTGAGGACACTCCCAACCTCAATCAGGAGGTGAACATCTCTTCTGAGACTGTTCATATGGGTTTTGTGGCTGGCACTACTGATGTCTCTGCACAAGAGGCACAGGACAGGGCCAACATCTCTAAGACCACACCCATGGCAACAGCAAGTGTGCAAACACGAGCTGGAAGTCCCCAGTACCAAGAAAAGAGGGGCCCAGAGGTTTCTACTTCTGGTGTTAATGTCAGTGATAGACCACAAACACCCCTGGTGTTATCTGATCTTGAGACTAGCCTGCAACTGATGCTCTTAACGGATCCAAAGCTGAAACCTGTTGTAACAATGTTGGAATACCAAATGTCCATCATTGCTGCACAGGGGGCACAAATTTATGCACTCAAACAGGCAGAAGCTGCTCACAATCAGAAACTGGCTAATCTACACAAAGGGTTTACTCTTTGTGGAAATAAGCTCATCAAACTAGAGCAGTTGATTCAAACCCATGTGGCAAAGGTTGTAGGTCCTTCTGACCAAACCAATGCTTCCAAAAAGGGGGAGAATCAGGAAGTTCCTGAACCAGTCCAAGCAGCTCCAACACCAACAGTCCAAGCAGCATCAACAGCTCCATCTTCTAGGCTAGCAGTCCCAACAGCTTCTCAAGCTGTTAGCCTAGAAACTCAAGCTGCTTCTACAAGAACAACTGGAGTTGTTATAAGAGAAGGTATTCAAGCTCCATCCAGTTCAGTCCAAGCTACATCTTCTGCTACAAAAGATAAGGGCAAGGGTATTCTCATTGAGTCTCCAAAGCACAAATTTTCTTCTAGAGAAGCCCAGATTGCCTTTGATGCTGAGATTGCCAGAAAATTAGCAGAAGAACAAGATCAGGATTTAGACCAGCAAACCCATGCCCCAATGCAAGATGATGAAACCTTAGGAGATTACCTAAGAGGGTTTGTGGTCAAGCAAGGTGAAAGGAAGAGGAAGATGCCAACTGGGCATACCAAGGCTGAAAATAGAAGATTCTTAATCAATTTTGCCGTTGCAGCAGATATTCCAAAGAAAATTGCTCAGTCTATGCCTACTGAGAGGCTGCAGGAAATACATGACAAAGAAATGGAGAAAAGAAAGAAAACAAGAGTCTCTTCAGCAGTTCAGCCAGTACCAACAGTTCAACCGTCCCAATCAGTCCAACCATCAACATTACCAGTCCATCCTGAAGCTGCCAATGCACCTGCTCCCACTAAGAAACCAGTCCAACCTGAAGCTGCCAATGCACCTGCTCCCACTGATCAACCTACTGTTTCTGTTCCATCATCTGTTAAGAGGGTGATCTTTCAGCACCATTTGCAAAAGGCTATGGAGATAGAAAAGTTGATTGATCAACATGACTTTACAAAGCCAGAAATCAACTACTGGTTTGCTAAGTCATTGGATGAAAGGAATTTAAGGGTCAGGTTTGTGATAAGGAGAGAATCTGGACCAGAAGAGGAGTTTGATACATTCTGGCAGATGGTTCATAAGCTGACCAGGGATGAGCTGATTAAGATGTACCACATAGGATCTGTTTCTCAAGTTAGATCTGATCTTCCACAAGTAAAACAACTTATCAGAGATCTAAGTTCAGTTGCTGATCCTGAATTTGCAAGAAAAGAAGTGGAAAATGCTGAGAAGAAAGGGAAACAGATCAAGGAAGTTCATATTTTTGTCAAATCCAGAACTTACAGAGTCACATTCAAAGATGGATTTGGTATTTTCTTCAATCTCGAGTTTTATAATTTTTCAAAAGATATGCTGCTCCAAATAAAATCAGTTAGGATATCTTGTGATAAAGAAGAGACGAAGAGAGAATTTTTGAAGGCTGTAGATCAGAAGCTTGCACAGTTGTAAGTTTTTGAAAGTCTTGGTTTGTAAATAACAGTTTACTTTTTCATTTCCTTATTTGTATAGAACTTAAAGTCTTGTATAAAGAATTTAAGTTAGCGGGAGATTGTTGGGAAATAGTTTAAGTATACTCAAGCTGTTAGTTTAGACTTCTCAGACTGTTAGTAGATTTTCTGTGTAAATGCAAAGTTCATGCTGCTAGTTGAAGAAACTCGAGCTGCCAGTATAAAAGTTCAAGCTGCCAGAGCAAAACAACTCAAGCTGCTCAGTTCATGCTGCCAAGACATTCATGCTGCTCAACAGTTTCATAAATAGAATGTGCTGATTTTCAGGGAAGATATCTACACGAAGATTCCAGCATATCTACTATCAGAGAAGTCATAGTCCTTCAAGGAAACACGTCCATAAAGCAATATAAATACATAGAATAGGTCTTTCTATTGTATAAGAGTTTTCTGCATATTTTGAGTCTGTAATTGCTTTATTGATAGAGTTTTCATAAGCCTCTAAGGTTGTAAAACCCTAAGAACAGTATGTGTTCTTCGTCTAATCAAAACAGATTAGAGGTGATTGTAATCATTGAATTCAGCAATACAAACAGTCTTGATTACTTCTTATGTTTTATGCTATTATTGATTCTGAAAGTTTTTGTCAAAATAATTAAGTGTTATTCCGCAAACTTCTTAATTAAACTTTGATTCAAAGCAAGATTATTGATTTATACTCTGATAAATTCAAATCAGTTAATCTTGGTTATTCATAATTTTCATAATTTTTAGATCCTGACAGATTCTCATTGATGAAAGTAACCTTGATAAATGAAAAAATGTTATTGTTGCTGCAATCTTGATGGTGACTAACAAACTTTAAAGAAACTGTACTTTTAAACAAATCTTGAAGTTTAGTAGAGAACCCTTCTAGTAGTAAGTTGGAATGACTTTTAGTAACCTCGAATAGTAAGTTGGAATGGTTTTTAGTAACCTCGATAAAAACTCTTGTCAATTCAATAAATAAATGATGATACGATGTTATGGCACGATAGATGGTGCCTTATAATTAGCAAATGAAACACATAATTTTAAACAAACCTAAAAGAACAACAAAGTGCACAAGATTGAATTGAGGTCTTTTTATGCAAATATCATGAACAATTGGAGGTTGTATAAGTAGTGTGGATTATATAGAGGGCATGGTTCAAATTAGATATACTCTGTTTAAATCGAATGGATAGAATACAATTTACCTCATCCTATACCTCTACCTCTAGGGTCATCAATATTTCCTTCCACCACATTCTGTATCAATGTTGGATGCAAATAAGAAGTAATATGAACTGTGAATTAGATGATAATACTTATATATGAACATGGCGTTTACCTCATCCTCCGAGGAAAGTTCGACTTTGTTTTTTTTTTCCCGGTTTGACACATTCTATGATGAAATTAATGTAAAAAAGTAATAGTATTAAACGTACCTAATACTTTTATCAGATGTCTTTTACCTCATCATCTGAAGAAAGAAGATAACTATTACTTCTGTTATTTTTTCCTTAGTTGTTGGTCCGGACTGAAATACATTTACATTGACACTAATAAAAACCAAAGGAATTAATAAAGTAAACATTGACATATGATACAAAGAATAACATAAAGATTGGAAATTTCCCTGAAAGATTATGAAATAATAAAGCCTGGATTATCTCATAGGATATTATCAACTGTACCGTGCAACTGTTGATCACTTTTTTTTTTCAATATTGAGTATGTACCGTGTAGTTGGATATATATGTGTATGTGTGTGTGTGTGTGTGTGTGTATATATTAGTACGCGTGAATAATAAAGTCTGGATTATCTCATAGCATATTATCAAACGTGCAGTTAGGATATCAAACAGGATGCAACATCCCTTTTTTTCCTTCTGATATTTGGTTATATCCAGCAGTAAAATTTTGAATATATCCAGATGCAGTTAGGATATTATTAAACGGGATGCAACATCCCTTTTTTTAGAAGGATATAAAAACTACCCACTTGGGAACTTTGTCGGTAGAATTAACCCTCTCTGGATTTCTGCAACCGTAAAAACAATTAATTTCAAATATCATCATTCTTTAATTTATTAAACATTGGATCGTTAGATTCATAACATAAAGAAATAAAAACTCACACAGTTGGAAGACTGAATGCAACGATGGCAGCGGTTGGATCTTTGTTAGTCTTCCACTCCTCCCTAGCGACTTTTACAATATTGATAAATTTATTACGAAGAACAATGCGAAATCTGGATTTCTTCTTGATTTGACATTTTGTATGAAACTTCAAATTGATATTACTCTTTGCATTCAAAAAAGTAGTAGATTGTTCATTCTTTTTAATATCTTTGTGTTTCATCTCCTATAATAGGGTAATTAAATTGATGGGAACAATGATCCTGAAAAAGTAAGTTGAAAAATGGATTGGAAAAGTGTAAAGAAAATTTGCAACTAAATATTGTAAGTCTTATATTCAATTATCATTACCTGGTTGACTTTGAACTTCATGTCATTGTTTATTCCCTATAAAATGGTTTGAAAATTTCAGTTAGCAAATACATGTTACGTGGTACATATTAATGAAACTAATGAATAGTAAAATTTTTATTGACTAAAACAGGGATTAATGAAAGATTTAGGGCTCATTTGTTTTTCATTCAAAGGCTCTTAAAAACATCTGAAGCCTAAAATTCAGATCTATAATAAATTAAGATTGTTTGTTTAAATTCAGACTTAAGAAGTTAAAACCTCTGAACTTTCCTCTGAATTTTAAGAGGATGTGAGTTGGCTTAATTAAATTAAGAGCCTCTTAATTTCATATCTTAAGACCTCCTCATAATTTCAGACGTGGTTTTCAGACTTCAGACATTTAACCTCTTAAAAAACAAATACCACCTTACCTTTGTATGTACTTGTTAATTGTTATACAATGTTTCTTCTTGCAGGCAGGATTGAATCAGCAGCGGAAACATAGACGTTGGATTCATTTAATATATACTTTGCTGGAGAAAGCATGCAGAGTATAAAGCAGAAATGAAACATTAATGTGATGCGAATGTAGCAGAAAACGATGAATATAGAGAGGTAAATATTATTAAAAGTTTAAATCTCGACATTATCAAGAAGTTTGTTAACCATATTCTAGTTTGAATATATCCAATATTCCAGTTGTATTTGAATTATCCAGAATTTGTGATAATAAAGGCGATAGAAAATACAGTTTTCTATTTTGAAACTTTTTTTTTTGCAGATTCTGTTGGGATATTATCCACGATTTGCTCATCCGTATACAATTTTCAGGTTTTCCAAAATATCAGCGGAATCCCATTATTTTATGGATTTTCTGCAGTTTTTTGTGCAATTGTTTTTCAAAATTTCAACCCAGATTTTCTGATTAATATCTGATGGAAATATTTATATTTAGCTGTGAATATTTTTCAGTATCTCCTATTTTTTAGTAAAATATCAAAATATTGCATTTTTTTTCTTTGCAGGTTATTTATAGCAGCTTATCAAGAGCATTTTTAATTGGCACATAGGTTAAAAACTCATTCTTATCCATTTATTTTCTGCAGATTTTGTTGCATTTTTTTACTTTTCTGTTGTGATTTATCCAGAAATATTTTATGTATTTGTTCCTGAATTTACGAAGGATTTTGAACACCAGTAATGTCAAACTTTTTGGGCGCTTAATAAAGCATCACCCTTTTTCATTAATTTTTTACTGCAGGCATAATTTACGACAATTATCCCTTTTTCATATTGTTTTATATGATATGTTGAGCTATATGTAGCAATTGTTATATTAAATTTTGAGGAGTTAATAATCTAACATTAATACTTAAAATGATACCTACTAACAAATCAATATTTAGATGAAAAAATTATGCAATTCCAAAACCAAGAATTCAATATTTATATAAAAAAACTGCAGAAATACCTACGTAAATATTGATTTTTCTGCATTTTTTTCTGGTTAATTTGTGTATTTCTGTTTTATTTTAAATTTTATTTTATCCACGTAGAAGTTCCAGATAAATAGCAGTTTGAATCATGTTGTGCAACCTTAAAAATCTGAATTATAGTCAATCATATCTTGCCAAATAAGCCTTAAAAATCTGAATTATAGCCAATCATATCTTGCCAAATAAGCCTTAAAAATCTGAATTATAGCCAATTATATAACGCCACGTGAGCATTTTTCTCTCTGTTCCGTCGGCAATATATATATATATAATTTGTTTTAAATCGGAAGTTTACACTTAAGAGCATCTTAATGTCAAATAAAGAAAGTCTAATATTGTATGAAAATATATATGTCAGTCTCACGAGGTTAAATAAAACCCTAATATAAATATATAAATATAATATATTTTACATAGCAAATATACAATGTATAAGTTAAGATGTATAATATATCATTCAACTACATAATAAAATTAATAAAAAATTAACATATATAATAAATAATTTATTAACCCGTGTATTACACGGACATATCTAATAAATATTTTTTTCTTAAAACTATATAAACATAACATTAAAAATTAAAATCAAATATTTATAAATATATAAAAATAATTTTAAATTATTAGCTTAATGAAATTTTAGTTAGTTAATATAATTCTAGTACATGACATGACATTGACAATTTGTAAAAATGACAAGTCGCAACTTAAATAAGAAAAATGATAAGTGTCACAAACAAAAATATAAGATGACAAGTGATAATTAATTTTGCTACTCTTTTAATAGTATTTATCGATAAGACGAGTCATTTACCCCTGGAAGTAATAAATATATCTTAAAGACGAAAATATATTTATTATTTTGAGTTGTCAGTAAAGTAATAGAAATACAAGTTAATTAAATTAAATCAGAACAGTAAATATATATCGAATTTCCAAACAATACATAATCTTTATATATTAATAAATGAGAACATGTGATACCACATGGTCCACATGTCATAAACTCATCTATCCATTTTTATATTTTTCCGCATAAATTTCCTAATTTAATTCTTTTAATTTACTCTTGTAATTTATAAAATTTAAAAACTAGAATTGGTTACAATTTAATTAACTCCTATCGAAAGTTAATCTAGTTAAAAGGACTTAATCATTTCATTTTACCTATAATGATTTAATTGATTTATTATGTATACCTTAATTCAATGATTTCTTTAATATGTTATTTAACCCCAATTAAACATGTTTTTATCTTAACTATTTATTTATTATAATTAGAATATAATTAAACTAATTTCATATTTTGCATAACTATTTGTGTCAGTTTAATATCAACATTTATTATTTTTATAGTGATTTCTTAAATTTACAGAATTTTAAAAATATAACTATTTATCTAACATACCTATGTATTACATGTATCAACAAACTAGTTATATATATGTTAAGATTTGGTAAATGGACCTACCTTCATTATCATTCAGAAGATCATTGATGACCGGGATAGTAGGAATTTAAAGACAAACGAGTTTAAAGTTACAATCAAACATGAAATAATTAATTAACAGAAACAAAGCATCAAATAATGTTTGATCGATTACAAAAATATCAAACTACAACCAGGAATAACTTGACACCCAATTGATCATCTAGGATGGTTAATTAGCTCCATGTATGATGTGTTCAACTTGTTCTTCGATTCCACAATCATGCAAACTAATAAAAGTGAAATGGATCTTCCGGCAGCCTGCAGATCAGATCATCTCTGGTTCTTTCTGAACTGGTTACACAACTTTTCAGACCTTTTGACGGATTTGACAACTTGTAATGCTTTCTCACCTTTTGGAATACCAATGGTACGTTTCTATGGCTTCGTAAACCTGGGTAACATCTATAAAAGAAAGGGTGGTCAAGTGCCTCCATGGCTGTTGGCCTTGAGCATGGATCCCAAGAAAGTAGAGCTGCAATCAGATTAAGTGCATCTCGGCTTGCTGATGGTAACACATCCGAAAGACACACACCAGGATGCTTCGGAAACTCATAATTGATCGATTTTGCAAGATCACATCCCATAAGCCATGTGTTTGGTGTTGGGCTCCCGATCACACTGCAGATACTATACATAACTTGCATTGCATTAGCCCCTCTAAAAATTGGTTCGAGGTTGAATAACTGGGCCATGATTGCACCCATTGCCCACATATCAACCGCAGAATCATATACCGGTGAGTAGAGAAGAACCTCGGGGGCACGATACCAGCGTGTCGTAACATAATCAGTGTAGGGCGGTTTACGGTTGGTTTCACGTGCTTGACCAAGATCAGCAATCTTTATCACATTCTTGGAAACAAGAAGGTTCTCCGGTTTGAGGTCACGATGAAAGTAGCCATTGCTATGCATGTGTGCAAGACCTTGAAAGACTTGAAAGCACAGGTTTCTGATATCAGATTCCACAAAACGCGGTTCCATTGGGTTTTTGATCCGTTGATACAGACTGCAGTCCATGTACTCAAACACCAAGTACAAGGTGTCGTTCTCTTTGACGATCTCGATAAGCTTTACGATATTTGGATGATTCATCTTGCGCAGTGACTTTACTTCTGTTACGTTCAAGCAGTCTTCCATGGTGGAAAACTTTTTTCTGATGAGTTTCTTGATTGCAACCACTTCACCATTCTGCGTATTCAAAGCTTTCCACACAACACCATACGATCCCATACCGATTTGCTTTAGTTTTTTTATACCTTTCCATTCAACCGACGTACGTACGTACTTCCTCCTACGATCGATTGAAAACCACAATGAAAAAGAAAACAATATATAACATGCAACGTATATGAATATTGATTGAAGAGTTGAATATATATACTGATCGGTGATATATATATATATTATTTATGGTAACGTTTATCAGTTTATGTATTATCGGTGTAAACTGAAAAATCAAACATTATCCAAGTTAAATGATTTGCTTCAATAAGAAGGAACTTATATACGGAAATAATTCTCTCAACGATTTTAAACATTTTATGAAACTATATATATATATATATATATATATATATATATATATATATATATATATATATATATATATATATATATATATATATATATTTGATTTTCATTTTAAAGCAAAAGTAAAACCATTATTAATTACTTTTAAATAATTTTATTGCTTGATTTATAAAATCATCAATGATAAAACTAGTTTGTTAATCCGGCCATGTATTTAAAAATGTATTTTTAAAGTAACAGCTTATAGTTATAAAAATAAGAAATTTTAATATAAATGTACACTTACTATAATTTTTAAAATGCTAAGAATTTATTTTCGATCATTAATTTAGATTTTTAGAAAATAAGTTTTATTTTTAGATTAGATTTGATATTGATTAGTTGAAAATTAAAATTTATTTCATATCATCTTAATTTAATGAGTAGATAAGATTTAAATTTAAGTTTGAGTTGCTTTTAAACAAAGTAGTAATTGTCCGGGACAAAACTTTGTCATTTTAATGAATAAACGAATGGAAAAAATTTGGATAAAAGATGGTAAATTAAAAATTACAATTAAGTGAAATTTAAAATAATAATTAAAGACTAAAATGTCTTCAAATTTAATTTCATATCATATTTTAGTTTGATGTTATATCTTTATAAAAACTTTTAATAATAAAATTAGTGTTTAAAAAAAGAAGTAACTAACAGTTTTAATATATAGAAACAACAATAAAGTAAAAAAATTATTAATTAGGTTCAAAATAATCCGTTAAAGACTTAAAGGTGATGATTAATCAAATTTAAATCAAATCCAATATAAATTTAGAATTATCCTTTACTATACAAACAAAATCCAAAAGAAAGTTATAACAAATTAATAGGTAACTTCATATTAACTTAAAATTATTATTATTATTATTTAATAGCAGATGTTAGTGGTTAGTTATTAGCACCAATTAATGTTAGACACGTTAAGGGTGATGACCAGTCCCGGTTTTAGGGGTGGGCAAAATGGGCTCTTGCCCAGGGCCTCCATATCAACAGGGCCTCCAAAAATTAGCTAAGGTATATGTTATATATTTATGCAGACAGGCCCACAAAAACCCTTAATTCTCCTCGTTCTTCACTCTTCAAGCAGAAGCCGTCCACATGCTTGGAAAATGTAGCGCAGCAGCCAGCAGCGGCCCTTGAAAGAAACTGAGACCGATTGAGTTTAACGAGGCAGACAGGCATGCGATTGACTGTGTGGATTGACGTTCACGATGTTTTTTCGCATAGCTATGAACAACTACGGTCTACCGCTACGAATAGTCACACATCATTCAAGAATCAATCACAACGGTTCTTTGTAAGTTTAATATTCAATCTGGCCGGCTCTATCTTCCTCTTCAATTGCTATTATTGGCCGGCTCTATCTTCCTCTTCGATTGATAAATCTTTTCGTTTTTTTCTCATTGAAGATCATGATTCAGAATTTCAGACAATCTTCAAAAATCATTCACAGAACGATTCTTAATTTCTAACCTCCTGTTGTGTTGATTGGAAATTTAGGTCAATTGGTTCGACACTCGGACGGGCGACGGTCCGTTTGGAACTTTCGACTTTGTAAGTCTAGACTCTGGAAACAGTGGATTAGTGGAAGTGGAACACTATATGACTCTAATTCTCTAAAGGTATATAAGTAATGTTTTCATTTTTCTTTTTTTCTAACCTAGTAATCTCTCTTAATTTTGAATTTTTGATTCATTTCTTTGGGTTTTTTTTTTTTGTGACCAGAGAGCACTACAAGTCTACAAAAAATTGTGTATTGAGAGTTCCGTGGTCTAGAAATCAAGATTCAACAATCAATCATCAATGAATCAAGAATTCAACTAAAGGTGTTTTCATTCCTTAATACGTCTCTAATTATATGCGTCTTTTGCTTCTTGCTAGTTGCTCTAATTGCTTGTTGCTACTTGCTAGATTGCTAGTTTGTTAATCACTTAATTTCAAATCAGTAATTGCTAGTTGTTTATGGGACTCTGTATAAGTCTCTGCCCCAGGTCCCTGAAATGATAGGAACGGACCTGGTGATGACCAAACTTCACACCTTAACCAAGAAGAACCTCTCTTTAAACTTATTTAACATATTAAAATTTTAACAAACAATAAAAGTGATATATGTTTGTTTTGATATAACCTTTTGAAAATCTTTAATACTATTATAGACATTTAAACCAATTAACTAAACTTAAAATAACTAATTTTATTTATATTTAAATATCATAATATATGAAAATTTACGTTGAGTTAAACTTAAATTTTTATTAAAATTAGCCTGATGTCGTTAGCTAATAACTAAGATAAATTAAAAGATTATAAAATAAATTTAAAAAAGTAATATTTTATTATTAATAATAAGATTTGACCAGATGCCATTAGCTATAACATTACGCTTACACAGTTATTATCATATCAAATAAATCAAAACTAATAACAAACTGAAAATTTGAATATTATATTTTTCTATACCTTTTTTTATAAATTTCACTATTAAATTAAGTTAATATTTAAAAATATGGTTAATATTGAAAAAACTCAATTAACTTTTTTATTTTCTCAATTAAGTCCCTAAACTTTTTTTTCCAATTGTTTAAGTCTCTCTACACTATGTTTGTATTATTCAAAAGTATATATATATATATATATATATATATATATATATATATATATATATATATATATATATATATATATATATATATATTTGACCGGCTACCGGATTAGCCGGTAAAACAC
This sequence comes from Centrapalus pauciflorus, assembly GCA_020465985.1. Classification (NCBI taxonomy): domain Eukaryota; kingdom Viridiplantae; phylum Streptophyta; class Magnoliopsida; order Asterales; family Asteraceae; genus Centrapalus; species Centrapalus pauciflorus. Next base: position 91,661 of record JAANYP010006579.1, on the reverse strand, counting down.
AACTAATAAAAACAAAAAGTTTATGGACTTATTCGCTAAAATATGAAATGATTGTGAGTTTTTTTCAACATTAATAAAGTGAAAATATTAAGATTACCTATTTGGTAAAATATTATAACATCCCGAGTTTGAATAGTGTGCGTAGAATTATTTGATTGAGTTTATTTAAATAATTATATTGTGTTGGACTAATTCAACGAGAAAACGTGGAATCGACACGTGAAAAGATTTCGAGTTAGCCGCGTGTGAAATTAAGTTTTATATATTAAAGATTATAACATTATTAATTGTTGATAAATTTGGAGCTCGGTGATATAAATTAACTTGTAATTATTGATAATGGGATCGGGAATTAGGTATCGGACCGAGTTATAATGATAACGTATATAATTTTCACCTAGTTAGATGCTTTCTTCCATTCTATCCATTCCAAATCTAGAAAAATAAAGGTGTGTGTGTGTGTGTTTTTCTCCAGCAACAGCAGAAGCCATAATCCAGAATTCGAATTGTGAATTGAGCTACAAGTTGCTACCTTCTTTCGTTAACTTGCTTCACCAAGATATTAAGTAAGTTGAGCTTGAAGTGATGGATTTGTAGTATTAACTGTTACAAATTGTTTGGGATTGCGTTCATGTATGTATGGGTATTGAATTAAAGTAAATTCGTGAGTCATATTGACCCGGGAATCGATTGGGGTGTGATTCTCCAGGCCTTAGTGATAATAAAGCATACATGTTGTTGTTCGTCCATGAGCGCGACCACGATCCCCAGATCATGGGCCGCGATGGAGCGCAGTCGAGCTCGGGCCGCAATAGGATTAGCCGGGCCACGATGGGACCACGACCAAGGTCAAGTGAGCACAACTGCTATGGTCAGCACCACCGCGATCCCCTGGGCACGGCTACGATCCGAGTACATGGGCTAAGGTTAGGGGTATTCGGGTCAGTTTGGGTGTAAGGGTTTATATGTGATACTAGGGAATAGTGTAATGAGGTTATTGAGCAGTGTTAGTGATATCGGGTTAATAAATTGTGTTTCGAGGATCTCGTGTTGATAGGGTCGGGTTACGAGCATGGAACCGAGACTTGAGGAGCGTTATTTCAGAGTCAGGTGAGTTTGCAAGCTTTTCTAGAGATACATGTATGATTATTTATTATATATATTTGCATGATCTTTTACTGAGCTTTTAATTCTGAGATTTCTATCAGTTAAAGTGTTGAGTCTTACTAGCATGCACGTATTACTGAGTTTTAATTCAGAACCGTGTTTTTTAATATGAGATTTGGGACACACGAGCTACCAAAATACTGTGATAAACCGTACGGCTGAGAAGGGTCGGGTCGTTCCTGATTCCATTTTGTGGTGCCTGACGACTGTTTTGTGCAGTCTAGGGATTTGGGTACGTGGATTATTCCACTGGGATGAGTACCTATTACGAGCAGGGGCGGACGCACCCTTTGCAAGGGGGGGCTGGGCCCTCTATGAAATGTCAAAATGCTATTAGAAAGTCCATAAAAATTTTATTAGGCCCTCTATCAGAATTTATTAAGCCCCCAATGTTGAGCCTAAAATCCATTAACTCAAATACTTGGTGGGCTGATGGACGCCTCACGCGGTCACGCCCCCAGCCTCATCCCTTGGTTGCCTGGACGAAGTCACAGAAAAACGAAGTAGCGCAGCCCTGATGAACTCACGAACGCCTCCCTATCTACTCTCTGTTGTGCAAAATGCCAACACTTGGAGGCTAGAGCAAAGTCTTGGACGAAGTCACGAAGGAAATGCCTCCCTCTCTGCTCTCTGCTATGCAAAACTCCAACACCTGGAGGCTAGAGTGAAGCCTTGGACGAAGTCACGAAGGAAACGCCTCCCTCTCTACTGTGCAAAACGCCAACACCTGGAGGCTAGAGCGAAGCCTTGGACGAAGTCACGAAGGAAACGCCTCCCTCTTTGCTCTCTCGGTTCTCCTTCTCTCGCTCTCAACCTTGGTAATAGACTAAAAACCCTAACTCTATATTTCTATGTGAATGTGTTATGATTTATGAAGTTATTTTGTGAATGTGTTATGATTTATGAAGTTATTTTGTTGATTTATGATTGTTATTTGTTATGAACTTCTTGAATTAAGTTTTATAAATTCTTTGTAGGATAAATGACCTAAATTGATTTTACTAGTTGTTGAATTGAATAGTTTTTTTAATCATTATTACACATAGATGGAAAATTTTTATAAAAGAAAAGTATCATCTTCGTCATTAACACCCGATTCAATAGGTGAAGAATCTTCTAGGAAAAATGCTAATAGTAAAAATTCATGGTCTAATTCAACTTCAATGCCTATTTGTGTAACAGATATGAATGACCTTCCTAGTGATCCCTCTGAATGACCAAGATTGTTTAGCTAGTTACTGTATAACGTTGACTATCATTTTGCTTTATTGTATTGTTCAACCATCTTTATGTTTAAGGTAAGTTTTTTTTTGCCCCCAATGTTATAGTTTTCTAGATCTGCCACTGATTACGAGCTATATATGTGGGATCACATACACTGTTCAGTAGAGAACTCTGAACATTTTATTATCGAGCTTTTTAATAATCGTATTACTAGCCATTGCATTCTCACCAGTGTTAGATGACCGTTGTGTTTGATATGTGTATCTCATGTGATGAAATTCACTAGTAGATCTGCGGGACCCAAGTATGCTACACGTCAACATCGAGCAGTCGTTAGCTACCTTCCTAGAGTTAGTTATGATTTGGTGGATATATACACTTCGGATATTATGTAGTATAACAGGAATTACCGTGACTTATTGTGTAAATTAAAGTTTTAAATTCCCGAGATTTTACGTGTTTACATTGAGAATAGTTAGGGATTGTTTTTTAGCGGATAACCCCAATTTAGGTTTAATAGTACATCCCAACAGGGGACGACCATACTTGTTCACAATAGAATTCTGGGAGAACTTGCCATATGGACAAAAATCAAGAAGTCTTTTGTTAATAGCTCAATCAATTTTTAGAAGATATATTAAATTACCCTTATTGATAATAGCTAAGAATATTGGCCGTATTTTATTACGGCAATCTCCGGTTTATCGTGGCATTTACGTGGTATTTAGGAGTACTTCGAGGGTGTTATAAATATACACTTTTGAATAAGACAAAAATAGTTTAGGGACTTAAACGATAAGAATAAAAGTTTAAGGACTTAGTCGTGAAAATTTAAATAAAAAAAAAGTTTGATAGGGTTTATTCAATATTAACCCTTAAAAATATGTATTAAATTAATCATATTAAACAGTTACAAAACAAAACTTTATAATTTAAATCAAATATAAGTAAACATGATGGTTTTAACTAATAGAGATGTAATAAAAATATAGAAACTAAAAGAACATTAAAACATTTTATAAACTATAAAAACTAAATAGTTATAAAAAATTAAAATTAACAGTCGATTAGAAATATTACAGACCATATATGACAATAACCCAAAAGATAAAACTATATTGCTTTGATGTTATATTTTCTTTTAAAAAATGTTAAATAAGAATACAATATAGTTGGGAAAATTGCGCAAAAAACCAAAAAGTTGGACCATTTTTGTGATTAAAACCCCTAACCATTTTTTATTGCACAAAAAACCTCTAACCGGTAAATTTTTTTGAAATTAGGATGTTACCTGTTATAATAGGTTATTATGCTTACATGGCACACACGTGGCATCCACATGGCAAACCCGACTTACGTGGCACCTACATGGCACTACATGTATAATTCTTAAGCTGAATTTTTGCATAAAAAACCTCGAAATTGGTGACTTTTTCAATTAAAACCCTTAACTTTTTTTTCTCACCTCTAACCAAGAATCATATTTACCTCTTCTCTTCTCCTTTACCTCCGGCAACTCCGATTACTCTATCCCCTCTTTATGTTCAATGTTGTTTAGTTTATGTATATATGTTCGATTAACTTTTGTCGCTTAATCTTGAATTTTAACTTCAATTGTGCCGATGGAATCGATTTCGTTTCGTGTTCACGAGCTGCATTTTTAGGTTCAGCTTTATGTTCGATTCATTTATTTATGTTCCATTTTATTTCTGAATATGATCAGCTAGAGCAGTGAAGTTCGCTAGAGCCTAGATGGTGGAAGTTTCATTGGAAACCGAATTCTTTGTTTAATAAATAAAATTTTAATAAATATACATGTCATCAAAATGCAATCAGTAAATACTCAATTTTAATTAGGGGAAATTGCGCAAAAAACCTCTAAGTTGGATCATTTTTGCGATTAAAACCCCCAACCATTTTTCATTGCACAAAAAACCTCAAACCGCTTAAAACTTTGTAAATTTGGGATTTTTTCAAAAAAATTGACTTGCAACCGGTTTAGCCGGTTGCAACTTGATGACGTTTAAATTTTTTAATAGATTTTTGCGTAAAAAACCCCCAACTTGTTTAGTTTTTTCAATTAAAACCCTAAATCATTTTTCATTGGATAAAAAATCTCCAACCAACGAAGATAATTAAAATTGAGTATTCACTTATTGCATTTTGATGACATGTATATTTATTAAAATTTTATTTATTAAACAAAGAATTCGGTTTCCAATGAAACTTCCACCATCTGGGCTCTAGCGAACTTCACTGCTCTAGCTGATCATATTCAGAAATAAAATGGAACATAAATAAATGAATCGAACATAAAGCTGAACCTAAAAATGCAGCTCGTGAACACGAAACGAAATCGATTCCATCGGTACAATTGAAGTTAAAATTCAAGATTAAACGACAAAAGTTAATCGAACATATATACATAAACTAAACAACATTGAACATAAAGAGGGGATAGAGTAATCGGAGTTGCCGGAGGTAAAGGAGAAGAGAAGAGGTAAATATGATTGTTGGTTAGAGGTGAGAAAAAAAAAAGTTAAGGGTTTTAATCGAAAAAGTCACCAATTTCGAGGTTTTTTATGCAAAAATTCAGTTTAAGAATTATACATGTAGTGCCATGTAGGCGCCACGTAAGTCGGGTTTGCCATGTGGATGCCACGTGTGTGCCATGTAAGCATAATAACCTATTATAACAGGTAACATCCTAATTTCAAAAAAATTTACCGGTTAGAGGTTTTTTGTGCAATAAAAATGGTTAGGGGTTTTAATTGGAGGTTTTTTATCCAATGAAAAATGATTTGGGGTTTTAATTGAAAAAACTAAACAAGTTGGGGGGTTTTTTACGCAAAAATCTATTAAAAAATTTAAACGTCATCAAGTTGCAACCGGCTAAACCGGTTGCAAGTCAAATTTTTTGAAAAAAACCCAAATTTACAAAGTTTTAAGCGGTTTGAGGTTTTTTGTGCAATGAAAAATGGTTGGGGGTTTTAATCGCAAAAATGATCCAACTTAGAGGTTTTTTGCGCAATTTCCCCAATATAGTTAGTATAAATACTAAATTTAAATTAACCAAATTAACAATATGTAAAAATAATTCAATAATGGTAGAACTAATGTAATAGATGACAATATGGTAGCAAAACTCATATATAAATAGTTTTTTTGTTAAAGGCTATTCTGGTGCATATTAGTTTAGTATCTTCATGAATATAATTAAATTGTTCTCTTTTATACAAGTTAGCATAATTCATTTATTCACGTGGTATCCCACATAATGCAAACACCTTCACTTGTGATATTCTATTCAAATCATGATTGCAGTCCAACGTGTCAAAATCATCACCGCCACTAAGGCGGCCTGTTGTCGCCCTTAGGGGCGGATCCAGTATTTTTTGTCACCAATGTCATTTTCTTAGAGTAATTTAATATGTAATTTTTTTAAACTAATCGGATCACCCAAACGGATTGTCAATATAAAATTAATAAATAACAAGATTTTTGGGCCTTTTTTTTTAATGTTTTGGGCTGATTACTTGTTTCTACTTTCTTCTTCTTTTTAAATTCTATTGATATTTTTTTTCTTTAAAATTTTTATGATTAAAACTCAGTAATATTTCAATAAATTTGGGTAATAAATACAACAAAATTAAATTATGTATGTGTATAATACTTTCATATATTTTTCATAGATGTCACTCAAAAAATTCTTAGGTGTCACTCGAATTTTGATACATACGTAACTCAGTATTTTGAAAATTTATCGGTGTCGAGTGACACTCATTATTATAAAGTGGATTGACCCCTGGTCGCCCTCACATGAGAATCCCATCACAATCCAATATTTATGTAACACGTGTACCCTTCTCAGGTATGGGGTTCCCAATTCAAGTACGTGAGTGGTTTCCCAACTATCCAATATTTATATAACCATATTTACATCTCTCAAGTACAGGGTTCCCAATTCAAGTACGAAGATGTGTATATAACACGCGGAAAAGAATAAGTGGTAAGAAAAAAACGATATTACCCTCATGTATTAGTCATGTGTTCTTAATTAACATACAAAGGAGATGAAGTGATTGATAGGACCTAATCGTGCTATAGTTTCAAATTAGGGCTTGGTGGCGTAATAAAATTATTAAGTACTAAAGTTGCAACTTTCGTTATTGATCATGGGCCATTTTTGTAATTCTGGCTTAAAAACCTATCATTTTTACTAGGCATGGCAATGGGCGCCGTGCGGGGATCTCATTTCTCGTCCTCATCTCCGCTTCATAATTCTCTCCTACATTCTCGGCCTCATCCCCGTCGGGGAATGGGTTTATCCTCATCCCCGTACCACTCGGGGATTGAGGATCCCCATCGGGAAATCGAGATTTTCAAATTACTAAAAGATTATTAAGTTTAAACTATAAATTGTAATTTAGTAGAAAAATATATGTAAATAAACTTTTAAACAAATCAGTTCAAACATATTTGAGTTATTTACATATATAATTATAATAAAACTAAAATAAATAAATGTATGCAAAAGATTTATAAAACCAATAAATGAAGAAAAATTAACAATATAGAAAACTCATATACCTTGATATTTAATATATTGTATAAAATGTGATGAATAATTTACATTGTTAAGTTAAGTACATATAATAATCTATATTAAAACATAAAATATAACCGGGGTCGTGGTCGGGGATTAAAATGTCTCTCATCCCCGTCTCATCCCTATTAATTTAAATCGGGGATTCCCCGTCCCCATCCCCGGTCAACTCGGGAATTGTCCGCTCAAATCAGGGTCGAGTTATGGGCTCTCCGTCGGGGATGGTTTTTATGCCAAGCCTAATTTTTTACTTTCATGGACATGGTTAGCTCGGTTAATCAATAATAACGGAAAACATTTGACTTTGACTAAAATCATGTTTTGTCATCTTATGAGTTCACATTAATTATGAAAACATGCAATTTATGGTGCGTTTATTTGCAATTAAAAACGTCTGAAAAATCTAAAATCTAAATTTCATTTAGATTATTTGTTTAAATTCAGATTTAAGAGGTTTTATCTTCTAAATTTTCCTCTGAATTTGAAGTGGAAAATAGTAATCTGAATTGAAATCAAGAGTCTCTTAATGTCAAATGTTAAAGTCACCTTTTAATGTATGAAAATATGTATGTCTTAGAGGATAATTAAAATCCTAATGTGGTGTTTGGTTCATGAAATTTGAATGAATTGAAATTTAAATTTTAGTTATTAAAGTGGCTGATGGTGAAGGTAGAAGATGATTTTAGTATTGGTTAGAGATTTAGATCTGTGAAATATATAAGAGTTTCAAATTGAAGTGCTGTAAGTTAAAGAATAACCATAAGCTATTTAGTTAATTAGTTGGAGTTTTCGGTTAGTTGGTTAGAAGTTAGTTAGATGCAGTTAGCAAAAGGTCTATAAATAGCTGTATTTCTACTTGTAAATGTATCAGTTTTCAATCTATCAGATTAGATCACACTTGATCTTCTTAATATTTTCTGTTTTTCATATGGTATCAGAGAGCACGCATTTCTTTTGATTCCTTCTTTCTCCACATTTTCGATCAATAATGGTCAATCCAAGTGGAGAAACAATACATCCAGAATCAAATGTATCAAATGCTGCCAACGATCCCCTGTATCTTGCCAATTCTGATCACCCTGGTATGATGCTCACCAATACACCCTTTAATGGAGGAAACTTCCTTGGATGGAGTAGAACAATTAAAATGGCGTTAGGAGCAAAGCTGAAGCTCGGATTCATTGATGGATCACTAACGAAACCAGCCCCAACCGATGCAGATTTTCAGAGATGGACGAGATGTGACTATATGGTCACCTGTTGGATTCTGAATTCAATGATCGCAGAACTCTCTGATGCATTTCTATATGCACAATCTGCTTGGGAGCTTTGGAAGGAAATCACAGAAAGATATGGACAGAGCAACGGACCTCTCGTATATCAAGTTGAACGAGAACTCAGCAAAATAGCACAAGGTAATTTGTCTGTTGCTGCATACTTTAATAAGATGAAACGGTATTGGGATGAATTGCACAATTTAAATGGACTTCCTACATGTTCGTGTGGAATGATGCAGCAATGTACCTGTGGAATTACAGAAAAGTTTTTAGAAATCGATAGCCGATCAAAATTGATGCAGTTTTTGATGAAATTAAATGATGATTTTGAAGCAGTGAGAAATCAAATTTTATCCATGGATCCTTTACCAAATGTTAACAAAGCTTATTACATAGTTCAACAAGTTGAAAAACAAAAACAGGTTACAAATGTTGTACCTGATCCTACTGCATTTTTTGCCAATTTGTTGAACAATAAGCCTACTCAAAATTCAAAAAGGGATTTCAAGAACAATAAACATTGTTCACATTGCCAACAAGATGGCCATAACTATGATCAATGCTTCGAAAGGATTGGCTATCCAGATTGGTACAAAGGTAAGAAAGCAAAGAAAAATCCAAGAGTTGCTGCACAAGTATTCTCAGAATTTGAAGTAATGAACTCTGCTACTCCTTTTGATCTGGAATATGAGAATGAGGTCAACAATGAACAAAAGTCAGAAATTGATAAAAGGCTTGTTGCTGCTGTCTGCCAAGAGATGATGAAAATGTTCAAAGGAAAAGATGTTGCATCTGATGGATCCAAAGTTAATACTGCTGCAGGCTCATCAAAGTCACACACTGGTACAATTTCTCATAAACTAATCTATGCTTTATCATGTCATGCTGATATTGATATTAAGCTGGACTGGATCGTAGACACTGGAGCATCAGATCATATGTCCCCATATTTGAACATGTTTCAATCAGTAAAGCGTTTAAGAAAGCCCATTCAGATTAATCTACCTGATGGGACAAGTAAAATGGTGGACACAGTTGGCAATATTCAAATTAACCCTCATCTGCTGTTAATGGATGTCCTATATGTGCCAGACTTTAAGATTAATCTTCTTTCAGTTGGCAAATTACTGAATAAACAGAAGTTGATTGGCACTTTCCTTCCCAATTCTTTCTCATTTCAGGACCCTTCAACTAAGCAAATTGTAGCAGTTGGTAAAGGATATGGGAACCTTTATACATGCAAGTTTCTGCCACAAAAAGAGATTCAATTCACAGATAATGCTGTCAACAGTCCTTCTGTTGTCAATCATGTATTGAACATTACTGACTTTCATGCTAGACTTGGTCACTCTTCCATGTCAAAATTGCTACACATCAATACATGTAGAACTTTGAATAATAAAGATTTTTTTTGTGAGACTTGCATGACAGCCAAACAACATCGCCTATCTTTTCCTCGAAGTGTTACCATGTCCTCTGCTCCTTTTGAATTGTTGCATATTGATCTTTGGGGTCCTTACAAAGTTGCTGCCCTTAACGGAGCTCATTATTTTTTAACAATTGTTGATGACAACACAAGAACCACATGGACCTATTTGATACATAGAAAAGATCAGATTGCATCTATTCTGATAAATTTTCTTTCCTATGTGGACACTCATTTTCAATGCAAACCAAAATTTATAAGGTCTGATAATGGAACTGAGCTGGTGAACAAAGAAGTGCAATCCATTCTGCAGCTTAAGGGAATTATTCATCAGAAATCTATGGTTTACACACCTCAGCAAAATGGCATTGTTGAGAGAAAGCACAGGCATCTTTTAGACACTGCAAGGTCTATAAAGATACATGCAAATCTTCCTGATTATTTTTGGGGTGATTGTATATTAACAGCTACATACTTGATAAACAAGATGCCTATGGAAATCTTGTCATGGAAGTCACCCTTTGAAGTCCTTCATGGGAAACCACCCAATTATGATAATTTGAGAATTTTTGGGTGCTTATGTTATGCTGCCAATACAAAACCCCACAAGGACAAGTTTGCTCCACGAGGAATTAGATGCATATTTCTCGGATATCCAACAGGACAGAAAGGTTACAAAGTTTATGATCTTCAAAGAAAAGAGATTTTCATAAGCAGAGATGTTATTTTCAAAGAACATCTCTTTCCCTTCTCACAAAGTCAGCAATCTGTACCTAAATCAACTTTATTTCCTATTGTTGATAATGTTGCTGCAATTGAAGATGATAATTTTGTCCCTGAATCCATTCCTCTGTCTCATGATAATACTACAGCTCTTGAAGATGTTGACAACATATCTCCATCACAAAACATTTCCCATGCTACTCCTCATGTTAGAAGATCTAATCGATCTACTGTCCCTCCTGCATGGTTGAAAGATTTTGTTACTAATACCAAAAAGGCTTCTGCTTCTGCAGTCTCAAGAACTGATACTACAACATATCCTTTGTTCAAGGATTCTGATTTTAGCAATATCCCAGCTGACTATATTTCCTTTTTAGCAAACGTTTTCACTACTGCAGAGCCTACAAGTTATAAACAAGCTTCTCAGCATTCTCAATGGGTGGAGGCAATGAACACAGAACTTGCAGCCTTGGAAAACAATGACACATGGGAACTTACCGTTTTGCCAAAGGATCATAATGCAGTTTCTTCAAAGTGGGTCTATAAAACCAAATACAATCCGGATGGGACTGTTGAAAGGCTGAAAGCTAGGTTGGTTGTTCGAGGCTTTGATCAAAGAGAAGGAGTAGACTACAAGCACACATTTTCTCCAGTAGCAAAGGCAGCCACTGTAAGAACTTTGATTGCCATTGCTTCTGCAAAGGCCTGGCCTCTTCATCAACTAGATGTAAATAATGCTTTTTTGCATGGTTACATTGAAGAGGACATTTATATGAAGCCTCCTGAGGGTTATCACAAAGCTCAGCCTGGTCAAGTTTGCAAATTAAGAAAGTCATTATATGGTTTAAAACAAGCCTCAAGACAATGGAATCAGGAGTTGTCAAAATTCCTTGTTCTTTTAGGCTTCAAACAATCCAAACATGACTATTCTCTGTTTGTCAAATACACTAATCAGAACTTTACAGCAGCCTTAGTGTATGTTGATGATGTTCTTTTGACGGGTAATTCTGAGGCAGAAATATGTGCTACAAAGACTGCTTTGGACAACAAGTTCACTATTAAAGACTTGGGTTTAGCAAAATACTTCTTAGGTATTGAACTATGCAGGACAGGTGCTGGTACATACCTAAATCAACGGAAGTATATACTTGATCTGTTATCTGATGCTGGATTAACAGCAGCTAAACCTTCTCCTTTTCCATTGCCTCAACATCTTAAACTTTCTCTCACTAAAGGTTCTGATGTTAAAGATCCTGAATCTTACAGAAGGTTGGTAGGCAGACTTCTCTATCTTACTATGACTAGACCGGATATTTCTTATGCAGTTCAACATCTCAGCCAATTTGTTTCTGCCCCTAAAGAACCACACATGCAAGCAGCCTTACATCTTTTAAGATACTTGAAAGGAACTGTATCCAAGGGTCTATTCTATCCAGTGCAACAACAGCTTAAGGTAACTGGTTTCTCAGACGCAGATTGGGCAGCTTGCTTGATGACACGGAGGTCTCTCACTGGTTACTGCATTTTCTTGGGACATTCTCTTGTATCATGGAAAACAAAGAAACAAGTGACTGTTTCAAGGTCATCTACAGAGGCAGAATATCGCAGCATGGCAGCTACAACATGTGAGCTTGTTTGGCTTACATACTTACTTCAAGACTTGCATATTCCTGTTCAAGTTCCCATAACCCTGTTCTGTGACAATAAAGCAGCCCAACAAATTGCTGCAAATCCTTGCTATCATGATCGTACAAAGCATCTTGATATCGACTGTCACTTCACACGTGATAAAGTTCAAGATGGTTTCTTACAAACAGCTTATATTCCTAGCAATCTTCAACTAGCCGATGTCATGACTAAAGCTTTGGGAGCTGTTCAACACTCTTTTCTAATAAACAAGTTGGGCTTGACAGAAGCTCCAACTTGAGGGGGGGATGTGAAATATATAAGAGTTTCAAATTGAAGTGCTGTAAGTTAAAGAATAACCATAAGCTATTTAGTTAATTAGTTGGAGTTATCGGTTAGTTGGTTAGAAGTTAGTTAGATGCAGTTAGCAAAAGGTCTATAAATAGCTGTATTTCTACTTGTAAATGTATCAGTTTTCAATCTATCAGATTAGATCACACTTGATCTTCTTAATATTTTCTGTTTTTCATAAGATCGGAATCTAATTCATGTATAGGTTGTAATTTAATTCATGTAAGAGTTGGAAAAAATGTCAAATTCCTATAAAAACAATGAAATTTGATCAAAATACACAAAATTTCAACCCTTTACATTAATCATCAAAATTTGTAACCAATCTAAATTTAAATTCCAAATCAATCGAATTTCATCACATGAACCGAACGCTACCTAATATAAAAATGGAAATATAATATATAATGTATAGTAAATATACAATGTATAATATATCATTCAACTACATAGTAAATTTAATAAAAATATTTACATATATAACAAATAAGACGAGTTTAGTTCATTTGTAATAAACATATCCAAAAGACGAAAAGTTATTTATTATCTAAAGTTGTTAGTAAAGTAATAGAAAAATACAAGATAAAATCAGAAAAGTAATATATATATATATATATATATATATATATATATATATATATATATATAATGGGGTGTGTTCTTTGGAGAACCTTATGCATAGAAGAACCTTGGAGAACCACAATGCAACGCTCGAAAAACTGAATGCATCACGTACAAATTGATGTATCACGCGGAAATTTGATGCATCACATGGAAATAATGTAGAAATCGATGCATCACGCGAGAATTTGATGTATCACGTGGAAATAATGATGCATTAGGGGGAATTGTGATGCATTTGTGGTGGTGCATGGAGGTTCTTCAAGGTTCTTCGATGCATGGAGGTTCTCCATTGAACCCACCTCTATATATAATATAGATTGAGGTTCTATGGGGCACCATATGCATCGGGAACCAAATGGGAACCAAAAATGCATTAAGGGCGTTTTAGAAATGCTAAACTTGTAATTTGTATTTAATTATAACTAAAATATATTTTAGAAACATTTAAAATAGAAGTAATTAATTTAGGTAATTAAATCATTAAATTAACAAAATAACAAACATTCCATTTATCCCTCCCTCACCCTTATCTCTCTCCCCCTCTCTTTAAATCCGGCGGCCGGCCACCACCCCCTCTCCCGGCGGCCACCACCCCATTGCCACCCCTCTATCTAAAGTCGGCGACCACTACCCCATGCATAGCAGCCGGTTCACGGTGCAGTTAAATGAAGATGATGATCACCCTTATCTCTCTCCTTCTTTCTCTAAAGTCGGCGGCCACCGCCCCATGCATGACAGTCGGTTCATGGTGTCATTTTAATGAAGATGATGATGATGGAATGATATCGTTTAAAGATATAGTTGTTTTTTTATGCATTTTCTTTATGGAAATTTTTGAAAGATTAATCGTGTTTATCCGATGTTTATGGAAGACGAATCTGATGCATCATGATTTTTGATGAATCCGATGAAGATGCATCATCTTGGATGAATATGGCCGAGATGCATCACGAATGAAGATGTATCGTGTTTTTTATGGCCGATATGCAATACGATGAAGATGCATCGTGTTTTTTATGAATCAAATGAAGATGCATCGTGATTTTTGATGAATCAAATAAAGATGCATCGTGTTTTGAAGATAAATCCGATGAAAATGCATCACCATTTTGACGATGCATGACGGTGAGACGAAAAAGATGTTGAATATGACCGAAAATGAGGATGAAGAAACCGAGATGCATCACGAATTGAAGAATAAATATTAGATGCATCGACATCAAATCTTTTTTTTTTTTGAATTTGTTTAGATTTTGTAATTTTGGAAGTGTATCAATTAATATTAATTAACATTTATTGTTTAGGTATTGATTGAATATGTAATTAATATAAAATTAAATTTTATTTGACTAGCTATATTTATTCTTCCCAAAGTACCCCTATGCATACCAAATACATGCATCGCGTGATGCATCAATGATCATTTAATCTAAAGGTTGTGGTTGGTTCTTTTTTTGGTTCCCGATGCATATGGTGCCCCATAGAACTTGACCCTATATATATATATATATATCCATTTTCCGAACACAATACAATTATTTTTTTTAAACTAACGGATACTATTGTTTCATATGAAAGCTAAAACAAATCAGCTGGTTTGCCCGAGAGGTTAAGGGGGAAGACTTAAGATCTTCTGCACATAAGTGCGCATGGGTTCGAACCCCATAGCCAGCAGTTTTTTATTTTTAAAATAAACTAAGCACCCCTGTGGTTTTATATAGTATTCTATTATGTTTAATTTCAAAATATAAAATATTACTTATATAATCTCTATTATTTTTAGTATATATTAATAGTTTATAAAATATATATATATATATATATATTCTTTAATTAATTATGTAATATAAGATAATCAGAATGTACATTTAAATTTTATTTATTTAGATTGATGTTAAAATGTTTATTTATTTGATATATAAATAAATATTGATAATATAATATTGGTATTTATATTCATATAATCTTAATTTATATCAAAAGAACAACAAAATTATGAAAAAATAAATATGAAAGTATTTTATTTATTAATATTTATAGAAATTTGAAACAATGAATTTCATTTATTTTTTATTTTTTTTCAAAAATAATAAAGTGTATTTATTGTTTTAAATGAAACGTGGTATTGTCATATGAGGATTTGTTTTCTGCTTTATAAAGCTAAAAGTTTAACAAATGTCAAATTGATAATGACGACAAATAATTATTAAATAATTTCAAATATTGGATAAAGTAATTATTAGATCGATGTTTATGGATATCAGAATTAATGAATTGTAGTTATCTTTAATTTTATTATATTTGAAAACTGTATATTTATCTTTTTAGGTGAAACGTATTGATTTCATGTGACAATTTGTATTCTGTTTAGTATATATAGAATCTAGAATTAATTGAAATGTCATGTGACAATTTGTGTTCTCTTTTTCAGTTTTGCAAAATCAGTCGTTATTTTCAATGTTTACTTTTAGTATTGGTCACCTATTCGTTAACTTTAATTGAAATGTCTATTTTGTTTTTGTTATATTTACGGTAGACTTTTCTCTAGATTGATTGGTATTTGGTAAACTCTAACACTATGTTTGGTACAAAGAATTAAGCATAGGGAATTGGAAATAAGAGGAATTCTCATGTTTGAGAATTCATCTTATTTTCAATTTCCTATGCTTAATTATCTGTACCAAACGCACCCTAACTCTTTAACTCTTATTTTAATTTAAAATTTTTATGGAATGTTTATATGTTAGAATTGATATGAATTTGATAACTTGATAAGTATCAATGGATTACTAGGAAACTAGGGTCTAGGTTAATAAATTAATTTGATTTCTTATTCAACTTTTCTTTTTTAGTTTGTTGATTATTGATGTTATAAGAATCTTGGTAAATCTTATTTGTCAACTTTGATGGGCTGATGAATATGATAAGTGAATGATTTACTAGGGTACAGGTTAATTAGTTGAATTGAACTTTTTTATTTTCATTATTCATTGTTATTTGTTAATGATGAGTACTAGTTCTTGAATAACTGGAACTTTTGTAGTTATAAAATTATATATATTTATTTTCGACGAAGAAAAAGAAACTATGCTTACGTGAAATAATTATAAACGGTTGACTATATCATGAATTGTTCTCATCCATTCAAAATGAGAAAACTTTAATAATGTATTGACATAACATGTTGTCAACCACTGAAATCCAGTTTTTTATTTTTTATTTTTGCTCACGCGACACAATCGTAACCACTGAAAATAAAAAAAAATGTAGCAATAACTAACAAACTCTCAGATAAGAAATAGGATAGCTAACAAACTTCAGTAAATAATGCACGACAAATTACTAATGTCTATAAATATCTTTTAAGCCGTTTAATTTATTTATTTAGTTTCTAGAAACTTATTAAAGTGTTTCAAATATATATTTTAAACAACTAATTAATTATTTTGAATTATCTGAAAAATTCTTTATGGGTGTGTTACTACTTATTTGAGGTATAAAAATAAATACATATTATACAAAAATATTAAATGTGTGACAAATAAATATTTTTAGTTAAACATATTCCATTCACTTTTTATTATTTTTTTAAGATTAAATTACAGAAATGGTCCCTGTGGTTTGCTCAAAATCATGGAAATGATCACTGGTCTTTAAAAATTGCATAAACGGTCCCTCAAAACACTATTTATTTGCAGAAATGGTCTCTCCATCTCTTGACTTTTTCTAAATGATGATTTTACTCTTATTCTCAAAATCAATTTGGTTCCAATAGTATCCAATTAGTTTTGGTTTTAGTCATTTTTATATTTTTTATTTTTGTATTTGAATTTTAAATGCTAATTTAATAAAATGTGATTTAATTGTTTTATTTAATTAATTAATTTTAATTCTATTTTATATATTCAATTTATTTATTTACATTTCATTTGTTAAAATATTTATACGTTTTTATATTTTTATACGTTACCAACTAACTATTTCATTACGTTAACATATTTTGATTTGAATATAATTTTAGAAAAAAATATATAAATTTAGGGTTTTATTTGTTTTGATTAAAATATTTTGTTACGTTAATACATTTCGATTTAAATTTAGTCTTTTTCGTTTTGATTTACATATTTTGCTACATTAATTTGTTTCAATTAAACTTAGTTTTTGTTTGTTCTATTCTAATTATTTTGTTGTATTAATACAATTTGATTTAATTATAATGATCAATAAAACTATGTCGCCTTGACATTTTATTCGTTTTGATTTAAATATATTTTATTGTTAATACATTTCAATTAATTATAACTTCTAAAAATAATATATAAACTTAGCGTTTTATTTGTTTTTTGCTTAAATATTTTGTCACATTAATACCTATCGATTTAATTGTAACTTTTAGCGTTTTGGTTTGTATAATTTGTTTATATGTTTTGAAACGCACACACACACACACACACACACACACATATATATATATATATATATATATATATATATATATATATATGTATATATGTTTTGAATAAAATGTATATATATGTTTCATTACATACGTTTCGAAGCCTATATAATGAAATATACAAACCAAAACGTATAGAAAGAAATATACAAACCAAAACGTTAAAAATTATACTTAAATCGATAGGTGAAACACTCATACAACTAATACGAGTATTTCGATACTATTATACATTAATTTATACAGAGTACTTGCAGAAATACGGTCAAATTAAAACTTTTAATACTTTGACAATCGTCAACGTGATTCCAAACACTTTGCATATAACACAACAGAGTGTCTGAAATCACGAAGTAATGTAATTGGGGTCACAATGTTAAATCATCAGTGTGATTACAAACGAATTTATAATCATTAACTAATTCGCGTAAGTCCAAAATGGAAGTCTGCTACTCCCACCCCAATCATCAACAAAATATGGAGCTCCTATCCGTGCTCCAATCAATGTCTAACAGTTTGGCCCAGCCGGGCCTTTGCCCTTAACAGTTCCTGAAAAGAAATATCAACTAACGGGTAAACAACAAAGTTGTTTAGTGAGTTTCTAGATTAAAGTATCATGCGATATATGAATGATGCCATGCAATGCCATGAATTTAACTAACAATCTCAGGAGGCCAACTAATGGCTAATAAGCTACCACATTGCGGTTACCACACACAAGCTTACCGTACAATGGGTTTACAATCTACTGCTCGATTACCACAGACACAGGCTTATCGATATGCAGTTTACAGTGATGCCATACGATTACCACAGACCACAGGCTTATCGTTTTACAGGCATTAATGGTTACCACACACAGGTTACCATTATGATTACGCTAGGTTACCACACGCACAGGCTTACCGTCTCAGCGGAGAAGTCAAACGAATGATTAATATGACAACAATAATGTATGTGATGGCAAAGCATGTAAATGACAAGAATGAATACGAAAGCAATAACATACAATTCATGATATGCATATAAATACATTAATGCTAGAACTCACAGTGGTGTACAACAAGCTCTCGGCCTCAAAACCGAGTTACAGTCGTCAAAGTAGGAGTAATAATCTCCAAGGAACTTTAACCCGTCAAACCCCTACACATAGGTTCATAGTATAATTTGTTATAAGTCTCACAGCTTATAATTTCTTAACATTGATCCGGATACATTAGTCGTAAGACTTAACTAATTTCGGCATTAAACCTCAATAATTATTTTGGTCTAATTATTCTCCTAAATTGATGTCATAGACTATTATGACAAAAGATCCCATAAAATAAAAATAATTAAAATTACAATTTCGGTCCAAGGCCATCCGAAATTCGGACCAAGACCATCCGAATTTCAGGCCATCCGAAATTTGTACTTAGCGAATTTTTCAGAATATTTCAATCTTGAACTGCACTTTCTGCCTTACAGATTTAATGCCAAAAATACCAAAACTTCTCTATATTTATTAGAAAGAGTTGTAAAATCATTCCCAACATATATATATATATATATATATATATATATATATATATATATATATATATATATATATATATATATATATATATATATATAAACTCATTTTAACAACCAAAACATCATTTTCATTTTTTTTAGATTACCTAGGGTTCATATGAACTAAAATTTGGGTTTTTGAGATAAACCCACCAAAATACGTAGAAACTTGTATAATATACTTTTTAAACAATGGATCTAACATATTTCATCATTTACTTTCAAGATCTAGCCATCTCTAAGAGATCTCCATAAAAACCCCTCAAAATACATAGAAACTTGTATAATATACTTTTTAAATAATAGATTCAACATATTTCATCATTTACTTTCAAGATCTAGCCATTTCTAAGAGATCTCCATAAAAACTCATTTGAGTTCTCATCTTCTTCATATGAAGATGGTGGAGAGAAGAGAAAAGTAAGAGATTTATAAAAATAAGAGTTAGTACCTCTTGGATCTTCAAAATCGTACGAATCTTTCAAAAATCGAATCTTTCCTTTCTTTTCTCCTCCAAAAACTCTCTTTTCTCTCTTTTTTTCTTCTTCTTCTCTCTTTGAAAAGCTCCAAAAAAAAGAAAAAAACACACACACACACACTAATGTGTGTGTTCTCGGCGTGAATAAGAAGCCAAGAAACCAACTTTCTTTTTCTTTTAACCCTTAAACTATTCAATATTTACCATTTAGACCCTACAATTATTTTCATTTTTTTAAAGATCCCTACTTCATAAATCAATATTTTATTTATTATAATTTACACAACCATTTATTTATATATCACAATATTAATTAATATTCTGAATTTGTATTTCTTTACAATAAATATTAATTATCGATTAAATAATCGGGTCGTTACAATAGGTATTAACGTGACTATTTACGCAAAAACAAATAAAATTCTAAGTTTACATATATTTTTTAAAATTATAATTAAATTGTAATGTATTAAAATAACAAAATTATTTTAAATCAAAACGAATCAAATGTCAAGTCGACATAGTTTTGTTAAAAGATACAATTAAGTAAATAAGTATTAATGTAACAAAGTATTTACAATAGAATAAATAAAATATTAAGCTTAATTGAAACAGATTGATGTACCAAAATATGTAAATCAAAACGAAAAAAAAAGACAAATTTTAGTTTGAAAGGTATTAATGTTACAAAATATCTTAATCAAAACAAATAAAATCCTGGATTTATATATTTTTGGTAAAATTATAATTAAATCAAAAATATGTTACACACAATGAAATTCTTAGTTGCTAACGTATAAAAATATAAAAATGTATAAACATGTTAAAAAATGAAATGTAAAATAAATAAATTGAATATATACAAGAGAATTAAAATAAACTAATTAAATAAAATAATTAAATCACATTTTATTAAATTAACATTTAAAATTCAAAAACAAAAACAAAAACAAAAAATAATGAAAATGATTAAAATCATAACTAATTAAATACTATAGGGACCAAAAATGAATTTGAGAATAAGGGCAAAATCGTCATTTAGAACGATTCAATAGATGGAGGGATCAATTCTGCAAGTAAATAGTGTTTTGAGGGACCATTTATGTAATTTTTAAAGACCAGGGACCAAATCTATAATTTTAAGCAAACTAGAGGGACCATTTCTGTAATTTACTCTTTTTTTTAATGAAATGTATATATATATACATTATGTTATATATAAATTAAAAAATTAAAGTATATCAATTAAAACATTTAAGTTTATAAATTAAAATTTGGCTACTACTCATATCTATTTATAAAAATTAGAAAAATATTTGTTACGTCTAATAATATTACTAATATTATGCTTATTAAAGAATTAAAATTTTTATGTTTTAATTTTTAGTTTATATACATTTATTATATAAGTAATTTATTAAAAGATCAATACACTGGTAGATTATTATTCGAAGATATGTTTGTATATATATTAATTATTATGAAAATTTTGAATTGTTGGACCTTCGAAAAACGATGTGAAAACTTAGAGATAATAAATGGTTAAAATATTATTATTGTATATTTAAAGCAATAAAGATATTTGGAGAAATTAGTTTATCAAAAACCATAATTAAAAATATGTTACCAGCAACATATGAATATTATATTATTGATGGACTAGATAGAAAAAAGTGAAATATATTATATATGTGGTCTAAATCTGAACTATTAAACTATCAATGGGTAATATCATAATTTTTTTTACTAAAATTTGAAGTTGGTTATTCTAATTCTAATTGTTATCTTCTTATTTTACTATATACTTTTTGATGGCCATTTCAGACTAAATATCATTAAATGGTGATTGATGAAAAAAAAGCACTGAAATTTAAAAAAAAAAAAAAACCATTGTACATTGATTTAAGATACACATTACAATATATTAGCAATAACATATATTTTTTAGTTTTGTAAAAATGTTTCTAATCCTTAGGGTGTGTAAAATTTTGGATGAGACTGGAAAAACAACGAGCATTATTAGAACCATATCATACTAAACCGTAGCTAATATTTTTTGGTTCAAATTTTTATTATGTTTGCTTTAGGTTTTTGGCTTGGTTCACTTTGATTTTGTTCTTTTCGGTTATAAATGTAGAAAAAAGCATGACCAATAGTATTCGATTGTCAATTCTTACATTTTTACAATTTTTGATTTTTCCAATCCATTTTTGCATCTTTATACATTTGTATTTGTAGTTATTACTTAAAAATAAAAGTACATACATCAATTATGAGTTTTAATTTATTAATTATTGTTAGTAAAAAAAAAATTAGGTTGTCTATTATGACAATCAATTATATATTAATATATTATAATATCAATTTTTACATAATCTGATAAATAATTTTTTCTGCTGATATATTGGATTATTTATTATGACAATTAAATTTATGTTGATATAATTTTATTTATTTCAATCATTATAATTTATTAGTGTCCGTTTCGTAAAATGTAGGTGTATATTGACATAACTAATAAATCCAAACAATGCATGTGTAATTGATGAGGTGTTTGGTATAGTAGAACTCATAGAATTGAATCATACGATGTTTATTAGCTTTGGCTTAAGGTTGTATTCTCGATGGAAAGAAATAGAAAATTGAGTTTACTATAATTTTAATTATCTTATCTTCTTATCAAATTGGAAAAAATCAAAAATATATAAAATGAGTGACTTTATAGGTTTTCTATCTTTTATTTACTAATATTTATTTGTATATAAGTATCATTAGTTAAAACAAAGTATGGACCTTAAATGATTCCATTTTACGATTTCAACGTACTAAAATGACTCACATAGTAACTCTGGAATCATTTACCTATTTCCACATATATTTAAAAGAAAAATTGAGAGATTTTTTAAATGTACTTCAAATTCGAGTTCATTTAGTGAAGAATTTTCTAGGAAAAATACAACTAGAAAAAATCTATCAAATAGTGATTTTTATATTTAATTAATATTTGAAATAAGATATTGCTAAAATGAGCATTTAGTTAATATTTAAAATGATGTATATTTGAAGCGAGCCTCTTAATATTGAATAAAAAAATAAGGCAATTGATAAAATTAACATTTAATTAATATTAACCTTAACGCCCTCAGTGTAATTGTTAGCCCATTTTATCCAACTCAATTTCAAAGTTTTGTAAGTCCGGCTCCAGTGATCAATGCTCGTTCAAACACTTCGACCTAGATATGATCGATATTCCTCACTCTCGGCTCTTCATCTCTGTGTCTACTGCTCTCGGCTCTCTACTCCCTACTCTCAATCTTGCTCAGTTGCTTCAGCCTCCACCAGTCTCCTTGTTGTCAAGCATCTACTATCCTATATCTCTCGGTATTCTACATAACCTTATTCGGTACAAATAATCAAGATCCTAATTCTTGAATATTGATTTCAAATGATACCTACACATCAAATTTATCACATCTCTTCTCATCCTTGTATACACCCCACACACCCTACCTTACGTTACCTTACTTACCTCACCCCACCTACCCACCCTTATTACCTTACCACCAACTTACTCATCAATTAAACATATCACATCTCTCTCCACCCTTATATACCTACCATACAATACATTCTTCCTACCCCAACCTTACTCTTTCCCTACCCTACCACCGATCTACTAACATATCATACCTATTACATATCGTCTTAACCTTACAGTACACATAAACCCTACTTATTATCATTCTACCATATCATATCACAAAACTCTACTTTTAACTCACCTTATCTAATCCAAATCCACCCATACAGCCATACCACCCCTACGTGACACCGAGCTCACATTATGTATTAAACATTAATATTTAATGTTATCATTTTGAAACACTTGCTTTATAAAGAAAAGTTTGTTTTACGAAGAAAAAATATAAAAAAAGAACATACTTTTAAAATATTTCTATCATTCATTTTTTTATTAAATTTATTAATGATATATTTTGGTCATTTGTTATAATATACTCCAATTTTTTTTGACAAATTTATGAACCAAATAGAAACGACAAAGGATTTCTGCTAACCAGACAACCTACAATATTTGAATCGGATAGATTCCATTTTGTTAAATTAAATATTTGTATAGTGTAGGGTACTTCCTTTGTGTAACTATTGTATCTATATATTGTGAGCTAATGCAATGCATTCCCCACGTGGTTTACACAATAACATGGTATCAGGCCTAATTAGAGTTTCTTCCCTTCCTCTCCTGTGACCTACTGTTCCCCGCCACCACCCGCCGGTGCATCACCGGCGGCAACCCATACGCCGCCGCCCACCATTTTTGTGGGTTGTAGGCTCCCCCTTCTGCTGCTCTAATCCAATCTGCTCTTCTCCTTCTTCACGCACACATAAGCGCCGCCGCCAAACCCTAATTGCCTCTGCGCCGCCGCCGACGCTTGCTGCTGTCCCTTGCCGCAGCCGCTGCCCTCTGTTCAAAGAAACGACGCTAATCCTTACTGTCCCTCGCCGCAGCCGCTTCCCTCTGTTCAAAGAAACCGACGCTGTCCCTCGCCACAGACGCTGTCCTTTGCCGCCGTCTCCTGTGACTGTCGGTTTTGTCCACCGCCTACAGCACAGCGTCGCCGCGGCCTCTCCCTCCCTGCACCAGCGCCATCGTCCTCCTCCCCCCTCAACCAGCGCCGCCGCTTGGCTTCTAGTTCCAGTGTCGCCGCATGTGACTGTCGCCCATTTTGAAATCCGTTTCTTTTTGGTCGCCTGGTGCCTCTCGCAAAACAGAACCCAATTTTTTTAATTGGGTCGGTTGGTTGGTGTGGTGTGCTGCTCATTCTTTTTGGGCAGAATTTATCTTACATACAAATATTATTATATATTAAACAATATATAATAATATTAGTCGGTGCTCCTCCTCCATCACCTACGGTTACGGTATCGTTTATATTAAATTACATCTACCTACGGTTGAGCATACGTCTATTTTGTTTTTATTTTTAACTTGATATTA
Source organism: Centrapalus pauciflorus (assembly GCA_020465985.1). Lineage (NCBI taxonomy): Eukaryota > Viridiplantae > Streptophyta > Magnoliopsida > Asterales > Asteraceae > Centrapalus > Centrapalus pauciflorus. Next base: position 67,132 of record JAANYP010006579.1, on the reverse strand, counting down.
TTATTTTCTTGCTTTATCTGTCATCATGTCTGGTCCTTCCTCTTTACCTGCACCACCCACAGCTGCACAACTTGTTTATGCCCTCACCAATGTTTACAACCAATTTAGTTTTAAACTTTCCGTTGATGGTTCTCGTTATAAACTGTGGCGCCGCATTTTCTTAGATATGTGTAAAGGTGACAAAGTCTTAGGACACATCACAAGGTTATTTGACGGAACACATTCCTGAATTAAATATTCTGTGAAGCAAACGTCCCCTAAGTGTTATTTGTTTTAATTGTTCTAGATTTAATGATTTTGGGTATAGTAAGGAAGAAGTAGAGTTTTGGTCAATAACTTGATTTAGATTTTTTTTTTTTAGATTTTAAAAATCCATGTTGTTATTTGTTAATTGATGATTGTTATATGTTGTGATTTTGCTTAATGAATACTTGAATTGAATCATTCTTTTTTATGATTGGTATATGAAATTCTGTTTTTATTTACACTCAATTGATTACTAGTTGTTAAATACCCTTAATTAATGTTGTTATATGTAATGTTGAATTTTTTTTAATTGTTTTGTTCTTTATCGTTGTAGGTCGATTGTTTTGCTTACTACATTAAGCAACCATGGATGGAATGATTTTTGCGTTCAGCCGTCCCTATGTTTAAGGTAAGTTTTTTCTCCCAATACCACAAATTTTTAAATCTGTCATTATGACATTACTCTTATTACAACTTCAATACAACCCCATCCTAAATCACTACCACAAAATTAACCCCTTTACCAAGGGTTCTTTCACTGCCAACAAAGAAAATCATCATAAAAGCTCAAACTAATCATAGACTTAAACTCATCATAAAAGTAATTTTGTTAGACTAAAAGCTCAAACTCATCATTATGTGGGTAAAAAAGTAATTTTGTTATACTAAAAGCTCAAACTCATCATAAAATCTACTTGTTGTAGAAGAATTTTTAACATTCTGTTCTTCAATTTTAAAGAAAAAGAAAAGAATGGGAAAAAAGATGAAGGAAAGAAATTCAGAGGAAAAAAAAGAGAAAACAAAAAATAGGTTTTTGAAAGAATACAAATTTATGGTTTCGTTGTTTTTTTTTTTTTCACTTTCTTCCGACTCTTGGAGAGAAAGATTTTTATGATTCTTTCTTTCTAATTCTTTTACCTTCTTTACTTTAAAATGTTTAATGAACACAATTTTTTTTTTGTTTCTTTCCACTTTCTCTATTTTTCTTCAACTTTCTCTCGTTAAGTTATGTTGGAGAATATAGCATAAGAGTTTTCATTTTTTGAATAATAGACTCGAGCTCCCATCAACCAAACAAAGTTTAGTTTTTAAACTTTAGTTTATAAAAAATCAAACGTCGAAACTCGTTGTAAAACACGTCTTTAAAAAAACATTTTAAGAAAGTTATAGTGAGAATACATAATCTTTCCTTTTCTCGTATTCCAAAGAACAAAAGTTTGATAATTTTCATCCTCTCCCATTCATTTCTTTGATATTAAAAAAATTCAAACAAAAAGTTTCCATATTATTTTCTTAGGTTCTCAACAAAAACAGTGTGCAATCGTGACTCAAAATTTACACTTGAAGTGAAAGAAAACCCCAACAGACCGGGAGCTTTTTGAGTGACGAGATAAAAATGTTGTCAGCAAAAATCCTAATTCTCGAATATTGATTTCAAATGATACCTACACATTAAATTTATCACATCTCTTTTCATCCTTATATACACTCGCACACACTACCCTACCTTACCTTACTTACCTCACCCCACCTACCCACCCCTATTACCTTACCATCAATTTACTCACCAATCAAACATATGACATCTCTCTCCACCCTTATATACCTACCATACCATACTTCTTCCTATCCCAACCTTACTCTCTACTCTACCCTATCAACGATCTACTCACATATCAAACTTATTACATCTCTTCCTAATATTACAATACACATACACCCTACATATTATCATTTTGACACCAATAGTCCCAAAATCCCAAACCTTTAACACAAACGGCCCTCTGACTAACATCCGTTAAGTTTGGCCGTTAGAGAAGAGGACATTTCCATCTTTTTGTCATTCAGGGACTATTTGTGAAATTTTCTATAAACTTTTTAAAGATTATAATTTTTTGGTTTTTCTTTTTTCTTTTCTTTTTTTTTATATAGAAAAATCAAAAAAAAAAAAAAAAAAAAAAAAAGAAAAAAAAAACCTATCTTCATCTCATTCAAGTCTCATCCTCCTCCTATCTCCTTCAGCTTCTTCCTATCCTTCGAATGAAGTTTGACAAATCCATGAATTCAGATTTTAGATGTTGCCTTTAAATTTTCAGACGATTTCAAATTTTGAACTTTAATAACTTTACAAACAAACAGTCCCAAAGAAAAAGGATATTTTATACCAAATCTGGATCAAATCTCAAATGGGTAAACTTTAATTTCCATATTTTGATGTGGGTTTTTGATGGATTTGCAGAGGAGACACACCATTCTGTAGTGAAGAGTGCAGAGCCGAGCAGATTGACATTGACGAAGCCAAAGAGAAAAACAAGAATCTTTCTGCCTCGATGAAAGCTTTGAGGAAGAAAGAACAGACTGAAGCTTCCCCAAACAAATCTTCTTCCAAAAAATGCCCTTTCCATTCTGGTGCAGTTGCGCTGCTTAGGTAAAGAGGCTAGATCAACCACACCCAACCGTTACAAACTTGCAATCTCTTATCCATGCGCTTGATATTTAATGGTGCCCGCAACCCATGCCACCATTTTTCCAAGGCACCATTATTAATTAATTAATTACTTGAAAATTTCGATCTTGATTTTCATGATAACAAATCAAGTCTCAATGAATACTTGAATTGAATCATTCTTTTTTATGATTGTTATATGAAATTCTGTTTTTATTTACACTCAATTGATTACTAGTTGTTAAATACCCTCAATTAATGTTGTTATATGTAATGTTGAATTTTTTTTAAATGTTTTGTTCTTTATCGTTGTAGGTCGATTGTTTTGCTTACTACATTAAGCAACCTTGGATGGGATGATTTTTGCACGTTCAACCGTCCCTATGTTTAAGGTAAGTTTTGTCTCCCGATACCACAAATTTCTATATCTGTCATTATGACATTACTCTTATTACAACTTCAATACAACCCATCCTAAATCACTACCACAAAATTAACCCCTTTACCAAGGGTTCTTTCATTGTCAACAAAGAAAATCATCATAAAAGCTCAAACTCATCATAGACTCAAACTCATTATAAAAGTAATTTTGTCAAACTAAAAGCTTAAACCCATCGTTATTAGGGTAAAAAAGTAATTTTATTAAACTAAAAGCTCAAACTCATCATAAAAGCTACTTGTTATAGAAATTTTTTTTAGAATTTTCATTTTTGAATAATAGACTGAAGTCTCGTCAACCAAACAAAATTTAGTTTTTAATCTTTAGTTTATTAAAATCAAACGCTGAAACTCATTGTTAAACACGTCTTTAAAAAACATTTTAAGAAAGTTATAGTGAGAATACATAATCTTTCCTTTTTCTCGTATTCCAAAGAACAAAAGTTTGATGATTTTCATCCTCTCCCATTCATTTCTTTGATGTTAAAAAATTTTTCAAACAAAAATTTTCCATATTATTTTCTTAGGTTCTCAACAAAAACAGCGTGCAATCGTTACTCAAAATTTACACTTGAAGTGAAAACCCAGTCAGACCGGGAGCTTTGCGAGTGACGAGATAAAAATGCTGTCAGCAAAAATCTTTCTTCCACATCCCTCTGTTCCTCAAACCCTAGCATTCCAAAACCCTAGCATCAAATCCACACAAAAGCCCTCAACTTTTTCACCTTCATGTCTCAAATCATCGACTCAATCCATCTTGACCGAGACCCTATCAACAACCCCTGCCAATACCCGCGTCAAAATCCTCTCCGAAGCACTGCCGTTCATCCAGAATTTCCGCGGCAAAACCGTCGTGGTGAAGTATGGCGGAGCGGCGATGAAATCTGAAGCACTTCAGACATCAGTCATTACCGATCTCGTCCTCCTCTCATGCATCGGCCTCCGAATCGTGTTTGTGCACGGCGGCGGTCCTGAGATTAATCAATGGCTGAATCGTTTGGGGATTAAACCTAATTTTCTCAACGGTTTACGTGTAACGGATGCATCGACCATGGAGATTGTGTCGATGGTTTTGGTTGGTAAGGTTAATAAGCATTTGGTGGGATTGATAAACAAAGCTGGTGCGACGGCAGTTGGATTGTGTGGAACGGATGGCCGGATTTTTACCGCTAGTCCTTCTCCTAATGCCTCTCAGTTAGGGTTTGTGGGAGAGATATCAAACGTGGATACATCGGTTTTACGGCCTTTGATTAACGACAACTTAATTCCGGTGATTGCTTCTGTGGCTGCTGATGGGACGGGGCAGTCTTATAATATAAATGCCGATACGGCTGCAGGGGAGTTGGCAGCAGCTTTAGGGGCGGAGAAATTGCTTTTATTGACAGATGTGGCGGGGATTCTTGAGAATAAGGATGATCCTGAGAGCTTAGTGAAAGAAATTGACGTGAAAGGGGTGAAGAAGATGATGGAGGAAGGGAAGATTGCTGGTGGTATGATTCCAAAGGTGAATTGTTGCGTGAAGTCACTGGCACAAGGGGTTAAAACAGCGAGTATCATCGATGGCCGATTGGAACACTCTTTGTTGCTGGAGATTCTCACTGATGAAGGAGCTGGAACCATGATCACCGGGTAAAGATATAATTTTTCTTGCTGTTGATGTTTACTCTTGTTCTTTGTTGTTTAATTCTAGAAAATACGGTAAATATTTTCTAAAATTAAACTAGATTTATGTTGTGAAATGTTGGTACCTTGTTTAAGTTGCTCATTTCAAGAATTTTGTTTGCTCAAAAGAAGTAGAGGAAGAGGGATCGAATTGTAGTTTGGACTAAAAACCGCCATTGATAGTCTCTGGGCAGAGGGTTCAGTCATAGAGGAATATGCTGGAATTTTATTCTCCCGTGTCACTGTAATAAAGGTTTTTCCACTTCCATTGTTAGGTTTCCTGGATGTTTCTGAACTCGAGTTGGTATGAAAATTAACATAATAATTAATTTTAATAAAAAAGTGTTAAAAAAGATCTAAAAATGGTATTTAAGTTGCAAATCTTTTATCTTTTTTTTTAAATATGGTATTTAACTTCATGTAACAAATAACAAAATTGAAAAGTTCTAAATCGTGTAAAAGTTAGCCCAACCGTGTACAGTCTCAATATTTCGTTCTAGATATACCTCATTAGATTTTTATTCAAATTATTTAAAAATCAAGTTCAAATTCAAGTTTTCAAAAATAAAAACTATTTTATCCTTTACAAGTTCAAATATTAACATTAATGAATGAACCAAATAAAAAAATAAAAATAAACCTGAGTTCTTAATAATTAAGTTTAACAAAAAACAATTAACCAACAAGTTAACTATGTATCATTGAAGCTATACTAAGCAAGCAAGAGTCAAACCAGTATTCAATAGTAAAATGTGTTAAGTTTGGTTGACTAATTATTTAAAACAAAATGATGAACAGATGAATAATTTATATTAGGATATGAAAATAAATCGGTTGCCTATGTATATCAGTATATGTATATAATTCTTTTAGTTTATTAGTTTCACCCTTCAAAAATCTTAGGCTTTGCTTGTGTGTCTAACATATAATACACATTACAGGGCAAATTATACTAGTATTGCATTCGCCCTGGTTCAGATGATTCATGAAGTTATAATTTTGGCTATTGTTGTTATGCCTGTTGATTGCTTTTCTGTACCGTTAGTTTGTACGCACGATTCCCTCTTTGAACATGGTATAGTTTACAATTTACTGTTTAGCAAATCATTATGTATTGCACACATGAGAAATGCTGATACATGCCGATCAACTAGCGTTATTAATATGAAATAAATGATACAAATCATGCAGCTAAATTAGTATGTATCTAAAAATATTTATTTATTTTCATGTGTTATACACTAAATTAATTTTAATGTTTTTTAAAATTATTTTATTATTTTATACTAATAGGAATAATAATAAAAACAATATTATAATAATTATTAAAATAGTAAGGGTAAAATGGTCATTTTAAATGGCCAAAATATCATATCCGAAACAAAACTTCAACCACAAGGACTGTCGGTGTAATTTTTAAAGTCAAAGGATCTGATCCATAATTTATTATAAACCACAGGGACGAAATTTGTAATTTACCCTTATTTCTTTGATATTTAATAATTTTCTTATTATTATAATTTAACTAATGTAATAATTTTTTAATATGTTGTCTATTATTATTTTTATTATTATTATATTATTATTATTATTTCGTGTAATAATTTATTTTATATATTCTTTTTTATTTATTTATTAAAAGGATTTAGTTAAAATAACTTTTGTATATATAAATTTGTATATTAATAAGTTTTAGTATTGTTGTTGTTGTTATTATTACGATTAAATTCAAATGTACATTCAAATGTGTGTGTCTATATACACACACACACACACACTTTTATACTTTTATATTGCTTTCTAATTTCAAAAAATTATAGTTATTTATATATTTAATTTATTTATCCTTTTCAATATTAGATTTTCTTCGTATAGATACTTATTATCTTTAATTTACTAATTTTTTAAGTCAATACATTTTGATTTATTTTAGCAAATATATATAATGCTTAAATGAATTTATAAGTTAATTGTTAAATAAAAAATATTTTATGTATATAAAATGCATATATTTAAATGTAGTTACACTAAACGCAATATATAAACTTGACATATTATATGCATAAATTAAACTAGATTGTTAAGTTTTGTTATAATTTCGTATGTAGTTCTTGTTATGCTTAATTGATTAATACTTTGAACATTTGTAATTTATTTGTACATTAACTTAAGAAATAAACAAATTAGAATAGAGAACACGTTAAATTATATATTTTCTTAATTTAAAATTTCATTGAACATATAATGTTGATATATATATAAAATATTTAAATTAAAATGCATAAGTTAGGATAAAAATGATTAAATTTATAAGTATTTATATGAAGTAACATATAGTAGAGACAAATGATAATTAAATTAATGTATAAATAGTTATAAATTTTATAAAAGAAAAGTATTAAAATAAGTAAATACATTTAAAAATATAATTATATAAACAGTCCAATATATATTTAATATTAATATGTAAGAATAATAATAATAGTATTAATTACAAAAATTAACAAATTAAATTTAGTAATATACAAGTTATTATCTAGAGGTAATTACAAAAATGGTCCCTGTGGTTTGTCCTAAAATTTGGATTTGGTCCCTGAACTTTCAATTTTGCAAAAACGGTCCTTACTTTCATAGTTTGTTTGCAATTTTGGTCCCTCAACCTATTAACTTTTCTAATATGACCAAATTACCCTTATTTTGATGAAAACTATAGGGACCATTTCTATAATTAGTTTTTAACTCTTTTTAATTTTAATTAAATAAATTATTTTTTATTGTTACTTAACTTTAATAAACTATAAAAAAATAGAAAAGAATTATTTAATTATTTATGTTGGTTCACAAATGATTTAGATAATTTTAGTCTTAATTAATTTTAATTTACTAGAATCAAAGTGTAAACCAATCAAAATTTATAATCGAAAATATCATTTATGTTTAGAAATTATTTTTTAAAAGTTTCATAAATAAGAAATTTTTTCTTTATAATTATTTATACTGGTTCATACATTTATAATAAAAGATATTTATGTTGATCAAACCACAAAGACCATTTATGTAATTGACTCTACTTTATTTTTAGTGTTAATTAACTTTAATAAATTATTTAAAAAAATTATTTATGAGCTAACAGTTTAATTAAAGTTAAAAATATTAAAGAACTTAAATAAATAAAAATTTAACGTTTAATTTAACCGACTTAAAAAAACTTCCAAATGGTCTAAGACAATCAAATTTTTTTAATTTAACGTATCAATTATTTTATTGTTATAATTTTTAATTACACCAAAAACGACTTAAAATTTAAGGTCCATATAACATCTTTGAGATTCATGATTAACAACTTTTACTATCAAACTTTGGTTTGTCAGACCTTTACATAAAAATCGAGAAATATAAATAGGTTTTTAATCTTTTTTTGTCTTTCAATTTGACTTTTTATTTTAATCCGACTAAATCGACACCTTAAAAATTCAAACCATTTAGATTTATCACTTTACCATTATCACCTTGCTTTGATATAAATGTGAACAGATTATAAAATAGAATCTTTGGCCGATTTTATTTACGAGTAAAGTAAAATATTTGACCAACAAACATATTTTTATTATAAATTTATGAACCAACATAAATTATTATAGAGTCAAATATTTTTATAATATTTTATATACGAAACTTCTAGAAAATAGTTTCTAAACATAAATGATAATTTGATTATAAATTTTGATTGGTTTACACTTTGCTTATAGTAAATTAAAATTAATTAAGACTAAAAATATCTAACTCATTTATGAACCAAGATGAATAATTAAATAATTCTTTTACATTTTTATAGTTTATTAAATTTAAGTAACACTAAAAAAATAATTTATTTAATTAAGAATAAAAAAGAGTTAAATAATTAATTGTAGAAATGGTCCCTATAGTTTGCATCAAAATAAGGGTAATTTGGTCATATTAGAAAAGTTAGTAGGTTGAGGGACCAAAATTGCAAACAAACTATGAAAATAAGGACCGTCTCTGCAAAATTGAAAGTTCAGGGATCAAATTCAAATTTCTGGACAAACCACAGAGTCCATTTTTGTAATTAACTCTATTATCTATTACTACTTTTTAGTCACGTAAATGCTTAAACTATAATAAAATAATAGTAATAACACTAGTAATAATAATATCAAATTAATAAAAAAAATAAAACATATTAAATACTTTATTAAATAAATAATAAAAGAATAAAAACATTAATAAAGTGGAATAGAATAAAAATATTTAATTAGGGACTAAAACTGAAATAACATTAAAGGGCAAAATTGTCATTTTTATAAAAATATTGGAGGAAGGGACCAAATGCGTAATAAAACACCAACTATAAGTACTGTAATTGTAATTTTTATCTTGAAAATGACGATTAGGGGTGAGCTCGGTACTGGACCGTACCGAACTGGTACCGATCCCGAAAATACCGAAACCGAATTATTAGTTTTGAAAGAACCGAATAGCGAACCGTATAATTTTACATGGTGCCGGTTCGGTTCCGAATACTGAGTTTTAGCTAACTTAAAAACCGAATACCGAACCGAGAGTAGCGAATACCGAATTTTAGCTAATTTAAAAACCGAAAACCGAACCGAATATATTAATTCGGTATCGGTCGGTACCGGTACCGGTTCGGTTCGGGTTTGGGAAATGGTACCCGTCGCTCATCTCTAATGACGATATCCATAATTTTTGTATAAGCATAGGGACGAAATTTGTAATTTACCTTTTTTTATTAAAAAAGTGTTAAAAAAGATCTAAAAATGGTACATATCTTTTTTTTTTTTTTTAATATGGTATTTAACTTCATGTAACAAATAACAAAATTGAAAAGTTCTAAATCGTGTAAAAGTTAGCCCAACCTTGTACAGTCTCAATAATTTTGTTCTAGAAATACCTCATTAGATTTTTATTCAAATTATTTAAAAATCTTTCCATGAAACTTGAAGATCAAATTCAAGTTTTCAAAAATAAAAAACCATTTTATCCTTTACAAGTTCAAATATTAACATTAATGAATGAACCAACTAAAAAAATAGAAATAAACCTGAGTTCTTAATAATTAAGTTCAACAAAAAACAATTAACCAAATACTAGTATTGCATTCGCCCTGGTTCAGATGATTCATGAAGCTATAATTTTGGCTATTGTTGTTATGCCTGTTGATTGCTTTTCTGTACCGTTAGTTTGTATGCGAGATTCCCTCTTTGCACATGATATAGTTTACAATTTACTGTTTAGCAAATCTTTATGTATTGCACACATGAGAAATGCTGATACATGCCGATCAACTAGCGTTATTAATATGAAATAAATCATACAAATCATGCAGCTAAATTAGACTAAAAGTTTGTGGACAGCGTATTGAGGAAGAGACAACGCCGATTCAGTTGTTGTTAGTTTGCTTATTTCACCTTTGCATAACCAGTAAGAATAATGGTTTTGTTAAGTTTAGGAAGACAGTGTATGTTCCAAGTATTACCGTCTGCTTTAAGTGGTCTCGATTAGGATAATGGTCTTGTTAAGCTTAGAAGACAGTGTATATATTATATATATGCATATGTTCCAAGTTATGTCGTCTACTTTAACTGGTCTCGATGTAGAAGCTTATCAAGATACAATTTTGCTAATAAATATTGCCTACTGACTTAAGATCACCAATGGCATCTTCCAGCTGTTTTATGATCTTAGCTTCCTTTCTTACTTTCTGATCGACCACTTCATACATGTAAAAGTGTTGTTACATCATGCCTGATGTCTGTTTCAAGTTTCTTAAGGATTCATCTTCTTCATACGTCTAACAACACTAATTTGACATTGTCGATCATCTAGAAACTACCAAATCTGTGTGAGCGTGTGTGTTTTTCATTTTGACTCATGGATTTTTAAACCAACCATAAAATATGTTTAACTGAATGTATTTAGTTTATGTTATTTTAGACTGTAAATTTGCAATTTTATATATTGATGTTCTCGATTTTCAATGTATTTACTTTTTAATTTATATTATCATACATGTTATCTTAGTTATGATCTTTGTTATTAAAAATGTTTCATTGTGAAATTTCCTTTTATTTTTTTGTTTACTTATAATACTATAATAGCGTGTTACGAAAATTATTAGCAATACACTTATATATAGTTTTCTATGTATGAAAGCCTATGACCATCATAAACAATAATAAGAAATTTAATAGTGGTATATGTTTGATGATTTTATGTTTACAATAAACTTGTAATTGATATGATTTTTTGCTACTCGACTCGATCCAATTTGCAGACCTGTTATCTGCTCGTTTTAGTTCGAAATAGTTGGACCTTAGGAACTTAAAATTCTAAATTTGTCATTGGACACCACAATTGTATAAAATTTTATGCGTTCAACTACAACTCTATAAGAGAAATATAATAGATTATTATTGTTGTTGTTGTTTTTGTTGTTATTATTTTAATATTTTTATAACTTTTATGCATTCTCAAGATCACTGGCAGCCTGTTGGGATTTTGCGTTACCACTTAAAAGAGGAAGAAAATTACAAAAAAGATTAAAGAAAATAGAAGGAAAAGGTCAGTGACTTCTAATTTGTATTATTCTAATCACGTATGGAAACAACCTACTTTAGTTCATTTTTGGATTTTTCATGGACCAAGCATCTAGTCTCTCAACCGTAATGGTCTCAGTACCATTGTTAAATACGTACACGTGTGCATCTTCATTGATTGCCAATGTTGGATAGACCCTAGATGTTATGATGGTCTTTCCTTTGGCTGCAAAGCTTTCGACAACTGAATGATCGATTAAGCTCCTAAGAGAAATCTTCATGTCGGCTAAGTCAAGGTCTACAAACCCTCCAAATGATGGCCTATACTCCTGGTTGTTCAATGTCGACCTTTAAGTTTCAGTCAAAAGACAAAAGAAACTTGTGTTAGTTGGACTTTATGAATAATTGATATCCATTGCTAGGTATGGTGGATACGTGTCACTAAACACAAAGAGGAGAGAGAAAGAGAGATTACGGATTTGCATCGGAGCACATGAGAACTTTACGCTTGGTGTCAGGTGTGTTAAAAACCCTAAAAAAGACTGGAGTGTATTCTTCAAAATCTTTTGAGGTCAAAGTTAGAAGACCAAATGGCCCTAGCCCACCTTGTTGGGTTGTACTCTTGATTTCACATATGCTTTTCGCAAGAGTTTCCGGAGGGAAGGTATCGTCCCATGTTGTATCATATGGCTCAGCTTTATCCAAACTTGGGAGAGTGAAAACCACATCCACGTCAGCCTGCATTCATATCATATATCATAGTTACATAACTTTATACTTGGTTATTCAAAACAATGCTGCAATAATTTCAAACCAAACCTGAGCTGCAGTAATTCCTTCAACTTCAACTTTATCTCCTTGCTTGAGCTCTATATTGCTTAATTGCACATTCGTATCTCGTAGGGTTTCTAATTCGGCAACCGGCCATAATAGCAATTGCTTTCCTGATGGGTCTAACCACACAGTTCGTGGAATCAACTACACCATTAGCAAAATGCATACAAATCTTATTTTAGAAGTCAAGGATTATGGTCCATAAAGGTTCTCAAATGTAAGAAACTACCAACCTGGATCCCAGCCCATCCTTTTTCGACGTTTTCTTCTTCAGTGCTTGACTCGTTAGCCCAACCCCAAATGACCCGACGGTTCTTTGAGGGGTCAAAGAATGACTTGGAAGCATAAAAGTTACCCCAGTCGTATCTTAAACCAGACCAATCATCAATCATTCCTTCATCAGGGATGTATTTATCGTGTGTAGTATCATATGTTCCAATTGTATAGACATCATATCTAGTCATATCAAGGCTTACCTTAAAAACATGCTTGATATCACCATCTATTACCGTGGTGTCCAAGGCCACGTTTCCAGTAGTTGATACGGGGTAAAAGTCTGGGCATTCCCACATCCCCACATTATCTTTTTGGTGCAACGGGTGATCAAACAAGGTCCAGTGGATGAAATCTGTGCTTCGATACAAGTATGAAATGCCTACCATGTCCTGCTTACTACCTATGGTCATTTCCCATTCACCGTTTAGTTTCCAAGCCGTCGTTGGGTCACGGAACGAAGACACATTCTCTACTGTTGGCTTCAAGATGGGATTATCATTAGGTTTGATCCATTTTGTTAGGTATGGATCCGAATAGTCTTCAGGTATTGCATAGTTTTGTACTTGATAACCTGGTTGAGGGTTCTCATCAATTATTCCAGTGTACAAAATGACCGGTTTCTCACCAGGAAGGATTGTGGCAGACCCAGACCAACACCCGAACTGATCAAATGGCTTTGATGGTTCGAGTGCTGTAGGTAGTGGTGTCCAGTTGATTAGGTCTTCAGATGCTGAATGAGCCCAAACAATATTACCCCACACAGAGCCGTTTGGATTATATTGGTAGAACAAATGGTATATTCCCTTGTAAAACAGTGGTGCTGGTAAAAATGACCAAAATTTCAAAACAAAGTTAAAATCCTTTTTTGTATATCTTTTTGTAAATCATTACATGGAAGCTTTACAGGGTATAAAACTCACCGTTGGGATCTACCAGTCGTTTGATCAAAGTCCACAGCAAATCATGCACAGAAAGAAAATTATCATTTTGTGATGTCTATTAATTTACTTCTGGATGCAATGATAAGAAATAGGTGAAAAACAACATTGAGTAAACACATGTGCATATGCATTTAGGTGTATATGTATATCAGTCTTTCCTCATCCATAAGAACATAACCAATGTTATATATCATATAGTGAAGAAGAAAAAACCATGTATAGGTTCTAATTTATAGCCAACATTGGCTATAGTATGTCTGTATTATAAGAATGAAAACCACATATATCAATAATTAAAAAATTAATAATAATAATATATCATCTCATCTTGGTATCTTGCGTCTACTTTAGTAAAGATGTAGATTTTTATTTTTTCAAACCAAAAACACGTATCTTTTTGACTTTTCAACGGTTCCCCTAATATAGAATATAAATATTTAAATAATTAATTTTAAACTTTTTAACCCGCTTAACCCGTTCTACCCATTTTACCCGACCCATTTAACTCATTTAAACCATTTTATAGAGGATTCAATTTTTATACTAAAAGCGATTAACCCATTTAACCCAAACCGAATAACCCGATACTCATTTAACCCAAAACCGATTAACCCGTTCTCTTATTTGGTTCGGGTTCGGTAGTTAACATATACCCCCAAATCCGAATAACCCGAAACCCGTTTAACCGCCCGAATAACACCCCTAGATAACACAAAACATGACATACCATTGATCCAATGTTGCTTAGGTTGAAAATGGTAGCCGGTTCTATGTACTTCTTGAATTTGAAAAGCACTTATGTGTTGTAAGTGTTTAGAAACCTTGTGGAAGGCCATGACTCCTTTGAAGTTATTCAACATGGGGGACAAGCATATCAACCTCATCAAAACCCAAACAAACATATTGAAAGACCTCATTATCTTAGTTTTTTTTTAATTCGAATAATAATATATGGCTAATTATCCTTAATTATATCTGTGTGTATTAATGAAGAAAACTGGTAGAATGTAATTGAAAAGATAAATCAGATTATTGGGAATTTATAGAGTGGAGGATGGTGGGGGTTATGTCTTGTGATGTGGTGGTAAAGAGTGTTTTTAGGGAGTATGAGTGGAGTTATGAAGAAGTGGAAGTTATGAGATCGTGGTAATGAGGCTTTTAAGGAAGGGGGCATTTTTCTTTTCTCTTTGTTTTTTGAGTTAATTACAAAAATGGTCCCTGAGGTTTGTCTTAAAATTTGGATTTGGTCCCTGAACTTTCAATTTTGCGAAAACGGTCATTATTTTCATAGTTTGTTTGCAATTTTGGTCCCTCAACCTATCAACTTTTCTAATATGACCAAATTACCCTTAATTTGATGCAAACTATAGGAACCATTTCTACAATTAATTTTTTAACTCTTTTTTATTCTTAATTAAATAAATTATTTTTAGTGTTACCTAAATTTAATAAACTATAAAAAATAGAGAAGAATTATTTAATTATTTATGTTGGTTCATAAATGATTTAGATATTTTTAGTCTTGATTAATTTTAACTCACTATAATCAAAGTGTAAACCAATCAAAATTTATAATTGAAAAAATCATTTATGTTTTGAAATTATTTTCTAGAGGTTTCGTATATAAAATATTATAAAAAATATTTGACTCTATAATTATTTATATTGGTTCATAAATTTATAATAAAAATATGTTTGTTGGTCAAATATATTTTACTTTCTTCTTAAATAAAATCGGCCAAAGATTCTATTTTATAATCTATTCGCATTTGTATCAAAGCAAGGTGATAATGGTAAAGTGATAAATCTAAATGGTTTATATTTTTAAGGTGTCGATTTAATCGGACTAAAATGAAAAGTCAAATTGAAAGACGAAAAAAGATTAAAACCTATTTATATTTTTTGATATTTATGTAAAGGTCTGACAAACCAAAGTTTGATGATTAAAGTTGTTAATCATGAATATCAAAGATGTTGTATGGACCTAAAATTTTAAATCGTTTTTGTTGTAATTAAAAATTAAAACGATAAAATAATTGATACGTTAAATAAAAAAATTTGAGTTGTCTTAGATCATTTGGAAGTTTTTTTTAACTCGGTCAAATTAAACGTTAAATATTTATTTATTTAAGTTCTTTAATATTTTTTAACTTTAATTAAACTGTTGGCTCATAAATAATTTTTTTTTGTAATTTATTAAAGTTAATTAACACTAAAAGTAAAGTAGAGTCAATTACATAAATTGTCTTTGTGATTTGATCAACATAAATATTTTTTATTATAAATGTATGAACCAGTATAAATAAGTATATAGAAAAAATTTCTTGTTTATGAAACCTTTAAAAAATAATTTCTAAACATAAATGATTTTTTCGATTATAAATTTTGATTGGTTTACACTTTGATTATAGTATATTAAAATTAATTAAGACTAAAAATATCTAAATCATTTATGAACCAACATAAATAATTAAATAATTCTTTTCTATTTTTTATAGTTTATTAAATTTAAGTAACACTAAAAAATAATTTATTTAATTAAGAATAAAAAAGAGTTAAAAGATTAATTGTAGAAATGGTCCCTATAGTTTGCATCAAAGTAAGAGTAATTTGGTCATATTAGAAAAGTTAATAGGTTGAGGGACCAAAATTGCAAACAAACTATGAAAATAATGACCGTTTCTGCAAAATTGAAAGTTCAGGGACCAAATCCAAATTTTAGGACAAACCACAGGGACCATTTTTGTAATTAACTCTTGTTTTTTTTTTTTGTTGGGGTTATGTAACACGGATGAGTTTGGGACTAGTACCGTACCAACCCGTCCCAAAACCCGAATTGGACGAAAATACGAGACTGAATATCGTATCCAGTTTTGATATTCGGGATCAATACTAGTACCGTATTCGGTACGGAAAAATCGGTATTAGTCTCGTTTGGTACCATTGTTCTATATACAACATATAATGCATCACGTACAATACAAAAAAGTGGTAACAGTTCTTATACCAATTAAGTACAATTTTTATCGTGTTATAAATGTTGAAATTAAAAATAAAACACAAAAAACCCTCCCAAAAAAAATTAACAACAGTTAATATAAAACTGTTTAGGAATGATTGTTTCCCAATAATGATGAATGAGAAATTGGTATTTAAAATGGGTTTTGCATATAATTAGTAGTTAGGAAATGATATGGACTAATATAGGAATTAAAAAATCATGACTATTTATATCTCCAATTTGGTACCATGTATTCTCGAATTAAATTAGTCACGACTTCCTTTCTTGACTCCCAATTTAAGTCTCATATGGCACCTGAGTACCGTACCATCTTCGGCTAATTAGTACCGGTAAGAGTCGAGAAAAAAGTGAATTTTTCTCATTCATTCCTAGTTCGTAACGAGTCTTGAAACTGATGAATTTATAATTATAAAATACATCATTTGTCTAATAAATAAGTATGAGAAGAGTGTATGATCGTAAAAATTAGTTGGGATGTATGTATATAACATTATAACACAACCTTTAATCATATATTCATATGCGTAAAAAGTCAGTTAATTTTGGTCATATCTTTAATTTTATTCCATACAATAAATAAACTGAAAAAATGAGCTATAAAAACACGTCAAACCAAACGCTTTAAGAAAAGTACAAAATAAAATTGCAAAATTTGACAATGCTAGTATTGATTTAATGTTACATTCATTTAAATGCTTAAAACATGTGTTTATCAAATATCCTTAAAATGTAACATTTTTAAAGTACGATATCCCAAAGTAATTGAAAACTAGTCATTTTTCAATTTCAGTTTTCAAGTTATTGTTTTTAGAAAAAAAAAACAAGAGTTTTCATTAAAAGTGAAAACTTGTTTAGATGATGAAGTTTTAGTTTTAAGAAAAAGAAGATGAGTGATTATAAAATAAGAAAAATAGGATAGGTGATAGAAAAGTAAGAGAGAAAAACAGAGTATTATAAAGAAATATAGGGTAGGTAATAGATTAGTAAGAGAATATAATATGAAAAATGATATTTTAAAAGGTGAAATGAAAATTTATAATATTGTTGTTATGTAAACAAGTTTTCATATTTTTTTGAAAAGTGAGATGAAAATTTTAGAAATTTTCGGTAACTAAACGCATTATATTTTCATGTCAATTATCCAAATTTACAGGAAACTTTTCATATTAAACAATTTGTATGTTTTTTGAAGCATCTGTTACAACTTTAAAATCAAAATTTTTAGTTTTGGCAAAGTTTTGTAATATTATTTCAACACACATTCCATTAAAATTACAATTCTATAAAAAGAGATTGAAAATTATTCTAATTTATTTCTATAAATTTGTCATATGATTTACCGTCACAAACTTGTTTCAGTTCATAAGAGGTTTGTTCATAGACCAAGCGTTTAGTTTCTGAACAATTATTCTTTCGGTACCATTGTTAAATACATATAAATTTGCATTCGTAGCCACGGCTAATGTTGGATAAACCCTCGATGTGATTACCACCTTTCCACCCTCTCCAAAGCTTTCCACAACTGAATGATCTATCAAGTTCCTAAGCGAAAGCTTCTTGTCAGCTAAATCGACATTCAGAAACCCTCCAAATGATGGCTTGTATTCATGTGGGTTCATTGAGGAGCTGTATTCGTCAAAAAAAGCGAATGATGTTATTGTTTGTTCAATCCACTTTACAATTGTTAGTCACTTTTATTCTTTTGTATGTAAATAATGAGTTAAATGAAAAGAAATGTTAGTATCCATATATTGGTTATGATCCACTTACGGAGTAGCATCTGAGCACATGAGAACTTTATAATTGTAGTCCTGAGTTTTAAACACCCTAAAGAATATCGGAGTGTATTCTTCAAGATTATTGGATGCAAGTGCTAGTATCCCAAAAGGTCCAAGTCCACCTTGTACGGTTGCACCCTTGATCCCACAAATTTTTCCTGCAAGGTCTTGTCGTGGAAATTTGTCCCAATTTTTGTCATATGCCTCGGCTTTACTTAAACTTGAAAACGTGAAAGTAACATCTACATCTACCTGTATAAAATCATTTGGTATCATCATTGTTATATACATCATTATTGATACTTGATAAAACGTATTGTGAAAATTATAAGTATTGAATGTTAATGATTTCAAAATGGTTAAGAAACAATTTTAGCTATTAAGCTCATTCAACCAAAAGCCTAATGGTCTTAATGTGACTATCCTATGCTAAATTGTTTTTTTAAGTAACATGGTACAAACCTGAGCAGCAGTTATTTCATTTACTTTCTTGGTATCCCCTTTGTTGAGCTTCACATTCTTTAGATTCTTCTTGTGGCCCCTTAAGGTTTCTAACTCTTGAATTGGCCACTGTAGCAGTTGGTTCCCACTAGGGTCCAACCAAACCATTCGTGGAATCGACTACATGTTGAAATTTTAGTTAGTTATTGAAACTGGTTTGATCAAATAAGGTTCAAATCATATTTGTTTGTTCTAGATTGCAAAACGGGCTAGATATCATGTAAGATACCTGAACTCCTGCCCATCCTTTGGCAACATCTTCATATCTTGTGCTTGATTCATTAACCCAACCCCACAAAATCCTTCGTTTCTTAGCGGGGTCAAAGAATGTTTTAGATGCATAGAAGTTTCCGTAATCGTATCTTAACCCAGCCCAACCATCAATAGATGTGTTATCTGGGTGATACGTGTCGTTGACCATGTCATACTCACCAATAGTGTAATATTCATTTCGCGTCTCATCAAGGCTGACCTTGAAAACATACTTAACATCTTTGCCTAGTGTTGAGGTGTCCAATCCGTTTTTTCTACCTTGAGATGATACTGGGTAAAAGTCTGGACATTCCCACATACCCGTACCAACTTTGTCATGAAATGGGTGCTTAGCCAAGGTCCACTTAACAAAGTCCCGACTTCGGTACAAGTAAGCTATGCCCCGATTGTAGTGTCTACTACCAATCACCATCTTCCAATGACCATTATTGAACCAAGCCGTCGAAGGATCACGGAATGAAGAAACATTCTCTCTTGTGGGCTTGATGATTGGGTTGTTAATGGGTTTAATCCAATCTTGAAGATATGGATCCGAATAATTGGCAGGTATGGCATAATTTTGGACTTCATAGCCCGGTTTTGGCTTCTCCTTTATCACTCCAGTATACAAAATAACTGGTTTATTACCTGGGAGGATTGTGGCTGACCCAGACCAACACCCATACTTATCAAACCATTTTGACGGTACCAAAGCTGGTTTTAACCATATCCAATTGATCATGTCCTTTGATACGGAGTGCGCCCACACAATGTTGCCCCACAACGCACCTTTGGGATTGTACTGGCAAAAGAAATGGTAAAATCCCTTGTAATACATCGGTGCTGTTAATTAAAACAAAAAACAAATCTATATGTTACTTCTTTTATCATCAATTATATATAGGTAACTTGTAAATTGTATGAGTAAAACTCACCATTTGGGTCTACATGCGTTTAATTTATTGGTGCCGCACATCATGCAAAAACATCGAACAAGAAAACATATAAAATTAGCTCAATTTTACATAATTAACTAAAAGAGGAAGTTATATAGAAGAAAGATGCCAGAAAATATAATCACTTTGATTGTTTTTTCATGAAATAATTTTGGTACTATATTTGTTCCTGATTTTTTTACTTTAGATTCAAATCATACAAATGTAATATATTGTTATAAATTTATTCAAATGACAAATTTATGTTTATTTTTAGGATAATATATGTATAACATGGTAATTAAAATTAAGATAAAAACTGAGATGTAATTTATTACAACTAACATGGCAATGGGTTTGCTGACTCATGTGCATACGTAGCAATAAGTATTGGCTGCCTGCAATTTTAATATACTTTTTTCATTTTATCCGTATATATATTGTACCTTTCTATCCAGATGATATTTGTATTCCAATATGATTTGTTGATATATTGTAATTGCGATCGGTTTTTAATTCGTGTATCAATTTTTTTGTCCTAGGGATACGAGTTTGTTAAGTCATATGTGAGTTTGTACCAAATGTGTTCTTTTAACCTAACAAAATTGTTCCACATCCAAAATTAAAACAAGCAAATAACCTTATATCGTAGTTTCAGATTACAAAACAAACCTTAGTAATGTTTTTTTAAAAAATAATTAATGTGATTTTGCCGGAAAAACATACACAACCGAAGTTGCAAAAGCAACTCAATGAAGCGCCTAGCAAGCTATGCATATGTTTAAACCCATTGAAATTGAGAAAATTGGCGAATCTTTGATGTTAAATTTTATGAATTATTATAAAAGCTAATGAATTTGATTTTTCGTATGTGAATTATTATAAAAATTAAAATTTACATAGGGCACACACATATATACAATTAATCGGATTTCAAAAATGATTGTAACTTCAAATCAAAACGTTGATGACATTGTAAACATAATTTCGTATATGTATGATGATGATGATGATGATGATGAATATGAATACGTACGTACCATTCATCCAATGTTGTTTGGGTTGATAATGATATGAAGTTCTGTGAAGGTGGTTGACTTGTGTAGTAGCAAGAGATTGATAATCTGGATAAACTTTATGAAAAGCCATAACTCCTGATCCAACATCATCATTCAAAGTGTTTAAGAATATTATAAATGGTAATATGAAGAAACAATATTGAAAAACTCTAATAAATCCATTCCAAATCTTCATCATTCCAATGGCCTGCATTGTTGGATGAAACAAAAATGATGAGGAATGCTAACTAAGAGGTGAAGGGTGGTTTAAGAATTAAGAGATTAAGGGGGTATTTATACACAGAATCACATAAAGTTGATAATTATGGTTTAATTTATTTTTAAAATTATAAGAAAATAGAAAGTTTAATTTCTAATATTAATTGCAATATGGTGATGGTAAATGTCATAGAAAAAGGTTTGGGAAATTTTAGGAACTGGTACCTTCACTTTTAGTTATGACTTATAAATTATTAAATGCATGATTATTATTTCTTCCAACTGACGTTGAATTTGAAAAATTATAATGATCAAGGACTTTTATTATTGTAAAAATTATGTTATTTGATATTCAAATACTCATAACTAGTTGATTACTTGTGCGTTGCTCGGGTGATTTATTCCAAGTTTAATATCAAAAGTACGTTGGTTTGTTGTATAATTTTCCCTGTTATTTGATATTCAAATACAGAGATTTAATCGGAAAATATCAAAAGTATGTTGGTTTTTTGTATAATTTTCCCTATTAAGTTATGATATGTTTAACTATAGTCCCACTTAAAGGTTATTGTTAGGCCTTTAGCAATACTCAAAAGAACTTGTATGGTGAAAACTATTAATTTATAGTTTATACAAATAGTTAACAAAAATTATTTTTGGAAAAGTTATCCAAACGTAATCACTCTAGACATTTCTTGAACCTAAACCACAATAAATGGGTTAATTGGTTTTTCGGCTCAATCATCCGTAAACATGTTAACCGTTTTTATTTTTTTATAATTAAAAAACCTCTCAAGTCTGAAGTTCAGATCTATAATAAATTAAGTTTGTTTGTTTTGATTCAGACTTTAGAGGTTGAAACCTCTGAATTTTCCTCTGAATTTTAAGAGGATGAGAGTTGGCTTAATTAAAATTAAGAGGCTCTTAATTTCAGATGTTAAGACCTCCTCTTAATTTTAGACGTGGTTTTCAGACTTCAGACATTTAACCTCTTAAAAAACAAACACCACCTTAATTTTCAAAAGTCCAAAGTGATAAAAAATAAATTTAAGTACAAAGTAATATAAGGATGATATATTGTAAACCTTTTAGATATTACTTTTAATAAAGTAAATAATGTCTTGTATTTATGCGGTTATGCCAACCAAAATGTAAAAAGTATGGGTTTATTTGTTTTCCATCAAAATTTTACTGTAAGCTAAGAAATGGGTTATATATTGGGTTTATTATGAAAAAAACTAAAATGTTTTTACGATGTTTTATGTTTTCGTCATTCCATGTTATTTTTTTCTAGAAAATTTTCTTAAGTTTTTTTTTGGTTTAGTGAAATTTGACTATTGAAACCTGATTTTTCAGTTTTTATAACCCATTTTACCAATTAAAACCGGGCTTTAATAGACAATTTTCACATAACCAAAAAAAATTAATTTGAGTACTTTTCTTGAAAAAAAAATAACATGGAAAGACGAGAACGCAAAACCTAAAACCATATTGGTTTTTTTTAATAACAAACCCTTATATTTTATGTTATTATCAACTACTATTGATATACCTTAAATAAGTACAATTTATCATATCAAAAGTTTTTGGTTTTTGGTTAATGATTCATCATGAAAACGCAATCTGAAACCAAAATTTAATATTGTTTCCGGTTATATCAGCCTTAAAAGTTGGATCAATTTGTTAGTTTTCGAATCAATTTTCGGGTTTTGAAATGTCTTAAAATCCCTTCTACTTATGCTATAGCCTATAGTGTTTAGACATGTGTTGTATGTGATTTATAACGAAAGTCGAAAGCCAATCAAAGTTCATAAAAAAGTTTTGTTTTGCCTACCTAATTATTAAAAAAAAAACACTAAAAGTGACAATCCAACTTTCATATCAATGCTATTTTCATCAAATTCTGACCAAATTAGTCTAAAACAACGAAAGTGCGTACCAAAACTTAAATTTATATGTCGACAAAAAGTATAAACATAGATTATTGAAGAATGGGAATTTAAAAAAAAAACGATTAGAAAGTTGGAGACATCTAAAGATCTAATCTTGGTTAATGAAAAGAAGAAGAGTCAAGAACAACTTTTATGTGGTCATGGTTTTCTCTTTTAAAGAGTTTTATCTGATTTAGAGTTGTGTGTAGCAATGTATTCAACTCCTATGAATTAAATGACTCGATCTCGGATCGATAACAAAGTTAATAAAATAACATCGAGAAAGAACCAAGAAATAATGAATACGGTGGAGTATTGGAAAGGATGTATAAGATTTTATTGGTTTGAACATTAAAATCTTGACCCAATTGATAACCCAGTTTGATATTTTCCCAAACTAGATGGATCAAATTGTTGTTATATATCAATCTGGTTAAAAGATTGATAATTCTTTTTCTTACTATAAGTTATAACTAATAATAAATTTTATAATTGTAATTTAAAATATTTAATATTTATTTTTATAAAAACAAACATAAAACATTGTAACTTATAACATTTAAAAAATACTACTTAAACTTTCAAGGCTATAATCATATATTGATAATCAACTTAATTGTGTGTGTGACCATTATTTTTATTGAAGGGGACTAGGGATGACAAAAAAAACCGAACCCGACGGGGAAAACCGATCTAAACGGGGCGGGTTTCCCCGAAACCGATTAAGTTAAACGGGGGACGGGGCGGGTATGGTATTGCTAATACCCGCCCCGTATACCCGATTATATAATCCGTTTAAATCCCCGAATACCCCGATTACTTTTAATAGTAACATGCTAGTTATATTGTATATATATTATACATAAAAGATGAATAATTTTATCTATTTTATATATTACACATAAAAATTATCACGTATAATTTAAAAAACGTATTTATTTACATATAATTTAATGAGATAATGTTTTTTCCGTTATCATTTGATAGGTATTACAAATTTAATTTAATATTAGTATTAAAATTTTAACATATATGGACGTTTTAGGCTTAAATTATGAAGCACGTGATTAAATTTCATATCATTGATTTATAAATGGGTTACCCGATTCCCCGCGGGTTTCCCCGCGTACCCGACGGGGATCCCCGTTTAGTTCCCGCGGTTTTTTAAACGGGGACGGTATTTACATTCCCCGCCCCGAACCCGCCCCGTTGCCATCCCTAAAGGGGACTATGGCCTTCTAGGGCCAACCCATATGCCCTTTATATATGGAAATGTTCTACTGAATTTCTATGCAAACACAGATCTAGAAAAGTTTATCATTGAGAGCACAAATTAATTAACATAATTATAAAATATAATATAACTAATTAAGATAAAAAAACAAGATACCACTTACATGTTTGAAGCAATTAATTATGGGTTCATATTCATGCAACTAAAAGTTTTGTTAAGCTATTAAAATATTCATTTATATATGATACAAAACTACAAATGTGCAGTATGCAAAATAATGCCAATTTTGCCAATTTTCACCATTTTCGTAATCTCTCAAACTACAAATGTGCACCAAAGAATCAAACAAGGGTGCATTAAAAGTATTCCTGGAATATTGAATATGTAAAATTAAATATATGGAATTAATTATAATAGGTAAATTAGAAATAAATAAAGAATAAATATTCAAAAAAAGTAATCACCTCCTCATATCTCTCTCTTTCTTTATTTCTCTCTCTCTCTTTCTCTCTCCCCACCGTATCCACCACACCACCACCACCATCATCTTTGTTGTAACCACATCTCCACCGTATCTCTCTCTCCACCGTATGCATCGAGGAACACCGTCAACCACCACCGCCGCCACCGTGATGATGATGAACAAGAAATGCAACCGATGATGAACAAGACGATGAAACACGATGAACATGAAGAATACGATGAAACACGATGAACATGAAGAATACAATGAACGAAAAAGATGATAATGAACATGTTGATGCATCCATTGGAATAATGATGTTGATGATTAACAACGATGCACCATGATGAACACTATGCATAGATGAACGATGATGATAAACGATGAATACGAATATGATGAACGATGATGATAAACGATGATGATAAAGGATGATGATAAACGATGAATATGAAGATGATGATTAACAGTGATGCATCACGAATTGTATAGATTTTGTATACATAAAACCGATATGCATCACGAATTGAACGATTAATATGAAATGCATCAATATCTCCATCATTATCTTTGAACTTGTGTGACTTTTGTTAAATTTGTAAGTGATCAATTTAATTTATTTTAACATTTATTATTTAGTTATTTGTTAAAATATTAAATTTAATGAGGTATTAACATTTATTATTTAGTTATTTGTTAAAAATATTAAATTTAATGAGGTATGCACAATACCCAAAATGTCATTCCATGTTTTTTTTGTAATGCACAAGATGCATAAAAGTTTCTAATTATTTACCCTTTTGTCATTTAATCTAATCATACAATTCTTTGATCTAATGGATGATATAGGTTCTTTTGTATCTCGATGCACAAAAGTTCTCAATTGAACCTCTATATATATATATATATATATATATATATATATATATATATATATATATAGAGAGAGAGAGAGAGAGAGAGAGAGAGACACACACACACACAAGATTTTTTGTGAACACTTTATTCGTTGTGAACATTGTGAACAACCATAAAATAGTTTTTGAATCTTATTAATCTTGTTGAAACTAATACCGAACCATTCTATTAACCTATTAATCTTATTGGAACTTATGGATTTTATTAAATCCTATGAATTTGTTGAATCCTATGCATCTTGTTGTAAAAACTACTATGAATCTTTTGAATGTTCTGAATCTTGTTGTAGACACTTCTATGAACCTTTTGAATCATATGAATCATATTACAAACACTTGTTGATATATTTGTATTTTTTATTTGTTCACAACGATAACTTGTTCACAATGGATCTCATATATATATATATATATATATATATATATATATATATATATATATATATATATATATATATATATATATATATATATATATATATATATATATATATAATGACTTATATTGAAAAAAATAAAATGCATGTTTTACAAGTATCTTTATATGTTGAATGTGTTCGATATGAAACTGAAAATATTTAGTTATTATTATAACAATAGCAGTATGATTGTTTTGTTTACATGTTAAATATATTATTGTAGTCAACATATATTAAGATATAAATTTTGATTTTCATATTTTTCGATTTTAAACTACCATCATATTAACTCAGTTATTTTTTTTCAAACTAGTTGAATATTTTTAAAAATACTACAAAATAGCACCAAAATTAGAAATTTGGAAGGAAATTTTTTTTTTTTGAAATTACGGCTTAGCATCAAAGTTAAAAATTTAACTTTTCAACTTAATTCAACTATTAAAATTTTCAGGATATTTATTATTGTAACACCCTCCCCGATCCCGGAAATGCCATGTCAATACTATAAACAGGTGGCACATCTCAATAACTCAATTACACATATGTCATAGGATAACTCGGAATCACCATTAATTTAAAACTTTCACATAATATTGTTTACCCATCATTCACTGATTAACAATATCCCATAAGACACAAACACTAACATAATTGATGACAAAGCAGCTGCAAGAGTCTTCACATAACGGCTAGTCTCTGATCAACAAACCCAGCTACTGAACCCTTCACTGAAGCCCTGAACACGGAAGACTCGAATACGTAAGCTCGAAAGCTCGTGAGTACTCGAGGGTTAGACTCTGCACAATAAACACATAGCATGCGTACACATAGCACCTACACACAGCACAACTCTATCTCTGTCCCTGGCAATCAACATCACTATACAGATATGAACACACAGTATGAGATCCACGGCCCTGCACACAGAATCACTGAAGGGGGACCCTTCCCCAGCTAACGACCGCGGCCGCGGTGGTTAGCCACAACCCTGTAGCACGGGCGCGAACCGGCTACAGGCCCTGCCGTGTATACACGCCCCAAGGACTGTTAGGGACAGTCAACCCGCACGATCACTCATTGCGAATCACCGTCCGTATGGAACTCATCACGGACCCCTGGACCGGATCTCATCTCATGCACATATAACACATATGTGGAAAATAGAATCATACATGTGCTCGCGTCCCTGTCTCATTCACAATACACAATATACACAATATACACATACACGAAACTAGCTACACAACCACGACTCGGAAAACAGTCCCGCGGTTTAAAAAAGAACTCGGGTACTCACCTGGTCAATCCGCTATTCTCGAAATCTTTGGCTCGGCTCAACTCGCTGACTCGTCCCTGAAATCACACAAAACCCACAACATTAATCTCGATTCCAACCGACACAACCCGACTCTAACTCAAAAGCAACCCCCAACCGAATCCCAAAACCCTAACTCGAAAACAACCCCGATGAAGCCCCGAGAACTCAATCAAAACCCGACCCAAAACTCGACTCAAAGCAATCCCAACAAGACCCTGAATATGCACAAAACCCATCCCGAGCAACCCCGAAGGAACCCGACACTATTCCGACCCAAACTCAATTCACAAGACTAATTTCGGATTTCTTCTGCAAGCCATTGGTCGCGCCGCGGACCCTCTGGTGGTCGCGCCGCGATACCACGAAACCCCTGTTCTTGACCTGCGATTTCAGCTCTACCCAGGAGGGTTAACCCCTCCCAATTCGATTTCAGCTCTCAAATAATTCATAGAAACACTACATAACACGACTTTACAAGCTCAGAAGCTATACCCACAATTACAATAACAATAACTCAAGGTCTAGTATTTAATCCCATGGTTTTACCACTTGAGCTCAAAAGCTTCAAAGAAGATGAAGATGGTGGAAGCAACTCAAGGCCTTACACTAACTTGGAGCTTGAAGATGATTATCTTCTGCTGGAGCTCATCACACAAACACACACATACACCTTTAAGGATCTCAAGAAATGGATAAGGGAGAAGAGAAGGAGAACACGTATATACATATCTCTATTTCGGCCGGTCCCGAACCCATTAACCCGAACCCGATACCCCATTTTCACAATTAATATCATTTTAACACATTTAACTCCACGAACCCAAATATGTAATTAATCCACTAATATTATAACCCGAAGACACGTAGCTCATAAACCCGACACGTTTAATCCACTACTCGGGATCTCATTGGCCCAACACGATAATTTATATTTAAATATCCACTAAAATAATTACATGCAGTTATCTCGAAAATGGGATGTTACAATTATTATGAACAAAATAATAATGTAAATGAAATGAATAAATATATGAAAATAAATTAACTCTCTCGGTTTGATATTATCTTCTCTTCTCCTATTGAGTTAAGCATCGATGTCTTGGGTGTAATTTTTCGTGGAATGTTGGTGTTGTAAACCCAGAGGCGGACCGAGCCTTTAGGGGTAGGGGTCAAACGATCCCGACATTTTTTTTAACGTGTTGTATATATGGTTAAAAAATTTTCGACCCCGATGATTTTTTAAGTCCGACCCCTATACTTTTGATAAGTTTTAAAAAATTTTATATAAAAAAATATGATACAAAATCTAATAAATATACATATACGTAATAGTTGGTAACCTATTTAACAAATAATTAAAGACAAAAACCTGTATTTGAGTTTGGGCTAAAAGCTTAAAAATTTAGTTTGGGCTTCAACGAGATTTTTGGATTATGGTTACTGGTTGGGCTTTCAAACAGAAAAAGGAAAAGCCAAGAAGCGGGTTTTCAAACCCTCAAAGGCTTAAACCCTCAAACGAAAACAGAACATCCCAAAGAAAAAAAATTAACAACAGTTTTATATTAACTGATGAGAATTTCATAAGTGTTAAATGATTGTTTGCCAATAATGATGAATGAGAAATTGAGATTTAAAATGGGTTTTGTATATAATTAGTAGTTAGGAAATAATATGGACTAAATTAAAATTTTAAAAATCATGACTATTTATATCTCCATTTTGGTATCATGAATTCTCGAATTAAACTAGTCACGACTTCCATTTTCTCGACTCCCAATTTAAGTCATATATGGGTCCTGAGTACCGTACCATCTTCGGCTAAACGGTACCGGTACGAGTCAAGAAAAATATGAATTTTGCTCATTCTTAGTTCGTAACGAGTCTTGAAACTGATGAATAAGTATAAAACACATCATTTGTCTAATAAATAAGTATGAGAAGAGTGTATGATAGTAAAAATTAGTTGGGATGTATGTATGTGTCTATTCTATTATAAGAGTAATTAGAGTGCCACTTGACGCTTAACTACGCTGCCACTTGACGAAGCTTGTATTTGACACGTGTCCTTTATAATTTTTTTGTTTAAATAATTAATTAATAGTCATTTATAGTTACCATGTTTTAGAACCTTGATTTGATAGAATCATTTCAATGGTTGATATACAAGATTTTGCAAAATGAAAATTCTAATTTCTAAGGATTGGCGTTAACTATTAATAAAGCTAAGGTTTATTGTATCTCAATTGTGTATTGTCGTTAATTATAAATAACACTAAGGATCTTACTATGATTTTTTTCATTCATTATTTGGAGGTTTCTTAAAATTATTTTAATAATTTTTTTCATTCAATAGTCTATAATGTTTATATAAATATTTAGTCATGTTTCATTTATAATATTCATAGTTTGTATTGTTTGTTGAATTCTATAATTATTTTAAAATTTGAAATTTATTAAAAAGGTTAATCCAAAACAGATCCATATATTATACGGTTAATAAACTAGTATAACATAACACAACCTTTAATCATATATTCATATGCGTAAAAAGTCAGTTAATTTTGGTCATATTTTGAATTTTATTCCATACAATTAATAAACTGAAAAAATGAGCTATAAAAACACGTCAAACCAAACGCTTTAAGAATAGTACAAAATAAAATTGCAACATTTGACAATGCTAGTATTGATTTCATGTTACATTCATTTAAATGCTTAAAACATGTGTTTATCAAATATCCTTAAAATGTAACATTTTCAAAGTACAATACCCAAAGTAATTGAAAACTAGTCATTTTTCAATTTCAATTTTCAAGTTATAGTTTTTAGGAAAAAAAAAAAACAAGGGTTTTCATTAAAAGTGAAAACTTCTTTAGATGATTAAGTTTTAGTTTTAAGAAAAATAAGATGGATGATTATAAAATAAGAAAAATAGCATAGATGATTATAAAATAAGAAAAATAGAATAAATGATAAAAAAGTAAAAGAGAAAAAGAGAGTATTATAAAGAAATATAGGGTAGATAATAGATTAGTAAGAGATAGAATACGAAAAATGATATTTTAAAAAGTGAAATGAAAATTTATGAAATTATTGTTAAGTAAACAAATTTTCATCTTTTTTAAAAAAATGAGATGAAAATTTTAGAAATTTTTGTTAACTAAACGCATCCTATTTTCATATCAATTTTCCAAATTTACAGGAAATTTTCATATTAAACAACTAGTATGTTTTTTAAAGCATCTGTTACAACATTAAAATCAAAATTTTTAGTTTTGGCAAAGTTTTGTAATATTATTTTAAATATTTCAACACACATTCCATCAAGATTACAATTCTATAAAAAGAAATTGAAAATTATTCTAGTTTATTTCTATAAATTCGTCATATGATTTACGTACCGTCACAAACTTGTTTCAATTAATTAGAGGTTTGTTCACAGAGGAGCTGCGTTCGTCAAAAAAAGCGAATGGTGTTATTGTTGTTCAATCCACTTTACAATTGTTAGTCACTTTTATTCTTTTGTATGTACAAAATGAGTTGAATGAAAAGAAATGTTAGTATCCATATATTGGTTATGATCCACTTACGGAGTAGAATCTAAGCACATGAGAACTTTATAATTGTAGTCGTGAGTTTTAAACACCCTAAAGAATATCGGAGTGTATTCTTCAAGAATCTTGGACGCAAGTGCTAGTATCCCAAAAGGTCCAAGTCCACCTTGTACCGTTGCACCCTTGATCCCACAAATGTTTTCTGCAAGGTCTTGTCGTGGAATTTGTCCCAATTTTTGTCATATGCCTCGGCTTTACTTAAACTTGAAAACGTGAAAGTAACATCTACATGTACCTGTATAAAATCATTTGGTATCGTCATTGTTATATACATCATTATTGATACTTGATAAAACTTACTGTATAATTATAAGTAATGAATGTTAATGATTTCGAAATGGTTAAGAAACAACTTTAGTAATTAAGCTCATTTAACTAAAAACCTAATGGTCTTAATGTGACATCCTATACTAAATTGTTTTTTTAAGTAACTTGGTACAAACCTGAGCAGCAGTTATTACATTTACATTCTTGGTATCCCCCTTGTTGAGCTTCACATTCTTTAGATTCTTCTTGTGGCCCCATAAGGTTTCTAACTCTTGAATTGGCCACTGTAGCAATTGGTTCCCACTAGGGTCCAACCAAACCATTCGTGGAATCGACTACATGTTAAAATTTTAGTTAGTTATTGTAACTGGTTTGATCAAATAAGGTTCAAATCATATTTGTTTGTTCTAGATTCCAAAATGGGCTAGATCTTATACGGATCATGTAAGATACCTGAACTCGTGCCCATCCTTTGGCAACATCTTCATATCTTGTGCTTGATTCATGGACCCAACCCCACAAAATCCTTCGTTTCTTAGCGGGGTCAAAGAATGTTTTAGATGCATAGAAGTTTCCGTAATCATATCTTAACCCAGCCCAACCATCAATGGATGTGTTATCTGGGTGATACGTGTCGTTGACCATGTCATACTCACCAATAGTGTAATATTCATTTCGCGTCTCATCAAGGCTGACCTTGAAAACACACTTAACATCTTTGCCTAGTGTTGAAGTGTTCAATCCCTTTTTCTACCTTGAGATGACGTACCAACTTTGTCATGAAATGGGTGCTTAGCCAAGGTCCACTTAACAAAGTCCCGACTTCGGTACATGTAAGCTATGCCCCGATTGTAGTGTCGACTACCAATCACCATCTTCCAATGACCATTATTGAACCAACCCGTCGAATGATCACGGAATGAAGAAACATTCTCTCTTGTGGGCTTGATGATTGGGTTGTTAATGGGTTTAATCCAATCTTGAAGATATAGATCCGAATAATTGGGAGGTATGACATAATTTTGGACTTGATAACCCGATTTTGGCTTCTCCTTTATCACTCCAGTATACAAAATAATTGGTTTATTACCTGGGAGGATTGTGGCAGACCCAGACCAACACCCATACTTATCAAACCATTTTGACGGTACCAAAGCTGGTTTTAACCATTTCCAATTGATCATGTCCTCTGATACGGAGTGCGCCCACACAATGTTGCCCCACACCGCACCTTTGGGATTGTACTGGCAAAAGAAATGGTAAAATCCCTTGTAATACATCGGTGCTGTTAATTAAAACAAAAAACAAATCTATATGTTATTTCTTTTTATCATCAATTATATATAGGTAACTTGTAAATTGTATGAGTAAAACTCACCATTTGGGTCTACATGCGTTTAATTTATTGGTGCCGCACATCATGCAAAAACATCGAACAAGAAAACATATAAAATTAGCTCAATTTTACATAATTAACTACAAAGAGGAAGTTATATAGAAGAAAGATGCCAGAAAATGTAAT
The DNA here is from genome assembly GCA_020465985.1 of Centrapalus pauciflorus. Taxonomy (NCBI): domain Eukaryota; kingdom Viridiplantae; phylum Streptophyta; class Magnoliopsida; order Asterales; family Asteraceae; genus Centrapalus; species Centrapalus pauciflorus. The sequence goes on along the minus strand of JAANYP010006579.1, from coordinate 34,261 downwards.
CACTTTGATTGTATTTTCATGAAATAATTTTGGCACTATATTTGTTCCTGATTTTTTATTTTAGATTCAAGTCATACAAATGTAATGTATTGTTATAAATTTATTCAAATGACAAATTTATGTTTATTTTTAGGATAATATATGTATAATATAACCCGAATTTAATAATAATATTAATAAATAAAAATACTAATGACAATAATATCTTAATAACATTTATTGGATAATAATAATGTAACAACACATGTTTTATTAAATAAAAACGAAAGGGACCAAGTGATAATTTATAAAACTCCATTTACATAAATCAGATAAATTAATTAAACTGGGCTTAACTAATAATAACCAGACTTTAACTAAACAAGCCCAAACCCAAATATTAAATCTTTATAAACATGAAAACCCTAAATCCTAGTTAAATTAGATTCTCATCAAGAAAGTAAACGCAGATACCCTAAATTGACATTCGAATGCCATTGAAAAAACCGGTAGAGGAGCAAGCGACGATTCACATTCTTTCAAAACAAGGTATACTATTAGTTATCAAAACGCTGCAGCACTTTTCCAAATGCAAAACCAAACACCCTCTGAATATAAAACACAAGATAAGAAACCAACCTGAAATCTGGGTTTGAGAGGCGGTGATGGCGGTGGTTCCGTGATGGACGGCGCTACACCAAGAGCGGCCGCAATGGCCCTGGTCAGCCGTGATATGTGAGCGCCGAGAGAGAGATGAGTGTGTGTTAGCAGAGAGATCGAGAGGGAGAGCGGCGGTGCTGGGTTCTGAGCGTGGTGGCGGTGGCGATTGGGTTGGGCTGCTGTCGTTGTCTGTGAGAACGAGGGAGTCAGAGTGTGAGCGAGGCGGAGCAAGAGGGAGATGGAGGAGACGATGGTGGTCGCTGTTGTTGCGCCGGTGATCGGCGGCGGTCGCCGGCCGGAGGGAAGACAGAGAGTAGAGAGAGAAAGAAGAGAGAGAAAGAGAAGTGATCATGTGTTTGTGTGTGAGTCCGAAAAGAAAAGGGAGAAGAAAAGAAGGGAACCGGGTCATAGGACCCGACCCGACCCGATCCATAAGTTATATAATTAATAAACATATATATATATAATAATAATAAAATCTTATGTTGTATATTTTAATTGTTTAGAAATTGTTATTTCTATCAAAATATAATTGGTTTTAAATCTTTTAATAAACCTAATATATATGTTTGGACCAATTCTAAATAAAATAATTAACGGGTAAAAAATTAATTAACTATTTACGTTTATATTTACGATTAATATTAATTGTAGGTTATTGTTAATTATTAAAAGTTAATTATATTAATTCGGACTATAACCCAAAAATGGAATAAATATATTTAGCGACTTAGTATTTAATTAAGGACACCTAAAAGTTAATTTAAATGTCCAATGAGATTAAAATAAATACACTAAAATTATATGTAGTTGACTACCGATTAAAGTCTATAGAAAATCATATAATTAATTACTAGAACACAGATTTGATTAATAAAGGTTAATGAAATATTTTAAGTTGAACCAACAATAATTGCGACCCGAACTTAATAATTATTATTAAGAAAAGTATGTATTAAAATAGCAGGAATGGGTAGTTAAAAGACCAACCTAGCTGAGTTCTAATTTAAGTTCGTTCTTATATATCGAATCGATTCGTAGCGGATTCAGTCTGTCGTCGTGATTTTGCGGAGCTGCTATTAAGGTACGGATCCCGTACTTCTTTCAGCGTTACTCTTGAGTTGTTCGTTATGTGAATTGCATACTAATACTTAACAATCGAATTTTTGTATCTCGTGTCAGTTTCCTTATCGAAATCAAATATCTTTTTAAACGCTCGTAAAACATTTGTGAAAAACATATTTTGAAAACAGTTGTTTCCATGATGTATTGTGATTGTTGATAATGCTTTGTGAAATGTGGTCCTTTTTGTATTGAAATGATTATTTAATTTTGAGATGTTTATTCGCGACTTTTGTTATGATTGAATTCTAGAAATTAGACAGGAGCTAGGATTACCGAGTGAACTACCTGTGGAGATACCACAGCATGTCATTGCGGCACCAAGGACATGACACTTCCGTAACACTGTGATCGGTTACGGCGTCTCCCTTTTCTTTGTGATTATGATTCATAATTGAATGATTGATTGAGATTATGTTAGCTCGGGGAATGAGTTGTTGATTATTTCAGGGAGGTGTATGGATGCTACCTAAGTTATGTTATGAGTGTGCGGAAGTGAGGTGTAATGCCATACACTCCTTCCGGCTAAATGCACTGAGGTGGCGGCACTCAGTGTAGTCTTGAGTGTGGGAGTAATTGTGAGATTGATATTAGGACGCTCGGTAAAAATAACTCAACCCTTTGTTGCTTCAGCCATTATATTCATTGTTTGATCTGGTGTGGAGGTGGATGTTTATTTTAAAAGAAAAACTATTTTCAAAACATTCCTTTTTAAAGAAACTTATTTTCAAAACATTCTAAGTCTTTGAATTTCTATACGTTGCACTTGTATTCGATCTCCGTACTGGGCGATTGGCTCATGCTGTGTTTTTCTTCCGGCAAGTACTCAAGGTCGATGATGGGAAGTGTGCAGAGAGTTGACCGCTATTTAAGGACCTAGTTTTATGTTATTTATTTTATTATCGTTAGTATTAGTGATCATGAACATTACTTAATGTTTAATTTTATTTTAATTTGATAGTTGAGAATAATTGAAATTTATGTTAAGCCTTGACAGTTAATAATGAATATAAGTAAGTTTTTGTTAGATGAGGTTGTTAATTATAACATCGCTAGTCCACTCGGGATCAGGATGTTACATATAACATGGTAATTAAAATTAGGATAAAAACTGAGATGGAATTTATTACAACTAACATGGCAATGGGTTTGCTGACTCATGTGCATACATAGCAATAAGTATAGGCTGCCTACAATTGTAATATACTTTTTTTCATTTTATCCGTATATATATTGTACCTTTTTATCCGGATGATATTTGTATTCCAATATGATTTGTTGATATATTGTAATTGCGATCGGTTTTGTATTCGTGTATCAATTTTTTGTCCTAGGGATACGAGTTTGTTAACTCATATGTGAGTTTGTACCAGATGTGTTCTTTTAACCTAACAAAATTGTTCCACATCCAAAATTAAAACAAGCAAATAACCTAATATCGTAGTTTCAGATTACAAAACAAACCTTAGTAATGTTTTTTTTAAACTAATTAATGTGATTTTGCCGGAAAAACATACACAATCGAAGTTGCAAAAGCAACTCAAAGAAACGCCTAGCAAGCTATGCATATGTTTAAACCCATTGAAATTGAGAAAATTGGCGAATCTTTGATGTTAAATTTTATGAATTATTATAAAAATTAATGAATTTCATTTTTCGTATGTGAATTATTATAAAAATTAAAATTTACGTACGACACACACATATATACAATTAATCGGATTTCAAAAATGATTGTAACTTCAAATCAAAACGTTGATGACATTGTAAACATAATTTCGTATATTTATGATGATGAAGAAGATGATGATGATGATGAAGAATACGTACGTACCATTCATCCTATGTTGTTTGGGTTGATAATGATATGAAGTTCTGTGAAGGTGGTTGACTTGTGTAGTAGCAAGAGATTGATAATCTGGATAAACCTTATGAAAAGCCATAACTCCTGATCCAACATCATCATTCAAAGTGTTTAAGAAATATTATTAATGGTAATATGAGGAAACAATATTGAAAAACTCTAATAAATCCATTCCAAATCTTCATCATTCCAATGGCTGGATGAAACAAAAATGATGATGAAGGCTAACTAAGAGGTGAAGGGTGGTTTAAGAATACCTGAACTCCTGCCCATCCTTTGGCAGCATCTTTATATCTTGTGCTTGATTCATGGACCCAACCCCACAAAATCCTTCGTTTCTTAGCGGGGTCAAAGAATGTTTTAGATGCATAGAAGTTTCCGTAATCGTATCTTAACCCAGCCCAACCATCAATGGATGTGTTATCTGGGTGATACGTGTCGTTGACCATGTCATACTCACCAATAGTGTAATATTCATTTCGCGTCTCATCAAGGCTGACCTTGAAAACACACTTAACATCTTTGCCTAGGGTTGAAGTGTTCAATCCGTTTTTTCTACCTTGAGATGACGTACCAACTTTGTCATGAAATGGGTGCTTAGCCAAGGTCCACTTAACAAAGTCCTGACTTCGGTACACGTAAGCTATGCCCCGATTGTAGTGTCGACTACCAATCACCATCTTCCAATGACCATTATTGAACCAACCCGTCGAATGATCACGGAATGACGAAACATTCTCTCTTGTGGGCTTGATGATTGGGTTGTTAATGGGTTAATCCAATCTTGAAGATATTGATCCGAATAATTGGGAGGTATGACATAATTTTGGACTTGATAGCCCGGTTTTGGCTTCTCCTTTATCACTCCAGTATACAAAATAACTGGTTTATTGCCTGGGAGGATTGTGGCAGACCCAGACCAACACACATACTTATCAAACCATTTTGACGGTACCAAAGCTGGTTTTAACCATATCCAGTTGATCATGTCCTGTGATACGGAATGCGCCCACACAATGTTGCCCCACACCGCACCTTTGGGATTGTACTGGCAAAAGAAATGGTAAAATCCCTTGTAATACATCAGTGCTGTTAATTAAAACAGAAAACAATTTAAATGTTACTTCTTTTATCATCAATTATATATAAGTAACTTGTAAATTGTATGTAATTCTTTCGTAAAACCCACCATTTGGGTCTACATGCGTTTAATTTATTGGTGCCGCACATCATGCAAAAACATCGAACAAGAAAACATATAAAATTAGCTCAATTTTACATAATTAACTACAAAGTGGAAGTTATATAGAAGCAAGATGCCAGAAAATGTAATCACTTTGCTTGTATTTTCATGAAATAATTTTGGCACTATATTTGTTCCTGATTTTTTACTTTAGATTCAAGTCATACAAATGTAATATATTGTTATAAATTTATTCAAATGACAAATTTATGTTTATTTTTAGGATAATATATGTATAATATAATAACCCGAATTTAATAACAATATTAATAAATAAAATACTAATGATAATAAGATCTTAATAACATTTATCAGATACTAATAATAATGTAACAACACATGTTTTATTAAATAAAAACTAAAGGGATCCAAGTGATAATTGGACATCCGAGTGCCGTTCAAGAAACCGGTAGAGGAGCAAGCGATGATTCACATTCTTTCAAAACAAGGTATACTATACTCACTATCTAAATTACGTAATGTTTCTTTTATACCGTAAAGGGTTTTAACCGGAAAATCAGAAACAAAAATAAATATAAAACACAAGATAAGAAACCAACCTGAAATCTGGGTTTGAGAGGCGGTGATGGCGGTGGTTCCGTGATCAACGGCGCTGCACCAGGAGCGGCCGCAATGGCCCTGGTGAGCCGTGATATGTGAGCGCCAAGAGAGAGATGAGTGTGTGTTAGCCGAGAGATCGAGAGGGAGAGCGATGGCGGCGGCGGTAATGGGTTCTGAGCGTGGCGGCGGCGGCGATTGGGTTGGGCTGCTGTCGTTGTCTGTGAGAACGAAGGAGGCGGAGTGTGAGCGAAGCGGAGCAAGAGGGAGATGGAGGAGAAGATGGTGGTTGTTGTTGTTGCGCCGGTGAGCGGCGGCGGTCGCCGCCCGGAGGGAAGACAGAGAGTAGAGAGAGAAAGAAGAGAGAGAGAGAGAGAAGTGATCGTGTGTTTGTGTGTGAGTCCGAGAAGAAAGGGGAGAAGAAAAGAAGAGAAACGGGTCATAGGACCCGACCCGACCTATAACTTATATAATTAAGAGTAAATCACATGAATGGTCCCTGTGGTTTACATAAAACTTTAGAGACGGTTCCCGTGGTTTCAATTTTGCATAAATAGTTCTTATTACCACTGTCTACTTGCAAAAATGGTCCATCTGCCGTTAACTTTAACAAATAAGTGGTTAAATCTTTTATAATGACTATTTTACCCTTTAATTTAATAACATTCTGGTCCCTCAAGTTTGTAGTTCATTTTAGTTTTGGTCTCTGATGTAAAGTTTTTTTATTTAACTATTTTATTATTATTATTATGACTATTATTATTATTTATAATTATTATTAGAGTTGATTACAAAAATGGTCCCTGTGGTATGTTCTAAAAATTGAATTTGTTCCCTGAACTTTTACAGAAACGGTCATTATTTTCACGGTTTGTTTGCAAGTTTGGTCCCTTTACATATTAAATTTTCTAATATGACCAATTTACCCTTATTTGGATGCAAACCATAGGGATCATTTATGCAACAAATTCTTTTAACTTTTTTTTACTCTTAATTAAATAATTTATTTTTTAGTATTAATTAACTTTAATGAATTATATAAAAGAATAGATTTGTTTTATTTATGTTGGTTCGTAAATGATTTAAATATTTTTTAGTCTAAATTAAATATATTTAAAGTGTAAACCTCTCAAAATATATAATAGAAAAATCATTTATTTTAGAAATTGTTTTTTTAGAGGTTTCATAAATAAAATATTTTGACACTATATTTATTTATGTTAGTTCATACATTCATAATAAAAAATATTTATGTTCGTCAAACCACAAAGACCATTTATGTAATTAACTATAGTTTATTTTTTAGCGTTAATTAACTTTAATAAATTATAAAACATTTATTTATGAACCAACAATTTAATTAAAGTCAATTAAGAGACACAAATATTAAAATCATTTAACTTTTGAATCGTTTAATTTACAAGTATTTATTTATGAACCAACTTTATAGTTTTGACACATTAAACTATTATATTTTTTTAAGAAAAATCATTTATATTTAAAAATATCTTAACATATTAAACTCTTTTAATTGTAAAAAAAAATCATTTATGAAACATTTTTATTATTTAAATCATTCAAACAATCAAATTGTACGTAAACCTCTTAAAACTTATAATCATTTAAAAATTAAAACGTTTTATTAAAACTTATTTTAACAAGGTGATATGAGTTTAACGATTAAACATTTATAACAAGATTAATATCAACATTCTTCCGATTAAAAAACTTATCTCAAAAGCTCCGATAAAACCAAGAGATCATGCCATTGTTTGAAAAACTTAAACCTAATAATTTGTTTTCAATTAATCTTTTAGAAAAAAACATTCATAATTTTAGGTCGGAAAAATTAATTTTAACGATGAATTTTTTTATTGGAGTCAAGATATATGATAATAATAAAATCTAATTATGTTTTATATTTTAATTATTTAGAAATTGTTATTTCTATTAATTAAAAATTGGTTTTAAATCTTTTAATAAACCTAATATATATGTTTGGACCAATTCTAAATAAATAAATTAACGGGTAACAAATTAATTAACTATTCATATTTATATTTACGATTAATATTAATTATAGGTTATTGTTAGTTATTAAAAGTTAATTAGATTAATTCGGACTATAACCCAAAAATGGAATAAATATATCTAGCGACTTAGTATTTAATTAAGGTCACCTACAAGTTAATTTAAATGTCCAATGAGATTAAAATAAATACACTAAAATTATATGTAGTTGACTACCTATTAAAGTCTATAGAAAATCGTATAATTAATTACTAGAACACCGATTCGATTAATAAAGGTTAATGAAATATTTTAAGTTGAACCAACAATAATTGCGAACCGAACTTAATAATTATTATTAATAAAAGTATGTATTAAAATAGCGGGAATGAGTAGCTAGAAGACCAACCTAGCTGAGTTCTAATTTAATTTCGTTCTTATAGATCGAATCGGTTCGTAGCGGATTCAGTCTGTCGTCGTGATTTTGCGGAGCTGCTATTAAGGTACGGATCCCGTACTTCTTTCAGCGTTACTCTTAAGTTGTTCGTTGTGTGAATTGCATACTAATACTTGACAGTCGAATTTTTGTATCTCGTGTCAGTTTCCTTATCGAAAGCAAATATCTTTTTAAACGCTCGTAAAACATTTGTGAAAAACATATTTTGAAAAGAGTTGTTTCCATGATGTATTGTAATTGTTGATAATGCTTTGTGAAATGTGGCCCTTTTTGAATTGAAATGATTATTTAATTTTGAGATGTTTATTCGAGCCTTTTGTTATACTTGAACCCTAGAAATTAGACAGAAGCTAGGATTACCGAGTGAACTACCTGTGGAGGTACCACAGGCATGCCATTGCGGCACCAATGACATGACACTTCCGTAACAGTGTGATCGGTTACGGCGTCTCCCTTTTGTTTGTGATTATGATTCATGATTGAATGATTGATTGAGATTATGTTAGCTCGGGAAATGAGCTGTTGATTATTTTAGGGAGGCGTATGAATGCATCCTATGTTTTGTTATGAGTGTGCGGAAGTGAGGTGTAATGCCATACACTCCTTCCGGCTAGATGCACTGAGGTGGCGGCACTCAGTGTAGTCTTGAGTGTGAGAGTGATTGTGAGATTGATTGTGAGATGGATATTAGGACGCTCGGTAAAAATAACTCAACCCTTTGTTGCTTCAGCCATTATATTCATTGTTTGATCTGGTGTGGAGGTGTATGTTTATTTTTAAAGATAAACTATTTTCAAAACATTCCTTTTTAAAAAACTTATTTTCAAAACATTCCTAAGTCTTTGAATTTCTATACGTTGCACTTGTATTCGATCTCCGCACTGGGCGTTTGGCTCATGTTGTGTTTTTCTTCTGGTAGGTACTCAAGGTTGACGATGGGAAGTGTGCAGAGAGTTGACCGCTATTTAAGGACCTAGTTTTATGTTAGCTATTTTATTATCGTTATTATTAGTGATCATGAACATTAGTTAATGTTTAATTTTATTTTAATTTGATAGTTGAGAATAATTGGAACTTATGTTAAGCCTTGGCAGTTAATAATGAATATAAGTCGTTTTTTGTTAGATGAGGTTGTTAGTTATAACATCGCCGGTCCACTCGGGATCGGGGTGTTACATATAACATGGTAATTAAACTTAGGATAAAAACTGAGATGGAATTTATTACAACTAACATGGCAATGGGTTTGCTGACTCATGTGCATACATAGCAATAAGTATAGGCCGCCTACAATTGTAATATACTTTTTTTCATTTTATTAGTATATATATATTGTACCTTTTTATCCGATGATATTTGTATTCCAATATGATTTTTTTGATATATTGTAATTGCGATCGGTTTTTTATTCGTGTATCAATTTTTTGTCCTAGGGATACGAGTTTGTTAAGTCATATGTGAGTTTGTACCAAATGTGTTCTTTTAACCTAACAAAATTGTTCCTCATCTAAAATTAAAACAAGCAAATAACCTTATATCGTAGTTTCAGATTACAAAACAAACCTTAGTAATGTTTTTTTTAAAACTAATTAATGTGATTTTGCCGGAAAAACATACATAATCGAAGTTGCAAAAGCAACTCAAAGAATTTCATGTTTCGTATATGTGAATTATTATAAAAATTAAAATTTACATACGGCACACACATATATACAATTAATCGGATTTCAAAAATGATTGTAACTTCAAATCAAAACGATCGATGACATTGTAAACATAGTTTCGTATATGTATGATGATGATGATAAAGAAGATGAATACGTACGTACCATTCATCCAATGTTGTTTGGGTTGATAATGATATGAAGTTCTGTGAAGGTGGTTGACTTGTGTAGTAGCAAGAGATTGATAATCTGGATAAACTTTATGAAAAGCCATAACTCCTGATCCAACATCATCATTCAAAGTGTTTAAGAATATTATAAATGGTAATATGAAGAAACAATATTGAAAAACTCTAATAAATCCATTCCAAATCTTCATCATTCCAATGGCCTGTATTGTTGGATGAAACAAAAATGATGATGAAGGCTAACTAAGAGCTGAAGGGTGGTTTAAGAATTAGGAGATTAAGGAGGTATTTATATACAGAATCACATAAAGTTGATATTTATGGTTTAATTTATTTTTAAAATTATAAGAAAATAGAAAGTTTAATTTCTAATATTAATTGCAATATAGTGATGGTAAACGTCACAGAAAAAGGTTTGGGAAATTTTAGGACATGGTATCATCACGTTTAGTTATGACCTATAAATTATTAATGCGTGATTATTATTTCTTCCAACTGACGTTGAATTTGAAAAATTATAATGATCAAGGACTTTTATTATTGTAAAAATTATGTTATTTGATATTCAAATACTCATAACTAGTTGATTACTCGTGTATTGCTCGGGTGATTTATTTTAAGTTTAATATATTTAATTTTGAAAGACTATACATACTCTTATGCATTGTTTATTAAGAAAAAAATACTTAATTATATCATGAAAATTGCTACACGCAATTACATTTGAGATTTGTTTGTTTAAAATTTTATAATCTCCATTATTGTCAGCTTTTTTTGGTATAAGATATTATAAATTTTCTATTTTAGTTTTTTTAAGTAATTTATGTTGGAAAAATTTAAAGATATTGTTAAGATTGCTTTATTTTTTATATATTCTAATTAAAAATGCATTAGAATCAAACATACATTTTGGTTGTCAATTTATTTTATTTACATTCCAATAATAGTTTTAATACAACATCAAATATTTTTAGTATCGTACTTGCTATCTCTAAACTTAGTGTTGTCTATCGTAAATATTAGGGTTAATATTGAAAAAAATCATATATATATATATATATATATATATATATATATATATATATATATATATATATATATATATATATATATATATGTGGATCATTGCAGAACCTTAATTTAGTGTAGAACCGTAGAACCAATATCGTCCATGGATTAGATTAATCTAAGTCTTTATTAAAACCATAAAGTTTGGAATTAGTGAAAAAAAGATTGGCATTAGTGATTATTTAATTCTTTCAGGGTAAAAAAGGAATAGATTGGAAATAGCAAAAAGATTGTCATTAGTAAAATAAATATCCTTTTTCTTTAAATTAAAATAACATTAATATGATTAATTGTTAAATCAAAAAAATTATACCATAAAAACGAGAATTTTATACTCTTTAAAACGAGACCGGTCATGATATATTTTTTTCGAAAAAATTTTACGTGTTTATTTTTCGTAAAAAAAAATTACCCAGACCACCATGCAATGTAGCATGACCGGTATCATTCAATGTCGAATGACCACTTGATATCGTATATTCAACGTCGATGCAACACTGCATGTACATTAAAAATTAACAGAACCAAAATAATGGTCAAAATTAGTAGTCAAAAGTTGGTTGATTTAATGAGAACAGTAATGACATATTTTTTTCAAAAAAATTTTACGTGTTTATTTTTCGTAAAAAAAAAAATTACCACACCACGATGCAATGTAGCATGACCGATATAATTCAACGTCGATGCAACACTGCATGTACATTCAAAATTAACAGAACCAAAATAATGGTCAAAATTAGTAGTTAAAAGTTGGTTGATTTAATGGGAACAATAATGACATATTTTTTTCGAGAAAATATTACGCGTTTATTTTTCGTAAAAAAAATTACCCAGACCACGATGCAATGTAGCATGACCGATATAATTCAACATCGATGCAACACTGCATGTACATTCAAAATTAACAGAATCAAAATAATGGTCAAAATTAGTATTCAAAAGTTGGTTGATTTAATGAGAACAGTAATGATATATTTTTTTCGAAAAAATTTTACGTGTTTATTTTTCGTAAAATTTTTTTTACCTAGACCTCCATTCAATATATTATATAGAGATCATTCAATGTCGAATTACAGTTTATATCACACATTCAACACTGCATGTACTTTCGATATTAAAAGAGTCAAAAATGGTCAAAGTGGGCAGTCAAACTTGGTAGGCTACTATTAATTCAATATTAATTGCAAATTACCATCTTATCCCTAGTGTTATATAATAATCTAATGGTTTAGATTGGTTCTATAGTTCTACACTAAATTAAGGTTATGCAATGATCCCAACCCTATATATATATATATATATATATATATATATATATATATATATATATATATATATATATATATATATATATATATATATATATATATATATATATATATATATATATATATATATAGTTGTATATTTAATGTTAAAAGTAATTTTGACGTTAATAATTAAATTTTTAATAATGAACATTTGACATTCTGTAACGAATGTAGAAGACTCAGTAAAAGTTATACTACACAACCATTTAAAATATATAACAAGATTGGTCACATTTTTTTATGATATAATTTATTTGATAAAACTTTTGATCGTATTAATTAATCTACTCCTCCATGAATTAATAATCTATTGATGACAATCTTTTACTCACTGATTACAAACTTATCAATTTTATCATAATTATTGGATTGGTCTCATTGTATGGAAAAATTAGTTTTACACGTAAATACTAAATTACTTTTTTTGTTTGATTATAAGAATGACACGTAAATACTAAATATTTAGATAGTTTTACACGTAAATACTAAAAGAATGACACGTAAATACTAAATACTAAAACTATCTAAATATTTAGTATTTACGTGTAAAACTAATTTTAAACTTATCAATTAGGATTGGTCTCATCATAAATATCTAAATATTTTGTTGTTTTAAAATTATAAGAAAATGACATGTTAAGTTTGGGAAAATCATGTAAAAAACCAACACACTTTCAGTATTTTTCGAATAAGTCATTACACCAAAAACGTTTTTCATAAAAGTCCCTCAACTTAAAAATATTTTCGTAAAAATCTGCACATAAAATGTTTCTATAAAAGTCCTTTAACTTAACAAAATCTTATGAAAAACTTCTGAAAAATCATTAAAAGATTTCTTAAAACAACACAATGCGTGAATATTTTTAAGTTGAATGACTTTTATAGAAACGTTTTCAGTACATGGATTTAATCGGAAAATATCAAAAGTAAGTTGGTTTTTTGTATAATTTTCCCTATTAAGTAATGATATGTTTAACTATAGTCCCACTTAAAGGTTATTGTTAGGCCGTTAGCAATACTCAAAAGAACTTGTATGGTGAAAACTATTAATTTATAGTTTTTACAAATAGTTAACAAAAATTATGTTTTGAAAAGTTATCCAAACGTAATCACTCTAGACATTTGTTGAACCTAAACCACAATAAATGGGTTAATTGGTTTTTCGGCTCAATTATCCGGTAAACATGTTAACCGTTTTTATTTATTTTTAATCAAAAAAACATTTAATTTTCAAAAGTCCAAAGTCATAAAAAAAAAATAAATTAAAGTACAAAGCAATATAAGGATGATATATTGTAAACCTTTTAGATATTACTTTTAATAAAAGTAAATAATGTCTTGTATTTATGCGGTTATGCCAACCAAAGTGTAAAAAGTATGGGTTTATTTGTTTTCCATCAAAATTTTACTGTAAGCTAAGAAGGGTTATATTTTGGGTTTATTACGAAAAAACTAACATGTTTTTATGATTTTTTTGTGTTTTCGTCCTTTCATGTTATTTTTTTCTAGAAAGTTTCTTAAGTTTTTTTTTGGTTTAGTGAAATTTGACTATTAGAACCTGATTTTTCAGTTTTTATAACTCATTTTACCAATTATAAACCGGGCTTTAATAGACAATTTTCACATAACCCAAAAAAATTAATTTGAGTACTTTTCTTAAAAAAATAACATGGAAAGACGAAAACGCAAAAACCTGAAAACATATTGGTTTTTTTTTTAAATAATAAACCCTTATATTTTATGTTATTATTGACTAATATGATATACCTTAAATAAGTACAATTTATCATATCAAAAGTTTTTGGTTTTTGGTTAATGATTCATCATGAAACCGCAATCTGAAACCAAAATTTAAAGTTGTTTCTGGTTTTATCAGCCTTAAAGGTTGGATCAATTTGTTAGTTTTCGAATCAATTTTCGGGTTTTGAAATGTCTTAAAATCCCTTCTACTTATGCTATAGTGTTTAGACATGTGTTAAGTTGTATGTGATTTATAACCGGAAGTCGAAAGCCTATCAAAGTTCATAAAAAAAGTTTTGTTTTGCCTACCTAATTATTAAAAAAAAAACCCACTAAAAGTGTCAATCCAACTTTCATATCAATGCTATTTTCATCAAATGCTGACCAAATTATTCTAAAACAACGAAAGTGTGTACAAAAACTTAAATTTATATGTCGACAAAAAGTGTAAGTATAGATCATCGAAGAATGAGAACTAAAAAAAACGATTAGAAAGTTGAAGACATCTAAAGATCTAATCTTGGTTAATGAAAAGAAGAAGAGTCAAGAACAACTTTTATGTGGTCATGGTTTTCTCTTTCAAAGAGTTTTATCTGATTTAGAGTTGTGTGTAGCAATGTATTCAACTCCTATGAATTAAATGACTCGATCTCGGATTGATAACAAAGTTATTAAAATAACATTGAAAAAGAACCAAGAAATAATGAATACGGTGGAGTATTGGAAAGGATGTATCAGGTTTTATTGGTTTGAAAATTAAAATCTTGACCCAATTGATAACCCAGTTTGATATTTTCCGAAACTAGATGGATCAAATTGTTTCTATAAATCAATCTGGTTAAACCAACAAAATCATGTTAAATCATGTTGATTTGGCTGGTTTACCAGATTGCTAATTCTTTTTCTTACTATAAGTTATAGATAATAATAAATTTTATAATTGTAATTTAAAATATTTAATATTTATTTTATAAAAAACAAACATAAAACATTGTAACTTATAACATTTAAAAAATACTACTTAAACTTTCAAGGCTATAATCATATATTGATAATCAACTTAATTGTGTGTGTGACCATTATTTTTATTGAAGGGGACTATGGCCTTCTAGGGCCAACCCATATGCCCTTTAGCTTGTTCATACTCTATGTTTATATATGGTAATGTTCTTCTGAATTCCTATGCAAACACAGATCTAGAAAAGTTTATCATTGAGAGCACAAATTAGTTAACATAATTATGAAATATAATATAATTAATTAAAATAAAAAAAAAAACAAGATACCACTTACATGTTTGAAGCAATTAATTATGGGTTCATATCCATGCAACTAAAAAGTTTTGTTAAGTTATTAAAATATTCATTTATATATGATACAAAACTACAAATGTGCAGTATGCAAAATAAAAATATATATGTTAATTTACAAGTATATAATTAGAAGAGGCCTTTTCAATATGCAAACTTATATATAATTAAACAAAAACCATTAACAAGATGAAATGGTAAATCTTAGATTGATCCTTTTTTTTCCAACAAAGTTATACTTTAAATAATTTGGTTTGATTCTTGTTATATTTTTATTCATTAAATATACAATTTAATGAAAATATATATTGAATTATTATAAAGTACAAAATTTTAAAGAATAACTTATTACATAGATTAGTAAAATAAATCAAACCAAGATTAATTAATGATAAACTTTGTTGCATAATTTTATATTTAATTGCTGGTTAACACGTATCACTTTGAATGATCTAATATGGTAAGTAGGTTGTATAATATTATGATAAGGAAAATAAAAGATAGAAGTTCATTGCATTGATACGGCTGGGAAAGATATTGTATTTTTTTATGGGTAGGAATGAATGTCTATTAGACAAAAGAAGTTTCAAATTTGGACCATCTAATTTATCATACTATCCCAAAAGTAATGTCAATTTTCATCATTTTCGTAATCTCAAAAAATTGTATGGGGCCATTTTTCAATAACTATATTAATGTCAGTTATTTACAGAGATCTAATTTTTTTATGGGTAAGAATGAATGTCTATTCGACAAAAAAAGTTCCAAATTTGGACCATCTAATTTATCATATTATCCCAAAAGTAATGTCAATTTTCACCATTTTCGTAATCTCTCAAATTGTGTGGGGCCATTTTTCAATAACTATGTCAATGTCAGTTATTTACATAGATCTAATTTTTTTTATGGGTAGGAATGAATGTCTATTAGACAAAATAAGTTTCAAATTTGGACCATTTAATTTATCATACTATCCCAAAATTAATGCCAATTTTCATCATTTTCGTAATCTCTCAAATTGTGTGGGGCCATTTTTCAATAACTATATCAATGTCAGTTATTTGCATAGGTCTATTTTTTTATGGGTGGGAATGAATGTCACTTAAACAAAAGAAGTTCCAAATTTGGACCATCTAAGTTATCATACTATCCAAAAAGTAATGCCAATTTTCACCATTTTCGTAATCCATCAAATTTTGTGGGGTCATTTTTTCAATAACTATATCAATGTCAGTTATTTACAGAGATCTAATTTTTTTAATGGGTAGGAATGAATGTCTATTAGACAAAAGAAGTTTCAAATTTGGACCATCTAATTTATCATACTATCCCAATAGTAATGCCAATTTTCACAATTTTCGTAATCTCTCAAATTTTGTGGTGCCATTTTTCAATAACTATATCAATGTCAAATTGTGTGGGACCATTTTTGTTGTTTTGTGTCTTTTTTGGTACAATCATCCTCCCGACAAAACATAGTGTTCTGTCTACGACTAGCTAGAACCATTTTGGTTCATGGAACAAGTTAGCATGTTTTCATATAATGTGTTAAAAGTACTTAATTTCATCAAACATTGTATATCTAATAAAACGAATTGTCGATTGATTAATGACCTATAAAAGAACTATGGTCGTAAACACGTGTAAGCTAAACGGGCTAAATTAGTTGGCTTTAAATACATACATATATATAGGGGTGAGTTCAATTGAGAACCTCTATGCATCGCTAGAAAATAGTAATGCATCACGTGGAAGCCGATGCATCACGCGGGAATTTGATGCATCACGAGTAAATAATAATGCATCACGCGGGAATTGTGATGCATTTGTGGTGGTGCATAGAAGTTCTTCGAGATTATTCGATGCATGGAGGTTCTCAATTGAACCCTCCTCTCTCTCTCTCTCTCTCTCTCTCTCTCTCTCTCTCTCTTTATATATATATATATATATATATATATATATATATATATATATATATATATATATATAGGTTTAGTTAAGAACTTTTTTGCACCGAGACACCTCTAGGAACTTTTGTGTGCTCCAAAGAATCAAACAAGGGTGCACTAAAGGTATTCCTGGAATATTGAATATGTAAAATTAAATATATGGAATTAATTATAATAGGGAAATCTATATACATAATAAAAGAGAACATCAAATACATACGTGGCGCTTCCACGTTACACCACAAAAGATAAATACAACTTTTTATTTTTAAAATAAAAGATAAACACAACTTATTATTATAAGACATATATAATAAAAGAGAACA
This sequence comes from Centrapalus pauciflorus, assembly GCA_020465985.1. Taxonomy (NCBI): domain Eukaryota; kingdom Viridiplantae; phylum Streptophyta; class Magnoliopsida; order Asterales; family Asteraceae; genus Centrapalus; species Centrapalus pauciflorus. Next base: position 16,813 of record JAANYP010006579.1, on the reverse strand, counting down.
TCAAATGCATACGTGGCGCTTCCACGTTACACCACAAAAGATAAATACAACTTTTTATTTTTAAAATAAAAGATAAATACAACTTATTATTATAAAAAATAATAGTAAATACAATTTATTATATACAACTTTTATATTTAAATAAAAGATCAATACAATTTATTATTATAAAAAAGATAAATCCTAAATAGATTTATTTTTAAATAAAAGATAAATACAACTTATTATTATAAAAAAAGATAAATCCTAAATAGATTTAAAAATAAAAATACTCTATTAAGTTTTAATCTATAATAAAATATATAAGTAGTATGTTATATAATAAAAGAGAACATCAAATGCATACGTGGCGCTTCCACGTTACACCACAAAAGATAAATACAACTTTTTATTTTTAAAATAAAAGATAAATACAACTTATTATTATAAAAAATAATAGATAAATACAATTAATTATATACAACTTTTATTTTTAAATAAAAGATCAATACAATTTATTATTATAAAAAGGATAAATCCTAAATAGATTTATTTTTAAATAAAAGATAAATACAACTTATTATTATAAAAAAAGATAAATCCTAAATAGATTTATAAATAAAAATACACTATTAAGTTTTAATCTATAAATATTAATCTATAATAAAATATATAAGTAGTATGTTATATATAAAGTGAAATCTCAATTTTTATCAATTAAAATTTATTAAATTAGAAATAAAATTTTATTCACGTATTTACGTGGGACATAAACTAGTTAAAAATAAATAAGGAATAAATATTTAAAAAAAAAAGTAACCATCTCCTCATATCTCTCTCTTTCTTTATTTCTCTCTCTCTCTTTCTTTCTCCCCACCGTATCCACCACACCACCACCACCACCATCACATTTGTTGTAACCACCTCTCCACCGTATCTCTCTATCTCTCTCCACCGTATGCATCGAGGAACACCGTCAACCGCCGACGCCGACGCCACCGTGATGATGATGAACAAGAGATGCAACCCATGATGAACAATACGATGAAACACGATGAACATGAAGAATACAATGAACGAAGAAGATGATAATGAACACGTTGATGCATCCATTCGAACAATGATGTTGATGATTAACAACGATGTACCATGATGAACACTATGCATAGATGAACGATGACGATAACCGATGAATACGAAGATGATGAACGATGATGATAAACGATGAATATGAAGATGATGATTAACAGTGATGCATCACGAATTGTATAGATTTTGTATAGATAAAACCTATATGCATCACGAATTGAACGATTAATAAGAAATGCTTCAATATCTCCATCATTCTTTTTGAATTTGTGTGACTTTTGTTAAATTTGGAAGTGATCAATTGAACTTATTTTAACATTAATTATTTAGTTATCTGTTAAAATATTAAATTTAATGAGGTATGCACAATACCCAAAATGCCCTTCCATGTTTTTTTGTAATGCACAAGATGCATAAAATTGTCTAATTATTTACCCTTTTGCCATTTAATCTAATCCATACAATTCTTTGATCTAATGGATGATATAAGTTCTTTTGTACCTCGATGCACAAAAGTTCTCAATTGAACCTCCCTATATATATATATATATATATATATATATATGGTCAGGTTCCATGTGGAACCATATGCATCGAGAACCTAAAAAAGAACCAACCACAACCCTTATTTTGTATGCATAGAGGTATTTTGGGAAAAATAATATATTTAGTCAGATAACATTTTATTTTACATAATTGAATATTCTATCAAATAGCTAAACAATAAATGCTACATTAAATTAATTGATACACTTCCAAAATTAAAAAATCTAAACAAATTCAAAAAAGATTATTGATGCATCTAATGTTCATCTTCTAATTCGTGATGCATCTTGGTTCTTCATCCTCATCTTCGACCATATTCATCATGCTATTCGTCCCACCATCATGCATCATTAAAATGATGATGCATATTTATAGAATTTATCTTCAAACACGATGCATATTTATCGGATTCATTAAAAATCCAATGTATTTTTATCGAATTTATCTTCAAACACGATTCACTTTCATAAACACGATGCATCTTCGTTGGATTCATTAAAAATCATGATGCATCTTCATCGGATTCATCATCTTTCTTGAACGTTCATCATTACACTATGCATGATCTTTCTTGAACGTGTTCTATTCATGGCCGGTTGCATCATGTTCATCTTCAACAAGTTTATGTTGGAATCATCATACATATCTAGTTTCTCTTCGTTTTTCATCATCTTCGTTCAATAAAAGCATGGTGGTGTTGGTTGTCGTGGCGGTGATGGTGCATTATCGTGGTGGTGGTGATGGATTGCCAATGCCATGGTGGTTGTGGTGGTGGATTCTTGGCGTGATGGTAATGGTGGTAGGTTGCCACAATGGTGATGATGGTGGGTTGCTGCAAGAGAGGTGGTGGTGGTGCGATGGTGGTGTGGTGGTCCGATGGATGGAGAAGGGGGGGGGGGGGGGGGAGGAGAGAGAGAGAGAGAGAGAGAGAGAGAGAGATTAAATAAGAAATGTAGTTAATTTTTATATTTACATTCTTAATATAGTTTTATTCTATTTTTAATAATTAACTAGATTATGACCCACGGACACGCGGGTAAATTAAATTAAGTTACTTAATTAATATTACAATAATTTTTTTCGGATAGACCCTACTTGTAAAATTATATTTTACAATGTTTGTTTTTATCATTTTGATATTTTTGTGGCACTAATTGTCACTAATACAGATTGGACTTGAACATCATAAAATATCCATGTCTATTATTGGCAAATTATATTATATGCACTTGAACACACTTTATGTGACTTTCAACCAGTTTCAATTGTACTTTAATCTTTTATAATATACTCATTTGACCCACTGGAGACAAAAATATAACCCTAATAATCCATATATATGTAATGAGTTGAATTTGGTAACTTCATAAATAATTATGAGTTGAATTTGGTAACTTCTAAAAATTAATATATGGCATATGTGTAATTATTGATTTTAGTTAACGGTATAAGAGACATTTCATAAATTAATTATGAGTTGTCATTAATCTGGACCATTGATTTATTTCCATCAAATGGTCCAGAAACTTCAAGTGGTTTTCTTATTATATATAGTATAGATTAATTTTAATATAATAAGTATTCCAATAATGCCCCTAGTGCACCTTTAGTATTTTATTATGCATTTTTGGTTCCCATCGGTTCCCAATGCATCGTGGTGCCCCATAGAACCTATATATATATATATATATATATATATATATATATATATATATATATATATATATATATATATATATAGATTGAGGTTCTATGAGGCACCATATGCATCGGGAACCAAATGAGAACCAAAAATGCATTGCTTGTTTACAAAGGGTGCATTAAGGGTATTTTGGGAATGCTTAATAATATATTGTTAAATCATAATATTTAATTAAATATTTATCATTTATTTAGGAAACTAAATAAAATGATCAACCACCTTTCCATAAATTCATCCCATTTTCTCTCTCTTTTCCTTTCTCTTTCATGGCTAGCCTCTCTCCATCTCTCTTTCTCTCAACCAGTTTTTACAAGACAACCACTACTACTACCGCCAGACCCAGCACCACCATCGCTGTCCACCATCGGTATGCAACTCTGCACCATACATGTGCATCGATGTTGACGAGAATTTGCTTGCGTCTGTTGATCATGGTTTTTGAGTATTAGTTTTTTCACAAACAGTTCATTCTACGATTCTGTATCATGCTTATGGCTAGTCAAAGAATTCTAAGATTTTTTATTAATGTTGGTGGTTATTGATTCCAAGAAATAGTTGGAGCATATGGTATTGGTTGTTTCAAACATGATGCACAACAGCAATGCATCACGACAATGATGAACACATTGAAGACGTTGATGAACACGTTTAAATTTCAAAGATGCATCACGAAATTAACACGTTTAAATGTCGAAATGCATCACGATTTTGGTGATGCATAATGATGGAACAAAGACGAGGATGAATATGGCCGAAATGCATCACGATTTTGGTGATGTATAATGATGGAACAAAGACGATGATGAATATGGTCGAAATGCATCATGTTTAAAATTGAATTGGATGAAGATGCATCGTGTTTGAAGACGAATCCAATAAATTGGATAAAGATGCATCATGTTTGTTTAGATTCGGATAGAACATTTTCTGAATTCAAGCATCTTCCGATTTTGCGCTTCCGCGCGCGAGAAGTTATGCACCCGTGCACCCATTTTCAAATTAATTACCCTTTTGCCACTACAATCTGAACCATTAAAATTCATGACCTAACGGTGCATACAGGTTCCCAAAGTACACAATGCATACAGGTGCCCCATAGAACCTGACCCTATATATATATATATATATATATATATATATATATATATATATATATATATATATATATATATATATATATATATATGAGATCATTGCAGAACCAAAATTTAGTGTAGAACTGTAGAACCAATATCGTCCATAGATTAGAATAATCAAATAGTCTTGATTAAAAGAGTTAAGTTTGGAATTAGTGAAAAAAAAATCGGTAATAGTGATATTTTATTTTTGGAGGGGTAAAAAAGGAAAAGATTGGAAATAGCAAAAAGATTGACATTAGCAAAATAAATATCCTCTTTCTTTAAATTAAAATAACATTAATATTATTAATTTTTAAATGAAACAAATTATACCATAAAAACGAGAATTTTATACTCTTTAAAACGAGACCGGTCATGATATATTTTTTTCGAAAAAATTTTACGTGTTTATTTTTCGTAAAAAAAAATTACCCAGACCACGATACAATATATCATGGTGAGATAATGAGATCATTCGATATCGAATAAACACTTTGATATCATATATTTAACGTCAATGCAACACTGCATATACGCTCATTATTAACAGAGCTAAAATAATAGTCACAATTAGTAGTCAAAGTTGGTGGATTTAACGAGAACGGTTATGATATATATTTTTTATTTTTCGTAAAAAAAATTTTACCCAGACCACGATACAATATATCATGGTGAGATCATGAGATCATTCGATATCGAATGAACACTTTGATATCGTATATTTAACGTTAATGCAACATTGCATATACGTTCATTACTAACAGAGCCAAAATAATAGTCACAATTAGTAGTCAAAGTTGGTGGATTTAACGAGAACGGTTATGATATATATTTTTCGTAAAAAAAATTTTACCCAGACCACGATGCAATATATCATGGTGAGATCATGAGATCATTCGATATCGAATGAACACTTTGATACCGTATATTTAACGTCGATGCAACACTGCATATACGTTCATTATTAACAGAGATAAATAATAGTCAAAATTAGTAGTCAAAGTTGGTGGATTTAACGAGAACGGCCATGAATATATTTTTTTTGAAAAAAAAATTACGTGTTTATTTTTCGTAAATTTTTTTACCCATACGACCATTCGATGTCGAATGAACACTTTGATATCGTATATTTAACGTCGATGCAACACTGCATGTCCATTACATATTAAAAGAGTAAAAAAAAAGTCAAAGTTGACAGTCAAACTTGGTAGGCTGCTATTAATTCAATGTTAATTGTATAATTATCATCTTATCCCTAGTGTTATATTATAATCTAATGGTTTAGATTGGTTCTATGGTTCTGCACTAAATTAAGGTTTTGCAATGATCCCAACCCTATATATATATATATATATATATATATATATATATATATATATATATATATATATATATATATATATATATATATATATATATATATATATATATGAGTAAATTACAGAAATGGTCCTTGTGGTTTGCATAAAACTTTGGATACGGTCCCTGTGGTTTCAATTTTGCATAAACGGTCCTTATTTTCACCGTTTACTTGCGAAAATGGCCCCTCTGTCGTTAACTTTAACAATCAAATGGTTAAATCTTTTATAATGACAATTTTGCCTTTTTATTGAAAACATTTTGGTCCCTCAAGTTTGTAGTTTATTTTAGTTTTGGTCCCTCATGTAAATTTTTTTATTTAACTCTTTTATTATTATTATTATTATTATTATTATTATTATTATTATTATTATTATTATTATTATTATTATTATTATTAGTATTATTATTATTATTATTAACTTAAGTTTTTACGTACTAATTTTTTTTTTGTTAAGTTTCCTATATTATAATATGTTTTTTTAATTTAGATTACAAACTTATTTATTTCTTTTATGATAAACAATAGTATCAAATTAGAATCATTTCTTTTTTAGCTTTTTCGTTCGGTGAAAAAATACAAACATTTTATATTGTTGTCTTCCAAACCAAAAAATTTTGAACCTTAAACTTTTATTTGTTTTTACAAACGAAAAAAAGTTAGTTACCACTCATGTTTTAAGTTTTTTCATTTTCTAAACGTAAAAAACTACGAAAACCAATCCGTTTAATTTTTATTTTTTTCCTGCACCAAAAGATTCAACTCATTCTGATTTTTTGTTTTTGAAAATGAAAATAAATACAAAAAATTCTGTTATTAGTTTTTGCGAACGAAAAAACTACAAATAATTCTGATTTTTAGTTTTTCCAAACAAAAAAAATCATTTAATTTTTTTAGTTTTTCGAACCAAATCATTACATTTTTTTCTCCGAACGAAAAACTACAAACCATTACTCTTTTTAAAGTTTTTTCAAAAAATGAAATAGTGTGTAGCCTTTTTGTTCGAAAAACTAAAAAATTGGAATGATTTGTAGTTTTTAACAATTCGAAAAAAGTTAAAAACGTAATGATTAGACTAACCTAAAAATCGAACAAAAAAATAGACTATTTCATTTTTTGAAAATCGTATTTTTTACGTTTGGAAAGAGCTAAAAATGAAAATGGGTATATTTTTTTGTTCGATTTTTATGTTATTCTAATCATTACGTTTTTAACTTTTTCCTATCGTAAAAAATTGAGAGGCATCCTTTCCTTGTTTGTTGGGTTGGTTCACGCGCGCGCAAACGAGCACCGGCCGCAACAGCAGGAAACTATGACCAATAGAGTCAGACACTTAGCTACATCCGCACGCAAAAGGAATGTGGTTCTGGTTGAGGCTTTCTTTTCCTTATTAGTAAAGGGGGCTAGGGACGTTCGCGGAGTCCGTGCCTTCCGTACCACCGAAAGGTCGTTCTAAACCATTTCATTTTTTTGTTTTTCCGAACAAAAAGGTTACACACTATTTCATTTTTTTTTGAAAAAACTCTAAAAAGAGTAATCGTTGGTAGTTTTTGGTTTGGAGGAAAAAAAAAATAATGGTTTGGTTCGAAAAACTAGAACAATAAAATGATTTTTTTTTTGGAAAAGCTGAAAATTACAATTATTCGTAGTTTTTTCGTTCGCAAAAACTAATAACAGAATTGTTTGTATTTATTTCATTTTCCAAAACAAAAAATCAGAATGATTTGAATCTTTTGGTGTAGAAAATAATAAAAAACAGATTAGTTTTCGTAGTTTTTTACGTTTAGAAAATGAAAAAAACTTAAAACATGAGTGGTTACTAACTTTTTTTCGTTTGTAAAAACAAATAAAAGTTTAAGGTTCAAAATTTTTTGGTTTGGAAGACAACAATATAAAATTTTGACATTTTGTTTGTATTGCAACTAATTTAACAGAATATGGTATATAAACAATAGTATCAAATTAAAATCCATTTAGTTTTTTAGTTTTTTCGAATGAAAAAATACAAATATTTTATATTGTAGTTTTCCGAACCAAAAAAAATTGAATCTTAAGTTTTACAAACGAAAAAAAGTTACTAACCATTCATGTTTAATTTTTTTCATTTTCTAAACGTAAAAAACTACGAAAACCAATATGTTTTTTTATTTTTTCTGCACCAAAAGATTCAACCTATTTCGATTTTATGTTTTGGAAAACGAAAATAAATACAAACAGTTTTGTTATTAGTTTTTGCAAACGAAAAAACTACGAATAATTCTGATTTTCAGTTTTTCCAAACAAAAAAATCATTTTATTTTCTCGTTTTTCAAACCAAACCATTACCTTTTATTGTTTTGTCCGAACGAAAAACTATGAACCATTACGTTATAAAGTTTTTTTAAAAAATGAAATAGTGTGCAGCCTTTTTGTTCCGTAAAACAAAAAAAAAATGAAATGGTATGTAGTTTTTTACGATTGAAAAAAATAAAAAATGTAATGATTAGAATAACATAAAAACCCAAAAAAAAATAGACTATTTCATTTTTTGAAAAATCGTATTTTGTACGTGTGGAAAAAGCAAAAATCAAAATGAGTCTCTTTTTTTGTTCGCTTTTTTATGTTATTCTAATCGTTACGTTTTAAACTTTTTTCAATAGTAAAAAACTAAAAAACATTCCATTTTTTTAGTTTTTCCAAACAAAAAGACTGCACACTATTTCATTTTTTTAAACAACTTTAAAGCGTAAAGGTTCGTAGTTTTTTCGTAGAAAAAAATAAAAGGTAATGGTTTGGTTGAAAAACTAGAAATCAAATGATTTTTGTTTGGAAAAACTGAAAATCAGAATTATTCATGGTTTTTTCGTTTGCAAAAACTAATAACAGAATTGTTTGTATATATTTTCTTTTTCCAAAACAAAAAATCGGAATGAGTTGAATTTTTTGGTGCAGAAAAAAAATAAAAAACGGATTGGTTTTCGTAGCTTTTTACGTTTTAAAATGAAAAAACTTAAAACATATATGGTTAGTAACTTCTTTTCGTTTGAAAAAACAAATAAAAGCTTAAGGTTCAAAATTTTTTGGTTTGGAAACTACAATATAAAATGTTTGCATTTTTCATTTGAAAAAGCTAATAAAAGGAAATGGATTCTAATTTGATACAATTGTTTATAATAAAAAGAAATAATAAAGTTTGTAATTTAAATTATAAAATATATTAAAATAATAATAATATTAATAATAATAAATAATAATAATAGTTATAATAATAATAGTAATATAATAATAAAAGAGTTAAATAAAAAAAATTTACTTGAAGGACCAAAACTAAAATGAACTACAAACTTGATGGACCAAAATGTTATCAATGAAAAGGGTAAAATGGTCATTATAAAATATTTAACCACTTGTTTGTTAAAGTTAACGGCAGAGAGACAATTTTTGCAAGTATACGGTGATAATAAGGACTGTTTATGCAAAATTGAAACTACAGGGACCGTATCCAAAGTTTTATGCAAACCACAGGGACCATTTGTGTAATTTACTCTCTCTCTCTATATATATATATATATATATATATATATATATATATATATATATATATATATATATATATATATATATATATATATATATATATATATATATATATATATATATATATATATATCTATATATATATATAGACACACACACACACTAAAGATTTTTTGTGAACACTTTATTCGTTGTGAACAACCATAAAGTAGCTTTTGAATCTTATTAATCTTGTTGAAAATAATACCGAACCATCCTATTAACCTATTAATCTTATTGGATCTTATGGATTTTATTAAATACTTTGAATTTGTTGAATCCTATGCATCTTGTTGTAAAAACTACTATAAATCTTTTGAATGTTCTGAATATTGTTGTAAACACTTCTATGAACCTTTTGAATCATATGAATCATGTTACAAACACTTGTTGATATATTTGTATTTTTTATTTGTTCACAATGGATCTCATCCCTATATATATATATATATATATATATATATATATAGAGGGAGGTTCAATGAGCACTTTTATGCATCGAGGTACAAAAGTACCTATATCATCCATTAGATTAAAAAATTGTATGGATTAGATTAATGGCAAAAGGGTAAATAGTTAGACAATTTTATGCATCTTGTGCATTATAGAAACAAAGAAAGAAGGGTATTTTGGGGAATGTGCATACCTCATTAAATTTAATATTTCAACAAATAATCAAATAATAAATGCTAAATAAATTCAATTGATACATTTCCAAATTTAAAAAAATTACACAAATTCAAAAAAGATGATGGAGATCGATGCATTTCATCGTTAATCGTGTTTATCTATGCATTGTGTTAAAAAACGCATTTAACAAAAAAAAATACACAAATTCATTTATGCATCGTGTTCAACTTGTTCATCATTCTTTTATGCATCGTGTTTGTCGTTCATATTCTTCATTCAGCTATGCATCATGTTCAACTTGTTCATCATTTATCTATGCATCGTCATTGTTCATCATCCATTTATGCATCATCATTTTCCGTTGTTCATCGTTCATCATCCATCTATGCATTGTCATTGTTCATCATCCATCTATGCATTATCATCATCCATTGTTCATCATCCATCTATGCATCATTTTCTTCATAATTTTCATCGGTTACCTCTCTTGTTCATGTTCATCATCATCGTTGTTCATCGTTAATCTTCGTCTTCAAATCATCATCACTAAGAAAAATCATGAAGAACACGATTAGAGAGAGAGAGAGAGAGAGAGAGAGAGAGAGAGAGAGAAATGAGGAGGAAAATGAGGAATGTAGTTAGTATGAGATTTTAATTCAAAATGTAACTCTTAATTATCATTTAATGATTTTAGAAATAAATTAATTAGCATGCCTTTAGTTTTCCCTAAATGTCCTTTGTGCACCCTTGATGGATTATCCGATGCACAAAAGTGCCTCGAGGTGCCCCGATGCATAAAAGTTTCCAATTGAACCTCAATCTATATATATATATATATATATATATATATATATATATATATATATATATATATATATATATATATATATATATATATGGTTCGAGAGAGTACCACCCATTATGCAGCGCACCAGAATGTACCACATTTAAAAAAACTTTTTTTAAATTTTTTTTTCATAAACATGTTTTAATTAACATTATGAAGATCATATGTAAATTTCACATAAATTCACATCTCTAAGCTCCTAAAAAGTGATGTGAACACACACTTACATAAATTTGAATACATGTGAACATGCATTTATGTGATGCGTGATTTCATGTACTTAGAGTGTTCGGATTTACGTGAAATTCACATATGATCTTCATAATGTTAATTAAAACATGTTCATGAAAAAAAATTTCAAAAAAATTACTTTTAAGGGTGGTACCTTCTTGTGCGCTACATAATGAGTGATACTCACTTGAACCTATATATATATATATATATATATATATATATATATATATATATATATATATATATATATATATATATATATATATACACACACACACACACACATAGGGTAAGGATAAAATGAGGATCGTGCTTAAAATGAGGACAATAAGAACCAATTAAATTGCTAGTATTTGTGAATCAACCAATAGGAAGCAATGTAGCAATTTTGTAAGTAAATAGAGTTTTATATACCTTTTAAACATTTAAAAAAGGGCAATTTTGTCATTTGTGCACCTTTATATTTTTGGCAAATATATGCCATTAATTAGGCGGGTGTGATTCACGGTGTAACTATATGCCATTAATTAAATATATGTCATTTGGGACGGCGGATGTGATTCACGACATTCACAGTTTTCAGGCGACGGACGGCGGAGAGGAAGATCGGAGGGTGGCAGTTCACGGCGGCAAACAGTGAGAAGCAAGGGTGTCAGGATCTAAAAGTAATTAACCAAGACTAACTGATTTGAATTTATCAGAGTATAAATCAATAATCTTGCTTTGAATCAAAGTTTAATTAAGAAGTTTGCGGAATAACACTTAATTATTTTAACAAAAGCTTTCAGAATCAATAACAGATAAACACAAGAAATAATCAAGACTGCTTGTATTGCTGATTTCAATGATTACAATCACCTCTAATCTGTTTGATTAGACGAAGAACACAAATTGTTCTTAGGGTTTTACAACCTTAGAGGCTTATAAAAACTTAAACAAAAAGCAATTACAAACTTGAATATGCAGAAAACTCCTATATAATAGAAAGACCTATTCTATGTATTTATATTGCTTCTTGATTTGTTTCCTTGAAGGACTATGACTTCTCTGATAGTAGATATGCTGGAATCTTCGTGTAGATATCTTTTCCTGAAAATCAGCACTTTCTGTTTATGAAACTGTTGAGCAGCTTGAATCACTTGACAGCTTGAACAGAGCAGCTCGAGTTGATTTACTCTGGCAACTTGAACTTTTACACTGGCAGCTCGAGTTTCTTCAACTAACAGCATGAACTTTGTATTTACATGTAAACTCTACTAACAGTTTGAGAAGTCTAACTAACAGCTTGAACTTACTTAGACTATTTCCCAACAAAGGGTGTGGTTCACGGTGACATGCATTAAGTTGATGGGTGTGGTTCACGGCGCAGACATTGAGAAATCCGGCTCAGGGTTTTAGCGAGTGGTTCACGGCGGTTAACGGTAGCTTACGGTTAGATAGCAGAGAGGATTTGCGAGCCATTGACGATGGTTCACGGCAGTACACGTTGTTTAGGCGAGTATACGGTTAGACGACAAAGAGTTTTGACGAGTGGTTCACGGTTAGTTTGGAGTCCAAAGTGGTGGTTCACGGTGGTATTTTTTTTTAAGAAAAATTGTGAATCATTCTTGGGTAATGACAAGAAAAATTGTGAATCATTCATGGGTGGTGGTTCACGACGGTACTTTTTTTTAGAAAAATTGTGAATCGTTCATGGGTAACGACAAGAAAAATTGTGAAGCATTCATGGGTGGTGGTTCACGATGGTACTTTTTTTTTAATTGGGATTGTGTTAAAATTATTGCAATATAATAAGCAAGTGATATATTCAAATTTTGAATTTTTGAAATTGATAATGATATTATGTTGACCAAAATCAATCTTGGAGATTTGAGAAATTTTGAGCATAATATGTTGATCGTGATTTTGAAGGAATTTGAAAAAATTCATTTTCCTTTTTTAAAATAACAATGATCATGTTACCATATATAATAAGTAAATGCCCATAATGCCCTTTAAGGAGAGAGATTAGTATTGCTTATATGGTGATTTTTCATTGATTCTTACCGGCTTTATTTTAAGCACGGTCCTCATTTGATCCACTCCCTACATACATACATACATACATACATACATACATACATACATACATACATACATACATACATACATACATACATACATACATACATACATACATATATATATACATATATATATATATATATATATATATATATATATATATATATATATATATATATATATATATATATATATAGGGTCAGATTCTATGGGGCACCATATGCATCGGGAACCAAAAAAAGAACCAACCACAGCCTTTAGATTAAATGATCATTGATGCATCACGCGATGCATTTATTTGGTATGCATAGGGGTATTTTGGGAAGAATAAATATAGCTAGTCAAATAAAATTTAATTTTATATTAATTAAATATTCAATCAATACCTAAACAATAAATGCTAATTAATATTAATTGACACACTTCCAAAATTACAAAATCTAAACAAATTCAAAAAAAAAAAAGATTTCATGTTGGTGCATCTAATATTCATCCTACAATTCGTGATGTTCTTCATCATCATTTTCGGTCATATTCAACATCTTCTTCGTCCCACCATCATGCATCATCAAAATGGTGATGCATCTTCATCGGATTTATCTTCAAAACACGATACATCTTCATTTGATTTATCAAAAATCACGATGCATCTTCATTTGATTCATAAAAAACACGATGCATATTCATCGTATTGCATCTCTGCCATAAAAAACACGATGCATCTTCGTTCGTGATGCATCTCGGCAATATTCATTCTCATCTTCGTCCATCATCATGAATCGTGTTCGTCATCAATGTTTTCATCATCATGGTCGAATGTATCGTGTTCATCTTCGAATATCGTGATGTGCATGTTCATTCATCTTCGATAATATATTTTGATGAAACTTTACTCATCTTGAAGATGTCAATGTATTTTCGTTCATCTTTCGCGTTCATCTTCATGTGCATCTTCGTTCATAGTTCTTGTTCATCATTGTGTTTCATTAGGTTCAATGGAGATTTCTTTTCCTTCATCTAGTTTTCCAGATAGAATTTTTCAGAGAAAAAAAACGATGGAGAAAGAAAGGTGAGAGAAGAAGGGGTATTCATGTTTTTGGAAGTCCAACTAATCAATAATGATTTTAAAATGGTTTCCAAAACTACTAACAATCTACCTTAATTTTAGAGATTCTAATTTAATTTTAATATCTTATTAACTTTAATTTTATTTTAAAAAATACATGAAATTAATTTTCCAATATTACCTTTGTATCGTTGTTATGCATTATTGGTTCCCGTAGTTCACTAATGCACCGAAGTTTCCCATTGAACCCCAATCTATATATATATATATATATATATATATATATATATATATATATATATATATATATATATATATATATATATATATATATATGTATATATAGATGAGATTATTGCAGAACCTTAATTTAGTGTAGAACCGTAGAACCAATATCGTCCATAGATTAGATTAATCTAATGGTCTTGATTAAAACCATAAAGTTTGGAATCAGTGAAAAAAAGATTGGCATTAGTGATTTTTTAATTCTTTCAGGGGTAAAAAAGTAATAGATTGGAAATAGCAAAAAGATTGTTATTAGTAAAATAAATATCCTTTTTCTTTAAATTAAAATAACATTAATATTATTAATTGTTAAATCAAAAAAATTATACCATAAAAACGAGAATTTTATACACTTTAAAACGAGACCGGTCATGATATATTTTTTTCGAAAAAATTTTACGTGTTTATTTTTTGTAAAAAAAAATTACTCAGACCACCATGCAATGTAGCATGGCGGTATCATTCAATGTCGAATGACTACTTAATATCGTATATTCAACGTCGATGCAACACTGCATGTACATTCAAAATTAATAGAACCAAAATAATGGTCAAAATTAGTAGTCAAAAGTTGGTTGATTTAATGAGAATAGTAATGACATATTTTTTTCGAAAAAATTTTACGTGTTTATTTTTATATCAGCAGACCATCATGCAATGTAGCATGACCGGTATAATTCAATGTGATGCAACACTGCATGTACATTCAAAATTAACAAAACTAAAATAATGGTCAAAGTTAGTAGTCAAAAGTTGGTTGATTTAATTAGAATAGTGATGATATATTTTTTTCGAAAAAATTTTACGTGTTTATTTTTCGTGAAAATTTTTTTTACCTAGACCTCCATTCAATATATTTTATAGAGATCATTCAATGTCGAATTACAGTTTATATCACACATTCAACACTGCATGTACCTTCGATATTAAAAGAGTAAAAAATGGTCAAAATGACTACTTAATATCGTATATTCAACGTCGATGCAACACTGCATGTACATTCAAAATTAATAGAACCAAAATAATGGTCAAAATTAGTAGTCAAAAGTTGGTTGATTTAATGAGAACAGTAATGACATATTTTTCGAAAAAAATTTACGTGTTTATTTTTTGTAAAAAAAAATATCAGCAGACCACCATGCAATGTAGCATGACCGATATAATTCAATGCGATGCAACACTACATATACATTCAAAATTAACAAAACTAAAATAATAGTCAAAGTTAGTAGTCAAAAGTTGGTTGATTTAATTAGAATAGTAATGATATATTTTTTTCGAAAAAATTTTACGTGTTTATTTTTCGTAAAAATTTTTTTTACCTAGACCTCCATTCAATATATTTTATAGAGATCATTCAATGTCGAATTACAGCTTATATCACACATTCAACACTGCATGTACCTTCGATATTAAAAGAGTAAAAAATTGTCAAAGTGGGCAGTCAAACTTGGTAGGCTATTAATTCAATGTTAATTGCATAATTACCATCTTATCTCTAGTGTTATATAATAATCCAATGGTTTAGATTGGTTCTATAGTTCTGCACTAAATTAAGGTTCTGCAATGATCCCAACCCTATATATATATATATATATATATATATATATATATATATATATATATATATATATATATATATATATATATATATATATATATATATATATATATATAGAATATGGTTCGTGTGAGTACCTAAAAAATGCAGAGTACCATGAGTACCTGTGAACACACGGGTTTTAGATGTGAACATGCTCCGAAAAAAAGTTTTTTTTTTAATTTTTTTTTCATATTAATTTAGATACAAATAATATAAGCCTATTCGTAAAAGAATTACACACATTCACACTTTCTAGTCTCTTAAAAGTCATGTGAACGTGAAAAAATTCATGTGAACATGCTTAGCTGTGAACATACATTCACAACAGTGCAGTTCATGTGAACTTGCACGTTTCACATAGTTATAGTGTGTGTTTGTGTGTGATTTTTTGCAAGTAGTCTTATATTATTAATTTAAACATGATTATGAAAAAAATTTTCAAAAAAAATGGTTTTAAGCGAGGTACCTCCGGTACTCCGCAAACCTAGTGGTACTCATTTGAACCCAATCCTATATATATATATATATATATATATATATATATATATATATATATATATATATATATATATATATATATATATATATATATATATATATATATATAATGACTTATATTGAAAAAAATAAAATGCATGTTTTACAAGTATCTTTATATGTTGAATGTGTTCGATATGAAACTGAAAATATTTAGTTATAATTATAACAATAGCAGTATGATTGTTTTGTTTACAT
>JAANYP010006578.1:0-17344 GCA_020465985.1 Centrapalus pauciflorus | reverse complement strand
GAGTTCAAGAACTCGGTAGTGGAGGGCCTTCCTTCGATCCAAGGGGATTCAGCTATCAATACTCTGCTGCTCGAACACCCTCAACCAAAATGGGCATCGTGGAAAGCGTAACCGTAACGCACTAGTAGAAGCCGCTCGTACAATGCTCACATACTCAAAGCTACCTCTGTTCTTGTGGGCCGAAGCCGTATCAACAGCATGCTATACACAGAATCGCTCCATCATTCATAAGCGCTTTAACAAAACTCCTTACCAACTCTTTTTGAATAAAGTATCATTTATCAAGTACTTACGTGTATTTGGTTGCAGGTGCTATGTGCTGAATGACAGAGACAACCTCGGGAAAGTTAACGAAAATAGGCGGATGAAGCGATCTTCTCATTAGGATCCAACTCGAAGGCGTATCGCGCATTCAATACCCGAACCAGAACAGTCAATGAAAGTGTGCACGTCACATTTGATGAGTTGGCTGAACTGGCACCCGAAGTTGATCAATCAGGACCACGCATTACTCAAATGCCTGGAGACTCTTCGAATACCCCCATTTCTTTTTCTTCCTCTGATTTGGTTAATTTATTTGATCCTTTTTATGTTGAATTTTTCGGTCCTAACGCTAGTGTGTCTAATGTTGTTAATAATGTAGGTAATCCTTCCAGTTCAACTGCGCCGCAAAGTTTCTCCACTCCCTCTTCATCAACATATCCTCATCCATCCACATCATCCACCGACACATCCGCAGTTGAATCTACTCCTATAATACCCTCACATGTAATACCAACGATTCTTCCTTCACCTGACGGAAATTGAACCAAAACCTGTGGTACCATCATTTGAAACCATTAACCATGAATCCTCATCCATTCCCATATTAACCACAGAGGTTCCATCCCGAGCACCCCTTCCACACGAAATCAAATGGACTTGCAGTCATCCAACAGAACAAATCATTGGTGACGTAACAACAGGAGTCCAAACTCGTAGAGCATCTGCTAATGAATGTCTCTATGCATCATTCTTGGGTATGATAGAGCCCGCTCGTGTGGATGAAGCCTGCAATGCAAGAGGAACTCAACCAGTTTGAATAGCTAAGAGTATGGCGGTTAGTTCCCAAGCCAAAAGACCGTACAGTCATCGGAACAAAGTGGATCTTTAAGAACAAACGAGATGAAAACGGCATTGTGATAAGGAACAAAGCAAGACTTGTTGCCAAAGGCTACCGACAACAAGAAGGGATAGATTATGACGAGACCTTCGCTCCAGTTGCACGGATCGAAGCTACCAGAATCTTCTTGGCGTATGCGGCACACAAAGACTTCAAAGTGTACCAAATGGACGTCAAGACTGCCTTTCTAAACGGTGAACTTAACGAGGAAGTGTATGTTGAACAACCACAAGGCTTTGTTGATGCACATAAACCTGACCATGGTTATGTGCTAGATAAGGCCCTCTATGGTTTAAAACAAGCACCTCGAGCATGGTATGATAGTCTTTCGAATTTCCTTATTTCTGCCGGTTTCTATAAAGGTGTGGTGGACACAACTCTGTTCACTAAAAGGGAAGGCCCACATATAATGCTAGTACAGATTTATGTTGACGATATTATATTTGGATCTACTGACAGTAATTTTTGTAAGGATTTTTCAGCCCTAATGGAGTCTCGGTTTGAGATGAGTATGATGGGGGAAATGAACTTTTTCCTCGGATTACAAGTCAAACAACTTGAGGATGGGTTTTTTGTGAACCAGTCGAAATATACTCTTGACATTCTCAAGAAGTATAAGTTAGACTCTTGCACGAGTATCGCAACTCCCATGGCCTCCAACTGTAAGTTAGACACCGATCCTTCCGGGAAAAGTGTCGATAATACAACTTACAGAGGGATGATAGGATCCTTACTGTACTTGACTGCCAGTAGACCGGATATAGTGTTTTCAACATGTCTTTGTGCTAGATTTCAGGCCGACCCAAAAGAATCACACCTAACTGCGGTAAAACGCATTTTTCGTTATCTTAAGGGTACACCCGAACTCTATGGTATCCAAAAGGAACCGATTTCGATCTTACCGCGTTTTCAGATGCTGATTTTGCAGGTTGTTGAGTGGACAGAAAAAGCACATCGGGAGGAATACAGTTCTTAGGCGATAGACCGGTGAGTTGGTCTTCCAAAAAGCAGAATTGTGTATCCACATCCACAGCTGAGGCTGACTATGTAGCAGCTGCAAGCTGTTGCTCTCAAGTGCTGTGGATGAGAACACAATTACGTGATTATGGGTTCTCACTCACCAATATCCCTATTTACTGTGATTCTCGAAGTGCAATTGTCATCTCCTGCAATCCCGTGCAGCACTCTCGAACAAAACATATAGATATCAGGTATCATTTTATTAAAGATCACGTTGAAAAGGGAACCATTGAGTTATATTTTGTTGGCACGGAATACCAACTAGCGGATATATTTACTAAAGCTTTAGACGAACCTCGTTTTCGGTTTTTAGTATCTCATATCGGCATGTTGAATCCACCTTCCATTTAAATATCAGATATTGTCTTAAATAATTCTATTTCAATCTATCATGATTGAAATTCCTTTATTTTAGAAAATAACTGTTATTTAAATTTAAGGATTATATCACAAAATTGAATCTCAATCTTTCCTTATCTGCGTATATTTTTAATAATTAATGATCCTGATAAATTGCTGTGTGAATTGTTCATCAAGGAGTGGGATGCAAACAATATCCAGGTTTGTCGGTATTTGTAAGGCTTAAAGAAGGGTTGTCATGATTTAAATCTGAAAAAGAAAAGGAAAAAGGATCGGTATTTATTTTGAGGGGGAGTAGAGTTAGGATTTTTAATTTTTAATTCTGTGTTTCTTTTTATCTCTTTTATAGTTAAATTTTTTTAATTTTAGGATAGTCTTAATTTTAATTTAATTTTAAGTGTTAATTTAAGAGGTCAGAAAATCACAAAAAAAGATTTTTTTTCTTTCTTTCAAATTTATCAAAAAGCCAAAAAGATTTTAGTTTACTTCATTTCATTTTATTTTAATTTCAAAATTAAAGAAAATTCCAAAAATATCTTTTATTTTTCTGTGTTGGAACAAAAAAATTTCTTTTTGTTGAATTTTTTCTTAAAAGCCCAAAAACATTTTCTTGTTGTGTTTGAGTCCAACCCACCGGCCCAATCTCCATTTGGGGCGCGGATCCTTGAGCCAACCCACGACCCACACGCCTTTAAAAGGGCGGGTCAACGGTCAAATGTCTTACCTTTCTTCACTTTCAAGATATTTCATCTTCTTCCTCTTCTTTCTCTGTCGACGAACACCGCCCACTATCCTCCATTGTTGCCGATTTCAAGCTCCTACTTCATCATTTTCTCTCGTTTTTCTTGCATTTTCCATCTTCGGCACTTCCAGGTACACCATTTCTATCTTTATTTTAGTTTTTAACATCATATATTGTAAGTTTGAATTTCATTTTTTAGTTAGTTTTTTCTTTTCGGTTTTTCTTTCTTTTAGGTAGTTTAATGTGTTATTTCTTCTTAGTTGTAGTTAGATAAAATGTTCCTTAGGTTATTTCAGTTTAGGATCTGTAATTTCATGCATTTTCAGTAACATGTTAACTGTTCACGTTTATATCTTGCATGAACATTAACTGCACTCATGCAGTTTCGGATGTCCGAATTCGGACCACCACCCGAATTCGGATGTCCGACTTAGAATAGTTTCAAAAATTTTCTAAGTACAAAATTCATTTCGGACCACTGATGATCGGAATTCGGTTCACTGTTGATCCGAATTCGGACCATCACATCAGGGTCAAAATTTTCAAATTTGAAACATTGTCTAAGTATGTTCACTCTATGCATCCGAATTCGGATGATACCCGGATTCGGTCCTCATCCGAATTCCAAGTACCATCCGTAATTGGGACATTTCATTTCATTGCATGCATTTTTCACAAGTCATGATCCGAATTCGGACCAAGTTCACACCACAACCGAATTCGGACCACCATCCAATCATTTCATGAACTACACTTCGGAACACCATCCGAATTCGGTCCCCACTCACTTCATTCATGCATCATTCCATTTCGGATTGATCCGAATTCGATGACATTGTTCATCCGAATTCGGACCATCCAAAATCCAACACTTAGGATTTTCTTTTAAATTTTAAATTTTCATGTTTTCCATTTCAGCATTTTCATATAAATCAAAAATCACAAAAATAGTTCCATCCAAGTGCAGAGTTAGGATCAGTGTTTGAGTGAAACAGTCTCATCTAACATCGGTCTCTTAACGATTGACTTTGGACTTTGTTAGTAGAATTTTATTCTACTAATAAAGACCCGATGTTAAACAGATCAGACAATTTCTATTTCACACTCATCTAGACTTCACATCAATGCTTTATCATATCAAGTCTTATGATTCTAACTTTGTTGCACTTTGCAGGAAAATGGATCCCGCAATCGTTCTTACCGTACCCCATCCTCCTATCCCTAATAATAACGCTCAGCTACCTGAGGAAGCCATTCTGCCGAGTGCCGAGTTTGTCGAGTTTATCCCCCATAACTGGCAACTCGACGTCTCTATCCTCCCGAAAGAATCCCAAACCCTTGCCTTTGACATTCTCACCCGCCATCCCATATATTATGCCCTTTCCACAGCCATAGCTGTTCCCAAAATTTACCTACAACAATTCTGGAACAGGCTACAATTCATAACCGACCCCGAACCTCACTTCACCTCCACCATTGACTGCGTTCCAGTCAAAGTCACAACCACAGCCATCCGTCACATCCTTCGTCTTCCCATCCAAGACTATATTCCCTCCATTGACTCGTTCGATCCAAACCCATCCGTCTCAGAAGCTCTATCTGAAATTCAAACCCTAGGGTATGACGGACCCCTTACCAAACCATCCGACTTTCGCACCAAAAACCTTCAGTCCCACTGGAGGATTCTCTTCGATGTGCTCAACAAGTGCCTAACAGCCAAACATTCTGGTCATGACTCAGCATCGGCCCAGGTTTTAGCCATGTTCCTTGGCTTTGCCTTCGACCGACACGTGGACTATGCGTCTTTCATCTTTGAAGAATTAAGAAGAGTCCACGTGGAAAGGAGCACAAAGAAAGGTCGCAAGTATGTCCCCTATCAGCGGTTCCTTCAACTCATCATACAATACGCCATGGATCAGGACGAAGACATTCATGAGCGTCCAGAAGCTGATGTCTATCCAACCGTCGCTATCCAGAAACTGACTTTGCCAAAGGGGGCCCCGACGGTACAGGTAATGAAGATTCCATTATCGACTCTAACAAGGTCGAGGGGTACAGATCGGGTAAGGGACTATATGAGAGAAAATTATCCGGATGAGTCTCAGTCTGAATCGACTGAGACTAACCAGTCTGACGGTGAGCAGCAAGAGAGTGAGAACGAGGGAGAAAGGATGGAAGTACAACAATCACTGGGTTATGGTGAGAGGGAGGCTGAGAGTGTAAGGGAGGGAGTCGTAGGTGAAACGGCAGAGACGGCGAATTCTGAACGAACCGTCTCTATCGTAAGGCCGAGGGATATATTATCTAAGGGTGAGCCAAGCCCTATCAGCCGGAGACCACTTCATAAGACCGTTAGTCCAGCGGTCGCCACAACCCCAACCATCCACTTGGTTTCCCCTCAAAGGGAAACCACTTCATTCCACAGGGATCTTCCACATACGCCATCGCCCTCTCATTCGGAGAGTGGCGGTGTTGAAAGAGGTCACACTCCTCCACACGTGACCGAACTTCCTTCGCCCACGATTCCATCCCCACAAACAGACACCGTGCACGATGCCTCTGTGGCATCCCCAAGAGCTGCCTCTGTGGCAGCTCCGGAAACTTCCAGATCTGAGCATCCCGTAGTTGAGCCAGAGATGACGGAAGGAAGACCGGGAGTGGCTCAATCTACGCCGTCCACTTCCGGCCATCTCCCCATCAACTTGGAGATGTTAACGGCAGCCTTACGTGCTGCCGGCGTTATCACCCGGGCTGACCTGGACGCTCAAAGGGAGGCAGCCGAGGAACGACACACCGCCCTTCTTTCTCTTATAAAGGGTAAGGGTGTCGCCTCCGAAGCCGGCCCCTCACCAGGATCCCACTCAGTCCAACTACAAATGGCGGAGCTCTCTGACAAACTGGACGCACTCAATCGCCTAATCCTTCAGGTCCAGGAGCAGCTAAATTCAAGGATGGATCGCCTCGAGTCGGCAGTCATCGATCTTCAGTGCCGCACCCAAGCTGAGCCCCCTAAAAGAAAGCATGACGACCAGGACGACCCTGATCGTCATGAGGGGGAGAAACGACAGAAAGTTCATCATGAGGGATCGATGATCATCCTAGGGGGAGCAGAGGCTGAAACAACAGATATTCAAGGGTCTGGGTCTGGGGATCAAACTTATGAGGCCACGGAAGCACTGATGATAGAATATGAACCTCTACAGTTTGAGGACCCCGTCATGTATATAGGGGGAGCAGAGACAGCTGAGGGGTCAGAATATCAGGGGTCAAGGGAAAAGAGTAAGGAGCCTCAAGAATACCTCAGCATAGAAGACGAGCCCATGGTCGAGGGTCCAGCTCCACTGGATCCGATGACAGCTATGGTAGAATTCGAGGAGCCGCACGAGAAAGTTGAAATGATCTTGGTCTCCGATTCAGATTCCGATACCGAAGTCAACGAACCCTTATTAACCCCTAAGCCTGAACCTGAATCTCCAACGAACCCTCCTAGATCCCCAAATCCTCCTCCAGTCCAACAAACCCAACCCCCAGAGTATTCCCGAACAAAAAGGGTCGATTGTTTTGATGAAACTCCAGAAGGCCCTGGTATTTATAGAGAAGATGACTTATTCTGGGTAGACACCTATACAAAAGGCAAGGTTCGAACACTGCCACAGGAAGAAAAGGATCAAATGCGACAAGAACGACGTGGGACTATTATAAAGCTTCTTGAAGCTAAAAAGGACGAAATCGAAGAACCCCCCATTCAAGGCCTGAAAGAATTCCTGCAGAAATTCCCCCCGGAGCAGTTTCAGAACCCTTACCTTGAAGAAAGATTCAAAATGGTATTCAGAAAGAAGCCTGGATCCTTCAGCAGACGCCTACTCATGGAACTTACAAACGTTACCAAAGCTGAACAGGCAGAATACTACCAACTGATGCTCCGGGAAAGAAGGTCGAAAGTATCCAAATCGAAGATAAAGTCACTCATTTCTATCACCATGTGCAAAAGGGCAAAAGTATACTACCCCTCTTTTCTAGTAGAAAGAGAAGACGGCACTATAAATGAGTTCTTCGAGAATGACTTAGACTTCATAAATGTGGACGATGTCGAATTTCTACACGAACGATTGAAAAATCGCATTAAAGGACATATGTCTCGCATGACTGCTTTGGGTGCCCTGGTACGAAGCATGAACCGCCGCTCGATCATAATGTGCCTAAGAGACTTCCAAATGGCAATCGAGAGCGCGATGGTTAAGGTGGGTCTTCGGGCACCGGAACAGGATAGCTTCCTCCTAGCCCATCATCCGGCTTACAGAGTTATTTTCAGAGGAGGCCCAGGTGTCATTTTTGTCAATCAAAGGGGCTACAAAAGGTTCATGCGCTTTGAGGATCTTCCCTGTTACTCCGATGGTACACTCAGATTGGTTCGAGCTGCGCTCACACAGAAAGTTCAAGACTTTGATGCTCAACCAGATCCACAACAAAGGTGTTCACCAAGAGAGATTCAGGACACCCTCAGCGGCATTGAACTCCTGAACGAACGGCTACATCTGAGGCAAGTAACCAGACGCTTCGACGTCATACTTGGTCTCCGAGAAACGACTGACCATGCCAGAGTTCCAGGACCTCCTAAGTGATCGAAAAGGGGGAGATTGTTAGATTTATTATTTCGATCCTAGGAGTTATTTTGTAATATTTATTTTCATTGTAATTTGTCTTGTATTTATTTCTATGTATTTCATGTCTATGTAAAAGTGTAGGGGCCATTGTTGCCAAGTGTTGTAACTTAATTAAAGGAGCCTATAAAAAGGCTCCTAGGGTTACTTTTGAGAAACACACGGTTGACCTTCAATTTGAATATTCATTACAGCCGCCACTGTTCCATCAAGAGTCTTCAAACATTCATCTTGTCTTCTTCTTTATTAAACACATTTATTGAGCATGGTTTTATCATGTGTTTGATGAGAAAAACGTTAAGGTGCTGAATACATTCGGGATTTCATATTTACAATTAATTACTACTATTTTCATAAAAACTTTCCTTCCTTTATCGTTATAAATTTTACTGGTATATCATTACCCAGATAAATCACAGAGAAGTATCCTTCGTGCCATCTCAAAAGGCTTCGCCATTTTGGCGTCATTATGCTGCCGTCTCAAAAGACTATATCATTTTTATAATATACCAGTATCTTTACGTTGACATTCACGAAGTCATACCAACAACTATTATGCATATTCTAAAGATATGTAATCTTAAATTTATAAATAACGTCACAATTTCAATATCATAAGAATTACTAAATCATAACATAAATCATATAAACATCACAGAGTCAAATATAATGATTTAGCATCATGAATAGAATAATAGGCTCAAAGTGGAAGTGATTAGACTTACAGTAGTCCAGAAACGGTTATAAGAATTTCGTAAGAGAGAAGTAGAAAATTACTCAAAATATGACTATCTGTTTAATAGTGATATTTATGAGTATTGGTACGATTTTCATTCGAAGGAAATGCGTCAATTTATAGCCTCAATATTTCGACAGTTTATGTATTTTACGCATATATTGCCAATTTACCGACGCCCATGTCAGTTGATAATTTCCACCGACACTTCCATTTTCAATTCACATTCTTGTGCATTAAATGCACATTTATATTATATACCCTTAATTTATCATATATTTACATATAACACCCCCTGTCTATTATAAATATTTATTTAAAACCTTTTTATAATTATAATTATTATCATTATATGTATAATTCGATACGGTTTAATAATTACCTGCTAAGTTCTTGATGAATTTTCAGGATGTTACAATATATATATATATATATATATATATATATATATATATATATATATATATATATATATATATATATATATATATATATATATATATATATATATATATAATTTAATCCTTTGGTGACCTATGAAAATATATTATTAATCAAACAAAAATATGAACCAAACAAAAATATGAATCATATTGATAAAAAAAACAGTTACAGAGTACTGTTTGGGATGAATATAAAGTATGATAGTAACCACCCACTAAGTGATGGTTATTATCAAATAACCGCCGGTTTGTGCCTTTATATTATATAAATAAATCGTTGATTATTCTTTTTCATTCGTCTACCAAAAGAATCATGTTTGCCAACTAAACTGGTTTATCTCCAACAGGTACAATTTCTCAGATTTCATATAACGTTTTTGTATACACATCTTTCAAAGTAGAAAAATTTTTCATGCATATGATTGTCAAAAGCAAATGTTCACAGTTATGTCAATTGCAATGCAAAAATAAATAAATAAAAACCACAGTAAAACATTGTGTTCAAATTTTAAAGTTCAAGGATCTTGAACTTATGCTTTAATTTATTTGTGCAACTACTGTGATATTCAAGAAAATTGATTGGAACATCTCACATTTGAAGCAAAAGTTACTTTCAAAGAAGGTTAGTTTCTTTCACAATGATTTTCTTTGTTTCTTTTTAATTGTTTGATTTTTAAATAACACCAAGAGACGTTGTTCTCTATTCTTTTTTACGTCTACCAATACATATAAAATCATTTCATTGATTGCCTTTTAATTATATATGAAACCATTTGAAACTTTGTCTTCGTATTTTTCCCGACATGGATGCTTTTACATAACATGCATAGTTAAAATGACATACCTGTGAGAAACAAGTTCCAGCTACATTTGCCATTCGCCATAGATACATCAGTAGGTTTTCTTCAATGTATGACATTACGAATGAAGTTTGTAGTTAGCATTGTCTAAATTGATAGTGAATAAGTAGCAATGCTCGATGTCCATGATTAATGCGTCTGGTTCACAACATTTATCATTGCACAAATGACGAATACTTATCAGATTTCGTTTACACGTTTTCAATAACAACATATATGTTAATGGAACAGGTTAATGCAGAACAGTTAGGTAATCTGAAACCCAATTCCGTGTAACAATGTGTAAAAATACAAACCGATAAGTAAAAAAAGTTTTATATGTAGATAATGTTAAACTTGAATAAAACATGTAAATGTGCGACATTATATGTGACGTTTTTTATTTATGGCGAGTTTTAATGTATGATGTATGCAACATGCATCCATTAAAAGAATATGAATGCTACAGTGAACCTCTTGCGCCATTTTGAAATACATAAATGTTATAAGGATATGCTTTAATAAAGATTTGTGACGTAGTTACAAAAAAATGCAACCATATGACCCAAATGTGTAGCATATGAACCAATCGTCCATAAAATAGACAGATCTCATATACATGCCATCATATGTGAATAATGTGAAGAAACCGATTACAAAAGAAGGCAAATGTATAGCATAAACGGACACTCCCAATAAATGCATGTTTGACATGTATACCGTTGCCACAAAGGATAACGTATCCAACGGCTAGACCCCGGTTAACCGGCCATCATCATTGCCGGAGAAGGTTGCCCCATATGAATAAAAAAAGACAATGTAGCGGTCGAGATGGTAGAGCATTCATACGCAAAATTAAATTATTTGCACAAAAATGCATCGATACGACCAAAATGTGTAGCATATGAACCAATCGGCCTTAAAAAACACAGATTTAATATATTTGCAAACAAATCTGCATAATATGAATACATTGATTTCGAAAAAAAAGAAGACAGATGTATAGTACAATCACGTTGCCCGGAAGGAAAGCGGATTCAAGGGCTAGACGCCGGTTAACCCGGCCATCATCATTGCCGTAGAAGGTTGCCCCGTATGGATAAAAAAAACACACATAATGTAGCGGTCGAGATGGTAGAGCATTCATACGCAAAATTATATTATTTGCCAAAAAAATGCATCAATACGACCAAAATGTGTAACATATGGACCAATCGCCCTTAAATAACTCAGATCTAATACATATGCAATCAGATTTGACTAATATGAATAAATCGATTTCAAAAAAAAAAAAAAAGAAGACACATGTATAGTATAATAACATTGCCTGGAAGGAAAACGGATTCAACGGCTAGACGCCGGTTAACCGGCCATCATCATTGCCGGAGAAGGTTCCCCGTATGAAAAGAAAAATAGACTGGCTGCATTATTAACACAATATCCACTACCGCCTCACATCTATTGACGTCTAGATTTATACACCGTCCATCGTTGCCAACCCCCAGTGTGGCCACATGTGAAGACAGATACACTTGTAGTGTATCGGTCGACGCAACATGTAGGCTACTACCGGCGCAACTAGACAGCTTAAAAATGCTATCATCATCGCCGGCGACAACGAAATCGGAACGTGGTTACAACAACCGTGTTTACCTGTTCAGCTCCCTTCAGCTCTACGATTTTCACCGGCCTAACAGCTAATGAACGGTCGTCGACGTTGTCGCTTTAGGTGCCTTTCAGATCTAGGGTTTACGTTTGTAGAGCCGCCACAAATATAGGGTTGTTAGTCAGGAACAATTGATTGATTTATAGCTCTGAAACCCGGGTCATTGTAAGAAAGTGAAACCGAGTATAACCCGCGTGTTTCTGAATTGTGTCATTCACTTTTTTTTTCCCATACGCATTAATTACGCTATTATTTACTTTCCCTTTTCTTATTTATTTCCTTTTTACCCCATTTTCTCAATTGGATCATTTTATCACCTCAGTTACCTTACTAACTTACAAATCTAATATTTTACATTGTTATAATTCACAAAACTAACATTATTTTTCATTTTATATATATTACAATTTCGTTTATCAATTAACACTTTCTTACGAAGTTTACGATGCCTCAATATAATAGTTTAAATCACATTCATCTTCAACATGCTATGATATATGATCACCTATAAATACTGTAATATGTATTCCCGTTAATATTATCAGCACCTTGATGATTTCTTATCACACACAAGAAGAAACTAGCTCAATAAATGTGTAATGATGAAGAAAGACAATAAGAATGTTGAGAGCATATGAATAGTGGCGGCTGTGATTCTCATTCAAAATGTCAACCGTTTTTTCTTAAAGTAAACCCTAGGAGCCTATTTCTAGGCTCCTTTAATTAAGTCTTACAACTTGGCAACTTTGGCCCCTTGACTATTACAAATAAACAAAATACATGGAAATTAAATACAAGACAAACTACAAAGACAATAATTATTACAAAACAACTCCTATGATCGAAATAAAATATCTAACAAATACTATATCGACAATATTAAAATTTTTAATTACCATATCATTTTACACTGTACAATATAAGTACATAATTTACAAAGTTATATTACGAAAACAAATACATATATAATTCGATGTTTACAGTCAATATCAACTGAACCCTCCATAATATCTCATAAGTATATATAGATGGTTGTTTTTTAACGAACATGTAATGTCATTTTAATTCTACATAAACAGAAAAACATTCACATGCTATGTAATGGTTTATTAAAAAATATAATGCTTTTAGAATATTTGAAAAAAAAACGTCCTACGTTGGAAGTTGAAAAAAAAACGTCCTACGTTGGAAGTTAGAATATCTGGTTGAGCATCATAATCTTGAACTTTCTTTGTAAGAGCAGCTCGAACCAATCTAAGTGTACCATCGGAGTAGCAAGGAAGATCCTCAAAGCGCATATACCTTTTGTAGCCCTTGTAGTTTACAAAAATGACACCCGGATCTCCAGAAAGTACAACTCTGTAGGCCGGGTGGTGGGCTAGAAGAAAACTATCTTGTTCCGGTGCTCGTAGGCCCACCTTAACCTTAGCACTCTCGATCCCCATCTGAAAGTCTCTTAGACACATTATGATCGATCGGCGATTCATGCTTCGAACTAAGGCAGCTACAGTTGTCATGTGGGATATACGTTTTCTGATACGATTTTTCAGACTGTTGTGAAGGAACTCAACGTCATCCGCACTTATGAAGTTAAGGTCATATTCGAAGATGTCATCTCCCGTCCCATCTTCTCTTTCCACTTGATAGGAGGGATAGAAGACTCTGGCTCTTTTGCACATGGTGATAGATTTGAGCTTTTTAATCTTTGATTTTGACACCTTAGACCTTCTTTCCCGGAGCATCAATTGGTAGTATTCGGCCTGTTCAGCTTTGGAGACATTCGTAAGTTCCATGAGTAGGCGTCTGCTGAAGGATCCAGGCTTCTTTCTGAACATCTTGAATCTTTCTTCTAGATATGGATTCTGAAACCGCTCCGGGGGAAAGTTCTGCAGGAATTCTTTAAGGCCTTGAACGAGGGGTTCTTCGATTTCGTCCTTTTTAGCTTCAAGAAGCTTTATAATAGTCCCCCGCCGTTCTTGTCGCATTTGATCTTTTTCTTCCTGAGTCAGTGTTTGAACCTTGCCTTTTGTATAGTGGTCCACCCAGAATAAATAATCTTGTCTATACACGCCAGGTGCCTCCGGAGTTTCACCGAAGCAATCGACCCTTTTTGTTTGGGAGGACCCTGGAAGTTGGGTTTGTTGGACTGGAGGAGGGCTTGGGGATCTAGGAGGGCTAAGGACAACATGGATTCTTTTTGTGACTGGGGAGCTTGGATGGATGAGAGGATTTCTTCTTGATGGGCTCGTGGTGGTGAGTTCAGGAAGTCAAAAGAAGAGGATGATGATTTTTTCGTTGGAGAATCAGGCTCAGGCTTAGGAGTTAATAAGGGTTCATTGTCCTCGGTATCGGAATCTGAATCAGAAACCAAGATGATTTCAACTTTCTCGTGTGGTTCCTCGAATTCTACCATAGCTGTCATAGGATCCAGTGGAGCTGGACCCTCGACCATGGGCTCATCTTCTATAGAGAGATATTCCTGAGCCTCCTTTCCCTGTTCCCCTGACCCATTGAATTCTGACCCCTCAGCGGTCTCTGCTCCCCCTATATACATGACTGGTTCCTCATGTTGAACCTTACGTCTTTTCTCCCCCTCATGACGATCAGGGTCGTCCTGATCGTCATGTTTCCTTTTTGGAGCCTCTGATTGAGGGCGGCACTGAAGTTCTATAACCGCTGACTCTAGGCGATCCATTCTTGAGTTTAGCTGTTCTTGGACTTGCAGGATAAGACGGTTAAGAGCATCTATCTTGTCCGAGAGCTCGGCTATCTGAAGTTGAACTGAATGGGAACCTGGTGGGGGGCCAGCTTCGGAAGCGACACCCTTACCCTTGATTAGTGAAAGAAGGGCGGTGTGACGTTCCTCGGCGGCTTCCCTTTGGGCGTCCAGGTCAGCCCGGGTAATCACGCCGGCAGCACGTAAAGTTGCCGTTAGCATCTCCAGATTGATTTGGAGATGGCCGGAAGTGGATGGCGTTGATTGAGCCACTCCCGGTCTTCCTTCCGTCATTTCTGGCTCCTGTATGGGACGCTCAGATCCGGAAGTTTGTGGAACTGCCACGGAGGCAGCTCTTGGGGATGCCACAGAGGCATCGTGCAGTGTTATGGGGGATGGAATCGTGATGGAATGAAGGGCGGTCACTTGGGGAGGAGTGTGACCTCTTTCAACACCGCCACTCTCCGAATGAGAGGGCGATGGAGTATGTGGTAGAACCCCATGGAATTAAGTGGTTTCCCTTTGAGGGGAAACCAAGTGGGTGGTGGGGGTGATTTCGACCGCTGGACGGACGGTCTTATGGAGAGGAGTCCGGCTTATAGGGCTTAGTTCACCCTCAGATTGAATCTCCCTCGCTCTCACGACAGAGACGGTTCTTTCGGAATCCACCGTCTCTGCCATCTCACCTCCTGCTTCCTCCCTTACAATCACAGTCTCCCCCTCACCCAAACCTAGAGATTGCTGAACATCCATCCTTACTCCCTCATGCTCACTCTCTCTTGGCTCGCCTTCGGATTGGTTAGTCTCAGTCGATTCCGACTGAGACTCATCCGGATAACTCTCCTTTATATATGCCCGAACCCGCTCCATGCCCCTTGACCTCATTAGAAGAGACAGAGGAATTTTCATTACTGGTACTGTTGGGGCCCCCTTTGGCAGAGTTAACTTCTGAATTGCCACTGTGGGGTAAACGTCAGCCTCCGGACGCTCATGAATATCGTCGTCTTGATCCATTGCAAACTGTATGATGAGTTGCAGGAATCGTTGAAGAGGAATATACTTTCTGCCTTTCTTTGTGCCCCTCTCTATAAGGACTCTTCGAAGTTCTTCGAATAAGAATGTAGCATAGTCCACGTATCGGTCAAAGGCAAAGCCTGTGAACATGGCTAGTACCTGGGCCGATGCTGAATCATGACCTGAATGCTTGGCGGTGAAGCATTTGTTAAGCACATCGAATAGTATCCGCCAGTGGGATTGAAGGTTTTTCGTGCGAAAATCGGAGGGTTTAGAAAGAGGGCCGTCATAACCCAGAGTTTGAATCTCGGCTAGGGTTTCAGAGACGGATGGGTTTGGGTCGAACAATTCACGGGTGGGGAGGTAGAATTCAGTGGGTAGATGAAGGATGTGGCGGATGGCAGAGATAGTGACTTTGACTGGAACGCAGTCAATAGTGGATGTGAAGTGAGGTTCGGGGTCGGTTACATATTTCAGCCTGTTCCAGAATTGTTGGAGATATATCTGGGGAACAGCTATGGCAGTGGATAGTGCATAGTAGATGGGATGGCGAGTGAGGATGTCGAATGCTAGGGTTTGGGGTTCTTTATTGAGGATGGACACGTCGAGTTGCCAGTTATGTGGAATGAACTCGACAAACTCGGCGCTGGGTAAGATGGATTCTTCTGGTAGTTGAGCATTGTTATTTGGAATGGGGGGATGGGGTACAGTGAGAATGACTGCGGGTTCCATCATCCTGCAAAGTGCAACAGAGTTAGAATAATAAGAATTGAGATGATAATTCATTGATGTGAAGTCTAGATGAGTGTGAAATAGAAACTGTCTGATCTGTTTAGCATCGGGTCTTTATTAGTAGAATACAATTCTACTAATAAAGTCCAAAGTCAATCATTAAGAGACCGATGTTAGATAAGACCGTTTCACTCAAACACTAATCCTAACTCTAATCAATGGTGCACTGAGATGGAAATATTTTTGTGATTTTTTTTTTGAATTTATAGAAAAATGCAGAAATGGAAAAATGAAAAGTAAAAAAAATGCTAAGTGTTGGATATCGGATGGTCCGAATTCGGATGAACAGTGTCACCGAATTCGGATCCGTCCGAAATTGGATGATTCATGAATGATGAGTGGGGGTCCGAATTCGGATGAGGTGAAAACAGGGACCGAATTCGGATGATGGTCCGAAATGCATGGCATGGAATGAATGGAGGTGGTCCGAATTCGGATGGGTCATGAAACATGATCCGAAATCGGATGATGACTTAAGTAAATGCATGCTATTATATGGATAAGTCCTGAGTTCGGATGGTACCCAGAATTCGGATGGGAACCGAATTCGGATGAACAGTAGTGAACATACTTAGACTAAATTCAATTTTTGAAAATTTTGGCCTTACTCTGATGGTCCGAATTCGGATCAACAGTGATCCGAATTCGGATCAACAGTGGTCCGAATTTGGGATTTGTACTTTGAAAATTTTGAAAATTAGTCTAAGTCGAACATCCGAATTCGGGTGTTGGTCCGAATTCGGACATCCGAAACTGCATGCAACAGTTAATGAGTTCATGCAAAAATTAAACGTGAACAGTTAAAATTAACAAAAATGCATGAAATTACAGATCCTATACTAAAAACACATAATGAACATTTTATCTAACTACAAGTAAGTAAAAAACACACATTAAACAACCTAAAAATAAGAAAAACCGAAATGAAAAAAGTAAATAAAATTTGAAAATCAAACACACAATATATGAAGTTATAAGCTAAAATAAAGTTAAAAAGAAGTTACCTGATGATGCCGAAGATGAATGATGCAAGAAAAATGAAGAAAAAAGAAGATCCAAAAGCTTTGAATGATGATAATGGTGGTTCGGCGGTGGAAGTCGACGAGAGCAAAGGAAGAACAAGAAGAGAAATATCTTGGAAGTGAAGGTATTGACCGGTTGACCACCCCTTTTAAATTCACGCGGGTCGGGCA
>JAANYP010006577.1:0-31155 GCA_020465985.1 Centrapalus pauciflorus | reverse complement strand
TTTTAATAGCAGAAACAACTTTTGTGAAATCACTTTGGCTAATTCTCGATTAAAAACCAAAAATCGACCACAAACCTCAAGAACACACTTTTTCAAAAAAATCTGAAAATTCTCAATTAAATTCTGTGTGTTTGGAATTAAAAGCTGATGCTTATCACAGTAGATTCGACTTTAAATCCTACACCTTCGATTCAATTTTGATAAAATTTCATCCACAAAATCAAAAACCTCAATTAATTTTCTATTTCGAAAAAAATTGATGTAACAGTGTTCGAAAAATTAAAATTTTCAGATTCAAAATTCAATCAATTACAGCCATATTAGGCTCTGATACCAATTGTGAATTCATATTTCATACAATTCATTCATCATAAAACAATCATATGAATAATTATTATCAACACATAAAACCGAATGCTTGATCAATGAGAGAAGAAATATTACATTGATATTCTTGACTTTCTTGCTTGACACTCCTTCTCTCTAATCTGATCTAATCGTATGTGTGTATGTAATTTCAAGCTCTCCTCAACAGTTACACATGCAATGCCCATTTATACACAATACACAAGTATTGTGTATTTACAATAACATCCCGAAACTAATAAACAATATAATTGTTTCATCTCTATTTAATATTAATTCCTAACATCTTATCATAAGCATTGAGAGCTCCTCTTTTAGTTTTTTCCTCTTCTGATCAGCAACTAATTTATCCCTTCAATCCCTCACACCTTCTGAAGGGTTCCATCACAGGACTTGTTTAATTCAATACTCCTCATTGCTCTCGGCTTCGATTTTTATCTCTGGTACTCACAGCTGGACGCTTCCACCATTATTACTTTGATATTTTTCAACTCCCCTGCATAACTTGATTTTCTCTAGGTGGAATTGGCCTTCGAAAATTTTACCCGAACCGGCTACGCGGGTCTAGAAATTGTATACTTTGGTTTAAGCTTCGATTTGACGTATGGTAGTCTTCTTACTATGTTCCAGTCACAAGTTAAGACCAATTTAAAGCAGAAAAAGGTCATATAGTCACCACTCGAATGATAAAGATTGAAACGTCGAATGGTATGATGAAATCGAATGAATTTATAAAACTCGAATGAAGAATGATTAAGACTCGAATTTTAGTATGATACTCGATTGATTAAGTATGGAACTCGGATGAAGCTTATTGAATCTCGAATAAAGAATGATTCAACTCGAATGTGAAGTGAATGAAACTCGAATGACCTTGTAGTCCAACTCGAATTGCTCTGTGATCAACTCGGATGAAACATGAAGTTTCTCGATTGATGCTTTGATCTACTCGAATGAAACATGAAGTTCTCGATTAACTCTTTATCCAACTCGATCAGTTAAGGATAAAACTCGAATTAAGCATACATAAAACTCGAATGAAGCATTCATCAAACTCGAATAAAGCTTTCATAAAACTCGCATAACACTAAGAATGCAGTTTTGCCCGAGTTTCATCATTTTTCAACAAAAAACAAGTTCAGAATCAAAATTTTTAACAAAAATTCATGAATTGACCTCAAATTGATTTCGAAGGTTCGTTTTAATAGCAGAAACAACTTTTGTGAAATCACTTTGGCTAATTCTCGGTTAAAAACCAAAAATCGACCAAAAACCTCAAGAACACACTTTTTCAAAAAAATCTGAAAATTCTCAATTAAGTTCTGTGTGTTTGGAATTAAAAGCTGATGCTTATCACAGTAGATTCGACTTTAAATCCTACACCTTCGATTCAATTTTGATAAAATTTCATCCACAAAATCAAAAACCTCAATTAATTTTCTGTTTCGAAAAAAATTGATGTAACAGTGTTCGAAAAATTAAAATTTTCAGATTCAAAATTCAATCAATTACAGCCATATTAGGCTCTGATACCAATTGTGAATTCATATTTCATACAATTCATTCATCATAAAACAATCATATGAACAATTATTATGAACACATAAAACTGAATGCTTGATCAATGAGAGAAGAAATATTACATTGATGTTCTTGACCTTCTTGCTTGACACTCCTTCTCTCTAATCTGATCTAATCGTATGTGTGTATGTAATTTAAAGCTCTCCTCAACAGTTACACATGCAATGCCGATTTATACACAATACACAAGTATTGTGTATTTACAATAACATCCCTAAACTAATAAACAATATAATTGTTTCATCTCTATTTAATATTTATTCCTAACATCTTATCATAAGCATTGAGAGCTCCTCTTTTAGTTTTCCTCTTCTGATCAGCAGCTAATTTACCCTTCAACCCACTCATCACCTTCTGAAGGGTTCCATCACAGAACTTGTTTAATTCAATACTCCTCATTGCTCTCAGCTTTCGATTTTTATCTCTGTACATCACAGCTGGACGCTTCACCATTATTACTTGATATTCTTTCAACTCCCCTGCAAACTTGATTTCTCTAGAGTGGAATTGGGCCTCGAAAATTTACCCGAACTGGCTACGCCAGTTCTAGAAATGTAAATCTTTGTTTAAGCTTCGATTTGACGTATGGTAGGCCTTCTAACTATATTCCTGTCAAAAGTTATGACCAATTTAAGCAGAATAGGTCATATAGTCAACCTCGAATGATAAAAGAATGAAACTCGAATGGTTATGACTGAAACTCGAATGAAGCTTTATAAAACTCGAATGAAGAATGATTAAACTCGAATTATTAAGTATGATACTCGATTGATTAAGTATGGAACTCGGATGAAGCTTATTGAATCTCGAATGAAGAATGATTCAACTCGAATGTGAAGTGAATGAAACTCGAATGACCTTGTAGTCCAACTCGAATTGCTCTGTGATCAACTCGGATGAAACATGAAGTTTCTCGATTGATGCTTTGATCTACTCGAATGAAACATGAAGTTCTCGATTAACTCTTTATCCAACTCGATCAGTTAAGGATAAAACTCGAATTAAGCATACATAAAACTCGAATGAAGCATTCATCAAACTCGAATAAAGCTTTCATAAAACTCGCATAACACTAAGAATGCAGTTTTGCCCGAGTTTCATCATTTTTCAACAAAAAACAAGTTCAGAATCAAAATTTTTAACAAAAATTCATGAATTGACCTCAAATTGATTTCGAAGGTTCGTTTTAATAGCAGAAACAACTTTTGTGAAATCACTTTGGCTAATTCTCGATTAAAAACCAAAAATCGACCAAAAACCTCAAGAACACACTTTTTCAAAAAAATCTGAAAATTCTCAATTAAGTTCTGTGTGTTTGGAATTAAAAGCTGATGCTTATCACAGTAGATTCGACTTTAAATCCTACACCTTCGATTCAATTTTGATAAAATTTCATCCACAAAATCAAAAACCTCAATTAATTTTCTATTTCGAAAAAAATTGATGTAACAGTGTTCGAAAAATTAAAATTTTCAGATTCAAAATTCAATCAATTACAGCCATATTAGGCTCTGATACCAATTGTGAATTCATATTTCATACAATTCATTCATCATAAAACAATCATATGAATAATTATTATCAACACATAAAACCGAATGCTTGATCAATGAGAGAAGAAATATTACATTGATATTCTTGACTTTCTTGCTTGACACTCCTTCTCTCTAATCTGATCTAATCGTATGTGTGTATGTAATTTAAAGCTCTCCTCAACAGTTACACATGCAATGCCCATTTATACACAATACACAAGTATTGTGTATTTACAATAACATCCCTAAACTAATAAACAATATAAATGTTTCATCTCTATTTAATATTTATTCCTAACATCTTATCATATGCATTGAGAGCTCCTCTTTTAGTTTTCCTCTTCTGATCAGCAGCTAATTTACCCTTCAACCCACTCATCACCTTCTGAAGGGTTCCATCACAGAACTTGTTTAATTCAATACTCCTCATTGCTCTCAGCTTTCGATTTTTATCTCTGTACATCACAGCTGGACGCTTCACCATTATTACTTGATATTCTTTCAACTCCCCTGCAAACTTGATATCTCTAGAGTGGAATTGGGCCTCGAAAATTTACCCGAACCGGCTACGCCAGTTCTAGAAATGTAAATCTTTGTTTAAGCTTCGATTTGACGTATGGTAGGCCTTCTAACTATATTCCTGTCAAAAGTTATGACCAATTTAAGCAGAATAGGTCATATAGTCAACCTCGAATGATAAAAGAATGAAACTCGAATGGTTATGACTGAAACTCGAATGAAGCTTTATAAAACTCGAATGAAGAATGATTAAACTCGAATTATTAAGTATGATACTCGATTGATTAAGTATGGAACTCGGATGAAGCTTATTGAATCTCGAATAAAGAATGATTCAACTCGAATGTGAAGTGAATGAAACTCGAATGACCTTGTAGTCCAACTCGAATTGCTCTGTGATCAACTCGGATGAAACATGAAGTTTCTCGATTGATGCTTTGATCTACTCGAATGAAACATGAAGTTCTCGATTAACTCTTTATCCAACTCGATCAGTTAAGGATAAAACTCGAAGTAAGCATACATAAAACTCGAATGAAGCATTCATCAAACTCGAATAAAGCTTTCATAAAACTCGAATAACACTAAGAATGCAGTTTTGCCCGAGTTTCATCATTTTTCAACAAAAAACAAGTTCAGATTCAAAATTTTTAACAAAAATTCATGAATTGACCTCAAATTGATTTCGAAGGTTCGTTTTAATAGCAGAAACAACTTTTGTGAAATCACTTTGGCTAATTCTCGATTAAAAACCAAAAATCGACCAAAAACCTCAAGAACACACTTTTTCAAAAAAATCTGAAAATTCTCAATTAAGTTCTGTGTGTTTGGAATTAAAAGCTGATGCTTATCACAGTAGATTCGACTTTAAATCCTACACCTTCGATTCAATTTTGATAAAATTTCATCCACAAAATCAAAAACCTCAATTAATTTTCTGTTTCGAAAAAAAATTGATGTAACAGTGTTCGAAAAATTAAAATTTTCAGATTCAAAATTCAATCAATTACAGCCATATTAGGCTCTGATACCAATTGGAATTCATATTTCATACAATTCATTCATCATAAAACAATCATATGAATAATTATTATCAACACATAAAACCGAATGCTTGATTAATGAGAGAAGAAATATTACATTGATGTTCTTGACTTTCTTGCTTGACACTCCTTCTCTCTAATCTGATCTATTAGTATGTGTGTATGTAATTTCAAGCTCTCCTCAACAGTTACACATGCAATGCCCATTTATACACAATACACAAGTATTGTGTATTTACAATAACATCCCTAAACTAATAAACAATATAAATGTTTCATCTCTATTTAATATTTATTCCTAACATCTTATCATATGCATTGAGAGCTCCTCTTTTAGTTTTCCTCTTCTGATCAGCAGCTAATTTACCCTTCAACCCACTCATCACCTTCTGAAGGGTTCCATCACAGAACTTGTTTAATTCAATACTCCTCATTGCTCTCAGCTTTCGATTTTTATCTCTGTACATCACAGCTGGACGCTTCACCATTATTACTTGATATTCTTTCAACTCCCCTGCAAACTTGATATCTCTAGAGTGGAATTGGGCCTCGAAAATTTACCCGAACCGGCTACGCCTAGTTCTAGAAATGTAAATCTTTGTTTAAGCTTCGATTTGACGTATGGTAGGCCTTCTAACTATATTCCTGTCAAAAGTTATGACCAATTTAAGCAGAATAGGTCATATAGTCAACCTCGAATGATAAAAGAATGAAACTCGAATGGTTATGACTGAAACTCGAATGAAGCTTTATAAAACTCGAATGAAGAATGATTAAACTCGAATTATTAAGTATGATACTCGATTGATTAAGTATGGAACTCGGATGAAGCTTATTGAATCTCGAATGAAGAATGATTCAACTCGAATGTGAAGTGAATGAAACTCGAATGACCTTGTAGTCCAACTCGAATTGCTCATTGATCAACTCGGATGAAACATGAAGTTTCTCGATTGATGCTTTGATCTACTCGAATGAAACATGAAGTTCTCGATTAACTCTTTATCCAACTCGATCATTTAAGGATAAAACTTTCGAATTAAGCATACATAAAACTCGAATGAAGCATTCATCAAACTCGAATAAAGCTTTCATAAAACTCGCATAACACTAAGAATGCAGTTTTGCCCGAGTTTCATCATTTTTCAACAAAAAACAAGTTCAGATTCAAAATTTTTAACAAAAATTCATGAATTGACCTCAAATTGATTTCGAAGGTTCGTTTTAATAGCAGAAACAACTTTTGTGAAATCACTTTGGCTAATTCTCGATTAAAAACCAAAAATCGACCAAAAACCTCAAGAACACACTTTTTCAAAAAAATCTGAAAATTCTCAATTAAATTCTGTGTGTTTGGAATTAAAAGCTGATGCTTATCACAGTAGATTCGACTTTAAATCCTACACCTTCGATTCAATTTTGATAAAATTTCATCCACAAAATCAAAAACCTCAATTAATTTTCTGTTTCGAAAAAAAATTGATGTAACAGTGTTCGAAAAATTAAAATTTTCAGATTCAAAATTCAATCAATTACAGCCATATTAGGCTCTGATACCAATTGTGAATTCATATTTCATACAATTCATTCATCATAAAACAATCATATGAATAATTATTATCAACACATAAAACCGAATGCTTGATCAATGAGAGAAGAAATATTACATTGATGTTCTTGACTTTCTTGCTTGACACTCCTTCTCTCTAATCTGATCTAATCGTATGTGTGTATGTAATTTCAAGCTCTCCTCAACAGTTACACATGCAATGCCCATTTATACAGAATACACAAGTATTGTGTATTTACAATAACATCCCTAAACTAATAAACAATATAATTGTTTCATCTCTATTTAATATTTATTCCTAACATCTTATCATAAGCATTGAGAGCTCCTCTTTTAGTTTTCCTCTTCTGATCAGCAGCTAATTTACCCTTCAACCCACTCATCACCTTCTGAAGGGTTCCATCACAGAACTTGTTTAATTCAATACTCCTCATTGCTCTCAGCTTTCGATTTTTATCTCTGTACATCACAGCTGGACGCTTCACCATTATTACTTGATATTCTTTCAACTCCCCTGCAAACTTGATTTCTCTAGAGTGGAATTGGGCCTCGAAAATTTACCCGAACCGGCTACGCCAGTTCTAGAAATGTAAATCTTTGTTTAAGCTTCGATTTGACGTATGGTAGGCCTTCTAACTATGTTCCAGTCAAAAGTTATGACCAATTTAAGCAGAATAGGTCATATAGTCAACCTCGAATGATAAAAGAATGAAACTCGAATGGTTATGACTGAAACTCGAATGAAGCTTTATAAAACTCGAATGAAGAATGATTAAAATCGAATTATTAAGTATGATACTCGATTGATTAAGTATGGAACTCGGATGAAGCTTATTGAATCTCGAATGAAGAATGATTCAACTCGAATGTGAAGTGAATGAAACTCGAATGACCTTGTAGTCCAACTCGAATTGCTCATTGATCAACTCGGATGAAACATGAAGTTTCTCGATTGATGCTTTGATCACTCGAATGAAACATGAAGTTCTCGATTAACTCTTTATCCAACTCGATCAGTTAAGGATAAAACTCGAATTAAGCATACATAAAACTCGAATGAAGCATTCATCAAACTCGAATAAAGCTTTCATAAAACTCGCATAACACTAAGAATGCAGTTTTGCCCGAGTTTCATCATTTTTCAACAAAAAACAAGTTCAGATTCAAAATTTTTAACAAAAATTCATGAATTGACCTCAAATTGATTTCGAAGGTTCGTTTTAATAGCAGAAACAACTTTTGTGAAATCACTTTGGCTAATTCTCGGTTAAAAACCAAAAATCGACCAAAAACCTCAAGAACACACTTTTTCAAAAAAATCTGAAAATTCTCAATTAAATTCTGTGTGTTTGGAATTAAAAGCTGATGCTTATCACAGTAGATTCGACTTTAAATCCTACACCTTCGATTCAATTTTGATAAAATTTCATCCACAAAATCAAAAACCTCAATTAATTTTCTGTTTCGAAAAAAAATTGATGTAACAGTGTTCGAAAAATTAAAATTTTCAGATTCAAAATTCAATCAATTACAGCCATATTAGGCTCTGATACCAATTGTGAATTCATATTTCATACAATTCATTCATCATAAAACAATCATATGAACAATTATTATCAACACATAAAACCGAATGCTTGATTAATGAGAGAAGAAATATTACATTGATGTTCTTGACTTTCTTGCTTGACACTCCTTCTCTCTAATCTGATCTAATCGTATGTGTGTATGTAATTTCAAGCTCTCCTCAACAGTTACACATGCAATGCCGATTTATACACAATACACAAGTATTGTGTATTTACAATAACATCCCTAAACTAATAAACAATATAATTGTTTCATCTCTATTTAATATTTATTCCTAACATCTTATCATAAGCATTGAGAGCTCCTCTTTTAGTTTTCCTCTTCTGATCAGCAGCTAATTTACCCTTCAACCCACTCATCACCTTCTGAAGGGTTCCATCACAGAACTTGTTTAATTCAATACTCCTCATTGCTCTCAGCTTTCGATTTTTATCTCTGTACATCACAGCTGGACGCT
This sequence comes from Centrapalus pauciflorus, assembly GCA_020465985.1. NCBI lineage: Eukaryota > Viridiplantae > Streptophyta > Magnoliopsida > Asterales > Asteraceae > Centrapalus > Centrapalus pauciflorus. Next base: position 22,494 of record JAANYP010006577.1, on the reverse strand, counting down.
TCACCATTATTACTTGATATTCTTTCAACTCCCCTGCAAACTTGATTTCTCTAGAGTGGAATTGGGCCTCGAAAATTTACCCGAACCGGCTACGCCAGTTCTAGAAATGTAAATCTTTGTTTAAGCTTCGATTTGACGTATGGTAGGCCTTCTAACTATGTTCCAGTCAAAAGTTATGACCAATTTAAGCAGAATAGGTCATATAGTCAACCTCGAATGATAAAAGAATGAAACTCGAATGGTTATGACTGAAACTCGAATGAAGCTTTATAAAACTCGAATGAAGAATGATTAAACTCGAATTATTAAGTATGATACTCGATTGATTAAGTATGGAACTCGGATGAAGCTTATTGAATCTCGAATGAAGAATGATTCAACTCGAATGTGAAGTGAATGAAACTCGAATGACCTTGTAGTCCAACTCGAATTGCTTTGTGATCAACTCGGATAAAACATGAAGTTTCTCGATTGATGCTTTGATCAACTCGAATGAAACATGAAGTTCTCGATTAACTCTTTATCCAACTCGATCATTTAAGGATAAAACTTTCGAATTAAGCATACATAAAACTCGAATGAAGCATTCATCAAACTCGAATAAAGCTTTCATAAAACTCGCATAACACTAAGAATGCAGTTTTGCCAGAGTTTCATCATTTTTCAACAAAAAACAAGTTCAGATTCAAAATTTTTAACAAAAATTCATGAATTGACCTCAAATTGATTTCGAAGGTTCGCTTTAATAGCAGAAACAACTTTTGTGAAATCACTTTGGCTAATTCTTGATTAAAAACCAAAAAGCGACCAAAAACCTCAAGAACACACTTTTTCAAAAAAATCTGAAAATTCTCAATTAAATTCTGTGTGTTTGGAATTAAAAGCTGATGCTTATCACAGTAGATTCGACTTTAAATCCTACACCTTCGATTCAATTTTGATAAAATTTCTTCAACAAAATCAAAAACCTCAATTAATTTTCTGTTTCGAAAAAAAATTGATGTAACAATGTTCGAAAAATTAAAATTTTCAGATCCAAAATTCAATCAATTACAGCCATATTAGGCTCTGATACCAATTGCGAATTCATATTTCCTACAATTCATTCATCATAAAACAATCATATGAATAATTATTATCAACACATAAAACCCAATGCTTGATTAATGAGAGAAGAAATATTACATTGATGTTCTTGACTTTCTTGCTTTACACTCCTCTCTAATCTGATCTATTAGTATGTGTGTATGTAATTTCAAGCTCTCCTCAACAGTTACACATGCAATGCCCATTTATACACAATACACAAGTATTGTGTATTTACAATAACATCCCTAAACTAATAAACAATATAATTGTTTCATCTCTATTTAATATTTATTCCTATCATCTTATCATAAGCATTGAGTGCTCCTCTTTTAGTTTTCCTCTTCTGATCAGCAGCTAATTTACCCTTCAACCCACTCATCACCTTCTGAAGGGTTGCATCACAGAACTTGTTTAATTCAATACTCCTCATTGCTCTCAGCTTTCGATTTTTATCTCTGTACATCACAGCTGGACGCTTCACCATTATTACTTGATATTCTTTCAACTCCCCTGCAAACTTGATTTCTCTAGAGTGGAATTGGGCCTCGAAAATTTACCCGAACCGGCTACGCCAGTTCTAGAAATGCAATTCTTTGTTTAAGCTTCGATTTGACGTATGGTAGGCCTTCTAACTATGTTCCAGTCAAAAGTTATGACCAATTTAAGCAGAATAGGTCATATAGTCAACCTCGAATGATAAAAGAATGAAACTCGAATGGTTATGACTGAAACTCGAATGAAGCATTATAAAACTCGAATGAAGAATGATTAAACTCGAATTATTAAGTAAGATACTCGATTGATTAAGTATGGAACTCGGATGAAGCTTATTGAATCTCGAATGAAGAATGATTCAACTCGAATGTGAAGTGAATGAAACTCGAATGACCTTGTAGTCCAACTCGAATTGCTCTGTGATCAACTCGGATGAAACATGAAGTTTCTCGATTGATGCTTTGATCAACTCGAATGAAACATGAAGTTCTCGATTAACTCTTTATCCAACTCGAGCAGTTAAGGATAAAACTCGAATTAAGCATACATAAAACTCGAATGAAGCATTCATCAAACTCGAATAAAGCTTTCATAAAAACCAAAAATCGACCAAAAACCTCAAGAACACACTTTTTCAAAAAAATCTGAAAATTCTCAATTAAATTCTGTGTGTTTGGAATTAAAAGCTGATGCTTATCACAGTAGATTCGACTTTAAATCCTACACCTTCGATTCAATTTTGATAAAATTTCATCCACAAAATCAAAAACCTCAATTAATTTTCTGTTTCGAAAAAAAATTGATGTAACAGTGTTCGAAAAATTAAAATTTTTAGATTCAAAATTCAATCAATTACAGCCATATTAGGCTCTGATACCAATTGTGAATTCATATTTCATACAATTCATTCATCATAAAACAATCATATGAATAATTATTATCAACACATAAAACCGAATGCTTGATTAATGAGAGAAGAAATATTACATTGATGTTCTTGACTTTCTTGCTTGACACTCCTTCTCTCTAATCTGATCTAATCGTATGTGTGTATGTAATTTCAAGCTCTCCTCAACAGTAACACATGCAATGCCCATTTATACACAATACACAAGTATTGTGTATTTACAATAACACCCCTAAACTAATAAACAATATAATTGTTAGATATATTATTTCGATCATAGGAGTTGTTTTGTAATAATTATTGTCTTTGTATTCTGTCTTGTATTTAATTTCCATGTAGTTTGTTTCTTTGTAATAGTCAAGGGGCCAAGGTTGCCAAGATGTAATACTTAATTAAATGGAGCTATAATAGGCTCCTAGGGTTTCTTTAATACACACGGTTGACATTTTGAAAAGAGATTCCAACCGCCACTTGCATTATTCTCTCTAACATTCATTTTGTCTTTCTTCATCATTTCACAATTATTGAGCTAGTTTTATTCTTGTGTGTGATAAGAAATCATCAAGGTGCTGATAATATTAACAGGAATACAAATTACAATTGGTATCAGAGCTCAGAGAGGTGGATTTCAACTGAAAGCTTCGGATTCTGCTGGGTTTTCATAGTGTTCTTCGTGTTCTTCATCTTCATTCGGTTAGATATTCATTTTCCTCTGTTTTTCTGTGTTTCTTGTGTTATAATGGTCATATAATCACCACATTATCATCCTCTACTGATTTTAAGCTCATTTAGTTCCATATCTCTGTTAAAAATCATCAAGAATCGGCCATTTTTTAAGTTTGAAAATATGGGTTTTTTAAGTGGATTTTTAACTTGTTTATGCTGTTTTTAAGTGTTTTTAGGTTATTTTAAATCACCAAAGTGTTTAAAATAGTCTATAACTCATTTAGAACTGTTTTTTGGCTTTAAAACTGAAAAAATCGAAATCTGCTCAGTTCTGCCTTAGAAAACTAAAAAAACCTGTTGTATTTCGGATCCCCTACTGTAGCTTTTCGGACCACTTAGGCACCAATTTCGGACCACCCATCACCCTTTTTCGGACCTCACTTCCGTCCAATTCGGACCATATTTAGGTGAATTTCGGACCCCCCCCCCATCCGCCTATTTCGGACCCCATTTCGGTCCCATCCGAACTTCGGACCGTCCGAAGTTCAGATCAGGCTTTCCATTTTTACATTTGGGACTTGTACTTCAATTTTTCAAATTTCGGACCATACCCATCTCGGACCATTCGAATTCGGTTCCCACCTGGACATACCCTGTCCACTGTTCATCCGAATTCGGTCCCTTAGTTCCATCCGAAACCAAGTTCATCCGAATTCGGTCCCCACCCGCATCACTGTTCTTCCGAAATAGGACTGCATCCGATTTAGGCACCCATCCGAATTAGCACCTCATCCGGCCCATAGACCATCCGAAATACTGTTCACCCGAAGTAGGTTCCCATCCGAATTGCTTCATCCATCCGAAATCATCCCATCCGAATTCGGTTCCTCCATCCGAAATTCATCCAATCCGAATTCGGTCCTGCCATCCGAGAGACTGTTCATCCGAACCCATTTCATCCGAATTCATCTACCATCCGAATTCAGATCTATCTGTCTTAATTCCAGCCCATCCGTGTCCAGTTTCCACCTCTAAGATCTTCATTTTTTAATCAGCACCCATCATCATAATGTCTCGCGAAGCTCTCGTACTCGGATCTGAGAACAGACCACCAGTTCTCTATCCCGATGAGTACGAACAATGGAAATCCCGGTTCCTTAAGTTCGTTGGAATGCAACCGCTCGGGAATTTGATGCTTCAGTCCATATCCGAAGGACCCGTAATCTACTATCGGGAGATAGCAGCCCGACCTGAGGCTGACCCCCCTGTCCAAGCCTCTAAGGTTGAAAGAGAACCGGCAAATGACGCCGAGAGAGACCGACAGCACGCTGACAAGTGGGCAGAATATCTGATCTATCAAGCCCTCCCAACTGATATTCTGGTTGGTGTAGACAGCAAAATGTCTGCAAAAGAAATGTGGGACGAGCTGGAAGTCCAAATGCTGGGGGCAGATCTCGATGATCGTGCCAAAATCAAGGAGGGAAAGGCTAAGTTTACGGAATTCCGCGCCAAAGACGGAGAACCTCTGCAAGCCACTTTCACCAGGTTCTAGGCAGTCCTTAACGAGTTGAACAAACTGCACATCAAGAAGGATAGGGATGGCATCAACATCCAGTTCTTTGCAGCCTTAGCCCCCGAGTGGCAGCTTGCATGTCGGGCCACGAAAAGACTCCTGAACATTCCTGAGGTATCAATTAATGTCGTCTTTAAGGAGCTTAAAAAGTATCAAGGGGATGTGGATCAACAGAAGCTGATGGCAAATCAATTGGCCTCTCTACTGCTATCAGCCAACACCGGGTTGAAACCAGATGATTCTCTAGCCTTGATCACTAACACGCAGATTCCGACACCATCCTTTGCTCCAGGTTCCTCGTCGTCTCAGTACAGGTACGCTTCTCCTCCGCGTGAGGTCTATGATGCGGAGGAAGGTTCGATACAGGAACAGATAGCCTTGTGGACAAACCGTCTCCAACAGCGACGGTTTTCCAACAAGACTAACAACCAACTCCGTTATGACACCGGTCCTCGGAGGTACTCAGATGACAGAAGGGATGATCATCGGGATGACCGAAGGGATGATAGGGATGATCGCAGATATGATGATAGACGCGACTATCGAGATGATCGCCGTTATGAAAGGCGAGATGATAGGCGTGATGACCGAAGGGACGACAGGCGGGACGATCGAATGGAAGATCGTCGGGATGACCGCAGGGATGAGAGGAGAGAGCCCGAATGAAGGGACAGGAGGCGTGATGACAGTCGAGAGCATCGCCGGGCCGATAAGAGGCCGGCGGAAAGAAGAGAGGAAAGGCCGAGAGCAGATGAGCCGAAGGCCGCGGATGAACGTCTCTGCTACAAGTGTGGCAAACCGGGCAACTTTGCTAGGGAATGCAAGAACAATTTCGACAGAGACGTCGCATGCTACGAGAGAAAGCTCGAGGCAGCCAAGAAGAGAACGGATGCGTTAGCCCTCGTCGCCCAGGAAGACTACTGGGATGCTGAAGATTCTGATGACGAGGATGACAAGGGCAAGAATTGTTACATGGTTGATCGTATGGGGTTGGATAACTGTGCTGTTTTCACTGCTGACAATTCAGATCATGCTGCAGAGGGGGAGACACTGAAAAATCCACCAGCATGTCTGATGGCTACAACCAACGATCCCGAATGCTCCACATCCGGTTCTGAGTCCAATGAGGTATATTCCTATTACATTCCTGCACATGTAAATAAATTATTTGTAGATAATGAATGTACACTGCACACACATATACTTGATCTACAAGCTAGATTAAATGCTGAAACTGCAAGATGTGTGCAGGCTGAACATCAAGCTCAAACTTTGAAAGAATCATCTGAATTATATCATTCAAAGTGGTTAAATAATCATAATGTTATAAAACATATGTTAATAGAAAAAGTAGATGTTCAGGATAGGAATATATACCTTGAATCTTTCATGGAAACACTTTCAAAAGAAAAACTCTCATTAAAAGAAGAAATTTTTGTTCTTACAAAACAATTAGATGTAGTAAATATGGAAAATATAGACAGTTTAGAAAAATACAAAATGATTGAAGAAGAAAGGATAAGTTTGTACTCAAGAATAAAGACCCTTGATGATGCATTTTTAAAAAGGGGTCAAACAGAACAAACTATCCATTTAAATCAGCCCAAAGAAACTAGGTTTTACCATTCTAAACAAGGAATTGGTTTTAAAAATCCTAAATATTTGGAAAAAGCACAAAATGTTTTACCTGTATTTTATGACATGAATTATATGGGAGCCGGTCTTAAATCTTTCTTTTTTGAGTCATCAAAAGAAGTTTTAAACCAAGAAAATGAGAAACGTGTCGCTCGTAAAGATAAAGAAATTTCTTTTCAATATGAAGAACTTAACGAGAGTTATTCTTCTAGAGTACCCACTTTAGAGGAAGAACTCTTGTCAACTTATTCAGAAACTGAATTGAAAACTGAAACCGTAAAATCAACTCCTCAACTTTATATTCCTGCAAAAGTTCTTCAACAACAAATCACTGTTTTAGAAAAGGAATTGAAGTCGTCTCAAGAGAAAGCACTTGATCTTCAAGATGCTCTTCTTAAGAGAGAAGAAGAATTGGTAAATCAATTTTTTCAACAATCTGTGGAAGTTACTATCTACAGAGAAAATTTTGAAATGGCTTCACAAAAATTGAAAGATCTTTCAAAAGAACAAACACTTTCTCATTCCACAAAAATTCCATGTGTGTCATCAGATAAAGGTAAGGCTAAAGCTGAAACTTCTTCTGTCATTTTCAAAGGTGAGTGTTCAAAAATTTTCAAAAATGAGGTTCCTAAAAAGACTCAGATCAAACCCAAGTCTTTTAAGAAACCCACTCACCACCAAAAAGAAAATTCTGTCAAGTCTAAATCTTCCGTGCTTACTGACTATAATCGTTTTGTTCCTATAGATCATATAAAGAGAGTCCCAAAAACCACCATGCAGGATTTTACAAGTTTTTTTGTGAAGAAGGCTTTAATGCCAAATGAATTTGTTACTAGAGATAGGATGTCTGTAATCTCTAAGAAAATTTATGTAACAATGTGTGTGACAATGATTGTAATATTGTACCGAATTCTGTTGTTCCGTTAAAGTACTCCTTCAGTGATTAATTTAATCTGTGTCCAACTCGATATAGACGACAGGTTCCTGAAATGAATGCTTTCGTTCCATATCCTGTTAAACGTATTCGGAAAAAGAAAACAAAAAATAGTGCATCATCGGCCTCAAACAAAATTGAGATCTGTCCGTTGCCAAGGCCCAAAACCAAAGCAACGGTCAAAAAGGTCTCAAAAAGACAAAAACCAAAGGCAATTTCAACACCTAAGGTTCCAAAACCCAATAAATCCAATCTTCAATGGATTCCAAAGGGTTGTGCATCCGGACCACACACAAATGCTAGTTGGGATTCTAAAACTGTACACGTGCCATATAAATATGGAAATCCTAACAAAAACGGACCCATATTGAGGTGGATACCCAAGGTTGTGTGATCTTAATGCAGATGGTTCTTGGTTACTTCTGATCAAGACCCGTTCTTCAAAGAAATGGCTACTAGTTACCTTAGACTATGACCCGTTCTTTTGCTTGTCGGTTGTGCTTAAACCGACACGTTTGGCTTCTGTGCACACAGCCCAGGATCCGGTCTTAATTCATCATGTTTTCTGAACATCTCCGTTCAGAACACGGTTTGATTGTGAATTAAAAATGGATATGTTTGAATGCATATAGTTTTTCATTATATGAATTTATGTGTTTTTCAGGCTAAGTCCATTTGGTATATGGATTCGGGTTGCTCCAAGCACATGACTGGAAGAATAGAATTGCTGTCCAACGTTGTTGAACAGTATTGCGGAACTGTGAAATTCGGGAACAACCATCAGGCTCACATCAAAGGATACGGGGACTTAGTTCTAAATAATCTTGTCATCAAGGATGTTGACTATGTTGAGGGGTTATCACATAATCTTTTTAGCATAGGACAGCTCTGCGACAAAGGACTAGAGGTAACGTTTTGGGCTAAGAACTGCAGTGTTAAGAGTATGCATGGAAAAGAAATTCTAACAGGTTCCCGAAACTCTAATCTCTACACCATTGACGTAGCTAAGCTAATAGTGAAGGATAACATTTGCCTACTATCAAAAGCCTCTTCAAAAGACTCTTGGTTGTGGCATCGAAGATTATCCCATTTGAATTTTGATAATATCAACAAGCTGGCTGCGAAACAATTGGTCAAAGGTCTTCTTGAAGTGCGCTACGAAAAGGACCATCTGTGTGGAGCTTGTGAGAAACGAAAAATGAAACGATCATCTCACAAACCGAAGCCCGAACCATCAACAAAAAGAGTATTGGAGTTACTTCACATGGATTTATGCGGACCGATGAGGACTCAAAGCATAAATGGAAAACGATGTGTGTTGGTTATCGTTGATTGTTATTCTCGATATACCTGGGTCAGGTTCTTGCGTTCCAAGGACGAGACAGCTCAAGAAATCATTGATTTTATCAAGAGTGTCGAGACCCAACAACAGCTGTCAGTGCAATCAATCAGATCTGATAACGGCACGGAGTTCAAGAACTCGGTAGTTGAGGGATTCCTTCGATCCAAAGGTATTCAACATCAATACTCTGCTGCTCGAACACCTCAACAAAATGGGGTCGTGGAAAGGCGTAACTGTACGCTTGTGGAAGCCGCTCGTACAATGCTCACATACTCGAAGCTACCTCCGTTCTTGTGGGCCGAAGCCGTATCAACAGCATGCTACACACAAAATCACTCCATTATCCATAAGCGCTTTAACAAAACTCCTTACCAACTCTTTTTGAATAAAGTACCATTTATCAAGTACTTACGTGTATTTGGTTGCAGGTGCTATGTGCTGAATGACAAAGACAACCTCGGGAAATTTAACGAAAAGGCGGATGAAGCGATCTTCATTGGATACTCATCCAACTCGAAGGCGTATCGCGCGTTCAATACCCGAACCACAACAGTCAATGAAAGTGTGCACGTCACATTTGATGGCTGAACTGGCACCCGAAGTTGATCAATCAGGACCACGCATTACTCAAATGCCTGGAAACTCTTCCACTAACCCCATTTCTTTTTCTTCTTCTGATTTGGTTAATATATTTGATCCTTTTTTATGTTGAATTTTTCGGTCCTAACGCTAGTGTTTCTAATGTTGTCAATAATGTAGGTGATCCTTCCAGTTCAACTGCGCCTCAAAGTTTCTCCGCTCCATCTTCATCAACATACCCTCATCCATCTACATCACCGACACATCCGCAGTTGAATCTACTCCTATAATACCCTCACATATAATACCAACAATTCTTCCTTCACCTGAACTCTCGGGAATCGAACCGGAACCAGTGGTACCATCATTTGAAACCATTGACCATGAATCTTCATTCATCCCCACATTAACCACAGAGGTTCCATCCGAAGCACCCCTTCCACACGAGATTAAATGGACCCGAAGTCACCCAACAGATCAAATCATTGGTGATGTATCAACAGTAGTCCAAACTCGTAGGGCATCTGCTAATGAATGCCTCTTCGCATCATTCCTAAGTATGATAGAGCCCGCTCGTGTGGATGAAGCCCTGACAGAACCAGATTGGATAGTTGCAATGCAAGAGGAACTCAACCAGTTTGAACAGCTAAGATTATGGCGGTTAGTTCCCAAACCAAAAGACCGTACAGTGATCGGAACAAAGTGGATTTTTAAGAACAAACAAGATGAGAACGGCATTGTGATAAGGAATAAAGCAAGACTTGTTGCCAAAGGATACCGACAACAAGAAGGGATAGATTATGACGAGACCTTCGCTCCAGTTGCACGGATCAAAGCAATCAGATGCTTCTTGGCGTACGCGGCACATAAAGATTTCAAAGTGTACCAAATGGACGTCAAGACTACCATTCTAAACGGTGAACTTAACGAGGTGGTGTATGTTGAACAACCACAAGGCTTTGTAGATGCACATAAACCCGACCATGTTTATGTGCTAGATAAAGCCCTCTATGGTTTAAAACAAGCACCTCGAGCATGGTATGATAGTCTTTCGCATTTCCTTATTTCTGCCGGTTTCTATAAAGGTGTGGTGGACACAACTCTGTTCACTAAAAGGGAAGGCCCACATATAATGCTAGTACAAATTTATGTCGACGATATTATATTTGGATCTACTGACAGTAATTTTTGTAAGGATTTTTCAGCCCTAATGGAGTCCCGGTTCGAGATGAGTATGATGGGGGAAATGAACTTTTTCCTCGGATTACAAGTCAAACAACTTGAGGATGGGATTTTTGTGAACCAGTCGAAATATACTCTTGACATTCTCAAGAAGTATAAGTTAGACTCTTGCACGAGTATCGCAACTCCCATGGCCTCCAACTGTAAGTTAGACACCGATCCTTCCGGGAAAAGTGTCGATAATACAACTTACAGAGGGATGATAGGATCCTTATTATACTTGACTGCCAGTAGGCCGGATATAATGTTTTCAACATGTTTGTGTGCTAGATTTTAGGCCGACCCAAAAGAATCACACCTAACTGCGGTAAAACGCATTTTTCGTTATCTTAAGGGTACACCCGAACTTGGTCTATGGTATCCAAAGGGAACCGATTTCGATCTTACCGCGTTTTCAGATGCTGATTTTGCAGGTTGTAGAGTTGACAGAAAAAGCACGTCGGGAGGAATACAGTTTTTAGGAGATAGACCGGTGAGTTGGTCTTCCAAAAAGCAGAATTGTGTTTCCACATCTACAGCTGAGGCTGAGTATGTAGCAGCTGTAAGCTGTTGCTCTCAAGTGCTGTGGATGAGAACACAATTACGCGATTATGGATTCTCACTCACCAATATCCCAATTTACTGTGATTCTCGAAGTGCAATTTCCATCTCTTGCAATCCCGTGCAGCACTCTCGAACAAAACACATAGATATCAGGTATCATTTTATTAAAGATCACGTAGAAAAGGGAACCATTGAGTTGTATTTTGTTGGCACGAAATATCAACTTGCGGATATATTTACTAAAGCTTTAGACAAACCTCGTTTTCAATTTTTAGTATCCCATATCGGCATGTTGAATCCGCCTTCCAATTAAACATCAGATATTGTCTTAAATAATTCTATTTCAATCTATCATTGTTGAAATTTCTTTATTTTAGAAAATATCTGTTATTTAAATTTAAGGATTGTGTCACAAAGTTGAAACTCAAAATTTCCTTATCTGTGTACATTTTTAATAATTAATGATCCTGACAAATTACTGTGTGAATTGTTCATCACGGAGTGGGATACAAACAATATCCAGGTTTGTTTGTGTTTGTAAGGCTAAAAGGGTTAACGAGCTTAATCAGAAAATCAAAGGGAAAAGTACAGGTATCTATTTGAGGGGGAGTACTATTAGGATTTTAAATTTTTATAATTCTTTGTTTCTTTTAACTTCCTTATAGTTAAATTTTAAATTATAGGTTGGTCATACTTTTATTTAATTTTTAGAGTAATTTAATATGTCAGAAAATCCCAAAAAGACTTTAACTGTCAAATTTATCAAAAAGCCAAAAATATTTTATTTTACTTTAATTTTATTTTATTTTATTCCAGTTTATTTTTTTAAATACTAAAAGAAAATATCAAAAATATTTCACTTTGTTTTTGCTCATTTTTTTTTGTTTCAAAGAAAAACACAAAAAGATTTAATAACATTGGGCCAAATTTTTTTTAAAATCTTGTTTCAATTTTTTTATATAGCCCAAAGTTATTAGTTGTTTCAAATTTTTTTTTAAACCGCCGGCCCAATTTCTCTTTTGGGCGCGGACCTTCTGAACCGACCCGACCCATCTGCCTTTAATAGGTTGGGAGTCAAACGGTCAACTCCTTAATCTTCAAGTTTTTCAAAAAATATCTTCTCCTCCTCTCTTTTCTTTCGTCGACCACCGCCCAAACCTCCATTAACAATATTTCAAGCTTTGTGGATCTTCATTTCTCTCCATTTTTCTTGCATTTCTTCATTTCGGCAATATCAGGTAACCTATTTCTCTTTTTATTTCAGCGTTTAACATCATATATTGTGAGTTTGAATTTCAACTTTTAGTTAGTTTTGCTTCTCGGTTTTTGCTATTTTTAGGTTGTTTAATGTGTTAGTTTTACTTAGTAGTAGTTAGATAAAATGTTCCTTAGGTTGTTTTAGATTAGGATCTGTAATTTCATGAATTTTTGTTAAGTTTCAACTGTTCACGTTTATTTTTTGCATGAACTCATTAACTGCTCTCATGCATTTCGGACGACCGACTTCGGACCATCATCCGAATTCGGACGTCCCACTTAGTTTAAAATTTTCAATTTTTCATCCATCCGAAATCCGAATTCGGTCACTGTAGATCCGAATTCGGTCACTGTTGATCCGAATTCGGTCCTCAGTGATCCGAATTCGGTCCTTAAGGAATTTTGAAAATTAAACTTAAGTCTCATTGCATCATCACTGTGCATCCGAACTCGGATTGGATCCGAATTCGGTCCCCATCCGAGTTTGGTTCCTTGTCATTTCTGCATATACCAAACTACATTCGCACCACATCCGAATTCGGACCATGTTCTTACATCATCCGAATTCGGACCACCCCACTTACACACCACCACTTGCATTTCAGAATATCATCCGAATTCGGACCCCCTATCACCGATCATGCATCATCCGCATTTCGGCCTGATCCGAATTCGGTGACACTGTTCACCCGAATTCGGAACATCCGAAATCCAACACTTAGCATTTCATTTTTTTTCCATTTTTGCATTTTTATATAACTTAAAAAAATACAAAAAATATTTTCGTCACAGTGCACCATTGATTAGAGTTAGGATTAGTGTTTGAGTGAAAACGTCATTATCTAACATCGGGCTCTTAACGATTGACTTTGGACTTTATTAGTAGAGTTTTATTCTACTAATAAAGACCCGATGCTAAACAGATCAGACAGTTTCTATGTCACACTAATCTAGACTTCACATCAATGCATTATCATCTCAAGTCTTTTTATTCTAACTCTGTTGCAGTTTGCAGGATGATGGAACCCGCAGTTATTCTCACCGTAACCCATTCCCCCATCCCAAACAACAACGCCCAACTCCCAGAAGAATCCATCCTCCCCAACGCCGAGTTTGTCGAGTTCATTCCACATAACTGGTAGCTCGACGTTTCCATCTTAACCAAAGAACCCCAAACCCTAGCATTCGACATCCTCACTCGCCATCCCATCTACTATGCCTTATCTGCCGCCATAGTTGTTCCCCAGATCTATCTCCAACAATTCTAGAACAGGCTAAAATATGTGTCTGACCCCGAACCTCATTTCACATCCACCATTGACTGTGTTCCTGTCAAAGTCACTATATCTGCCATCTGCCACATCCTTCACCTTCCAGCCGAATTGTACCTTCCAACCCGCGAACGTTTTGATCCCAACCCATCCGTCACTGAAACCCTAGCTGAGATTCAAACTCTGAGTTATGACGGCCCTCTTTCTAAACCCTCAGACTGTCGCACAAAGAACCTTCAATCCCACTAGCGGATACTGTTTGATGTACTTAACAAATGCTTCACCGCCAAGCATTCCGGACATGACTCAGCGTCGGCTCAGGTACTAGTCATGTTCACAGGCTTTGCCTTTGACCGACATGTGGACTATGCTGATTTCTTATTTGAGGAGCTATGAAGAGTCCATGTAGAGAGGAGCTCAAAGAAAGGAAGAAAATATATTCCTCTACGACGACAACGAACCCTTATTGGTTCCTAAGCCTGAGCCTGAATCTCCAACGAAAAAATCCTCATCCTCTTCCTTTGACTTCCTGAACTCACCACAACGAGCCCATCAAGAAGAAATCCTTTCATCAATCCAAGCTCCCCAGTCACAAAAAGAATCCCATATTGTCCTTAGCCCTCCAAGATCCCCAAGCCCTCCTCCAGTCCAACAAACCCAACTTCCAGGTCCCTCCCAAACCAAAAGGGTCGACTGCTTTGAAGAAACTCCAGAAGGCCCCGGTGTTTACAGAAAAGATGATTTATACTGGGTGGACCATTATACAAAAGGAAAAGTTCAGTCGCTGCCTCAGGAAGAAAAGGAAAAAATGCGTCAAGAACGACGGGGTCTATCATAAAGTTTCTTGAAGCTAAAAAGGACGAAATCGAAGAGCCCCCCGTTCAAGGCCTTAAAGAATTCCTACAGAAGTTTCCCCCATAGCGGTTTCAGAATCCGTATCTTGAAGAAAGATTTAAAATGGTATTCAGAAAGACGCCTGGATCCTTCAGCAGATGCCTACTCATGGAACTTACAAATGTCTCCAAAGCTGAACAGGCTGAATATTACCAACTGATGCTCCTAGAAAGAAGGTCAAAGGTGTCAAAATCAAAAATTAATAAACTCAAAACAATAACCATGTGCAGAAGAGCTAGAGTCTTCTATCCCTCCTACCAAGTTGAAAGAGAAGATGGGACGGGAGATGACATCTTCGAATATGACCTAGACTTCATAAGTGCGGATGACGTTGAGTTCCTTCACAACAGTCTGAAAAATCGTATCAGAAAACGTCTAACCCACATGACTGCTGTAGGTGCCCTGGTACGAAGCATGAACCGCCGCTCGATCATAATGTGCCTAACAGACTTCCAGATGACGATCGAGAGCGCGATGGTTATGGTGGGCCTACGAGCACCGGAACAAGATACCTTTCTTCTTGCCCACCACCCGGCCTACAAAGTTGTACTTACTGGAGATCCGGGTATCATTTTTGTCAACTACAAGGGATACAAAAGGTATATGCGCTTTGAAGATCTTCCTTGTTACTCCGATGGTACACTTCGATTGGTTCGAGCTGCTCTTTCAAAGAAAGTACAAGATCATGACGCTCAACCAGATCCTGAACAACGATGCACACCTATGGAGATACAGGATACACTCAGCGGCATAGACTTCCTGAACGAACGGCTTCATATGAGACAAGTGGCCAGACGCTTCGATGTCATCCTTGGACTCCGAGAATCAACGGATCACGCCAGAGTTCCAGGACCTCCTAAATGATCGAAAAGGGGTAGATTGTTAGATATATTATTACGATCATAGGAGTTGTTTTGTAATAATTATCGTCTTTGTATTTTGTCTTGTATTTAATTTCCATGTAGTTTGTTTCTTTGTAATAGTCAAGGGGCCAAGGTTGCCAAGATGTAATACTTAATTAAATGGAGCTATAATAGGCTCCTAGGGTTTCTTTAATACACACGGTTGACATTTTGAAAAGAGATTCCAGCCGCCACTTGCATTATTCTCTCTAACATTCATTTTGTCTTTCTTCATCATTTCACAATTATTGAGCTAGTTTTATTCTTGTGTGTGATAAGAAATCATCAAGGTGCTGATAATATTAACGGGAATACAAATTACAATAATTGTTTCATCTCTATTTAATATTTATTCCTAACATCTTATCATAAGCATTGAGAGCTCCTCTTTTAGTTTTCATCTTCTGATCAGCAGCTAATTTACCCTTCAACCCACTCATCACCTTCTGAAGGGTTCCATCACAGAACTTGTTTAATTCAATACTCCTCATTGCTCTCAGCTTTCGATTTTTATCTCTGTACATCACAGCTGGACGCTTCACCATTATTACTTGATATTCTTTCAACTCCCCTGCAAACTTGATTTCTCTAGAGTGGAATTGGGCCTCGAAAATTTACCCGAACCGGCTACGCCAGTTCTAGAAATGTAAATATTTGTTTAAGCTTCGATTTGACGTATGGTAGGCCTTCTAACTATGTTCCAGTCAAAAGTTATGACCAATTTAAGCAGAATAGGTCATATAGTCAACCTCGAATGATAAAAGAATGAAACTCGAATGGTTATGACTGAAACTCGAATGAAGATTTATAAAACTCGAATATAGAATGATTAAACTCGAATTATTAAGTATGATACTCGATTGATTAAGTATGGAACTTGGATGAAGCTTATTGAATCTCGAATGAAGAATGATTCAACTCGAATGTGAAGTGAATGAAACTCGAATGACCTTGTAGTCCAACTCGAATTGCTCTGTGATCAACTCGGATGAAACATGAAGTTTCTCGATTGATGCTTTGATCAACTCGAATGAAACATGAAGTTCTCGATTAACTCTTTATCCAACTCGATCAGTTAAGGATAAAACTCGAATTAAGCATACATAAAACTCGAATGAAGCATTCATCAAACTCGAATAAAGCTTTCATAAAACTCGAATAACACTAAGAATGCAGTTTTGCCCGAGTTTCATCATTTTTCAACAAAAAACAAGTTTAGATTCAAAATTTTTAACCTCAAATTGATTTCGAAGGTTCGTTTTAATAGCAGAAACAACTTTTGTGAAATCACTTTGGCTAATTCTCGATTAAAAACCAAAAATCGACCAAAAACCTCAAGAACACACTTTTTCAAAAAAATCTGAAAATTCTCAATTAAATTCTGTGTGTTTGGAATTAAAAGCTGATGCTTATCACAGTAGATTCGACTTTAAATCCTAAATCTTCGATTCAATTTTGATAAAATTTCATCCACAAAATCAAAAACCTCAATTAATTTTCTGTTTTGAAAAAAATTGATGTAACAGTGTTCGAAAAATTAAAATTTTCAGATCCAAAATTCAATCAATTACAGCCATATTAGGCTCTGATACCAATTGTGAATTGATATTTCATACAATTCCTTCATCATAAAACAATCATATGAACAATTATTATCAACACATAAAACCAAATGCTTGATTAATGAGAGAAGAAATATTACATTGATGTTCTTGACTTTCTTGCTTGACACTCCTTCTCTCTAATCTGATCTAATCGTATGTGTGTATGCAATTTCAAGCTCTCCTCAACAGTTACACATGCAATGCCCATTTATACACAATACACAAGTATTGTGTATTTATAATTACATCCCTAAACTAATAAACAATATAATTGTTTCATCTCTATTAAATATTTATTCCTAACATCTTATCATAAGCATTGAGAACTCCTCTTTTAGTTTTCCACTTCTGATCAGCAGCTAATTTACCCTTCAACCCACTCATCACCTTCTGAAGGGTTCCATCATAGAACTTGTTTAATTCAATACTCCTCATTGCTCTCAGCTTTCGATTTTTATCTCTTTACATCACAGCTGGACGCTTCACCATTATTACTTTATATTCTTTCAACTCCCCTGCAAACTTGATTTCTCTAGAGTGGAATTGGGCCTCGAAAATTTACCCGAACCGGCTACGCCAGTTCTAGAAATGTAAATATTTGTTTAAGCTTCGATTTGACGTATGGTAGCCTTCTAACTATGTTCCAGTCAAAAGTTATGACCAATTTAAACAGAATAGGTCATATAGTCAACCTCGAATGATAAAAGAATGAAACTCGAATGGTTATGACTGAAACTCGAATGAAGCTTTATAAAACTCGAATGAAGAATGAATAAACTCGAATTATTAAGGATGATACTCGATTGATTAAGTATGAAACTGGGATGAAGCTTATTGAATCTCGAATGTAGAATGATTCAACTCGAATGTGAAGTGAATGAAACTCGAATGACCTTGTAGTCCAACTCGAATTGCTCTGTGATCAACTCGGATGAAACATGAAGTTTCTCGATTGATGCTTTGATCAACTCGAATGAAACATGAAGTTCTCGATTAACTCTTTATCCAACTCGATCAGTTAAGGATAAAACTCGAATTAAGCATACATAAAACTCGAATGAAGCATTCATCAAACTCGAATAAAGCTTTCATAAAACTCGAATAACACTAAGAATGCAGTTTTGCCCGAGTTTCATCATTTTTCAACAAAAAACAAGTTCAGATTCAAAATTTTTAACAAAAATTCATGAATTGACCTCAAATTGATTTCGAAGGTTCGTTTTAATAGCAGAAACAACTTTTGTGAAATCACTTTGGCTAATTCTCGATTAAAAACCAAAAATCGACCAAAAACCTCAAGAACACACTTTTTCAAAAAAATCTGAAAATTCTCAATTAAATTCTGTGTGTTTGGAATTAAAAGCTGATGCTTATCACAGTAGATTCGACTTTAAATCCTACACCTTCGATTCAATTTTGATAAAATTTCATCCACAAAATCAAAAACCTCAATTAATTTTCTGTTTCGAAAAAAAATTGATGTAACAGTGTTCGAAAAATTAAAATTTTCAGATTCAAAATTCAATCAATTACAGCCATATTAGGCTCTGATACCAATTGTGAATTCATATTTCATACAATTCATTCATCATAAAACAATCATATGAATAATTATTATCAACACATAAAACCGAATGCTTGATCAATGAGAGAAGAAATATTACATTGATGTTCTTGACTTTCTTGCTTGACACTCCTTCTCTCTAATCTGATCTAATCGTATGTGTGTATGTAATTTCAAGCTCTCCTCAACAGTAACACATGCAATGCCCATTTATACACAATACACAAGTATTGTGTATTTACAATAACATCCCTAAACTAATAAACAATATAATTGTTTCATCTCTATTTAATATTTATTCCTAACATCTTATCATAAGCATTGAGAGCTCCTCTTTTAGTTTTCCTCTTCTGATCAGCAGCTAATTTACCCTTCAACCCACTCATCACCTTCTGAAGGGTTCCATCACAGAACTTGTTTAATTCAATACTCCTCATTGCTCTCAGCTTTCGATTTTTATCTCTTTACATCACAGCTGGACGCTTCACCATTATTACTTGATATTCTTTCAACTCCCCTGCAAACTTGATTTCTCTAGAGTGGAATTGGGCCTCGAAAATTTACCCGAACCGGCTACGCCAGTTCTAGAAATGTAAATCTTTGTTTAAGCTTCGATTTGACGTATGGTAGGCCTTCTAACTATGTTCCAGTCAAAAGTTATGACCAATTTAAGCAGAATAGGTCATATAGTCAACCTCGAATGATAAAAGAATGAAACTCGAATGGTTATGACTGAAACTCGAATGAAGCTTTATAAAACTCGAATGAATAATGATTAAACTCGAATTATTAAGGATGATACTCGATTGATTAAGTATGGAACTCGGATGAAGCTTATTGAATCTCGAATGAAGAATGATTCAACTCGAATGTGAAGTGAATGAAACTCGAATGACCTTGTAGTCCAACTCGAATTGCTCTGTGATCAACTCGGATGAAACATGAAGTTTCTCGATTGATGCTCAGATCAACTCGAATGAAACATGAAGTTCCCGATTAACTCTTTATCCAACTCGATCAGTTAAGGATAAAACTCGAATTAAGCATACATAAAACTCGAATGAAGCATTCATCAAACTCGAATAAAGCTTTCATAAAACTCGAATAACACTAAGAATGCAGTTTTGCCCGAGTTTCATCATTTTTCAACAAAAAACAAGTTCAGATTCAAAATTTTTAACAAAAATTCATGAATTGACCTCAAATTGATTTCGAAGGTTCGTTTTAATGGCAGAAACAACTTTTGTGAAATCACTTTGGCTAATTCCCGATTAAAAACCAAAAATCGACCAAAAACCTCAAGAGCACACTTTTTCAAAAAAATCTGAAAATTCTCACTTAAATTCTGTGTGTTTCGAATTAAAAGCTCATGCTTATCACAGTAGATTCGACTTTAAATCCTACACCTTCGATTCAATTTTTATAAAATATCATCCACAAAATCAAAAACCTCAATTAATTTTCTATTTCGAAAAAAAATTGATGTAACAGTGTTCGAAAAATTAAAATTTTCAGATTCAAAATTCAATCAATTACAGCCATGTTAGGCTCTGATACCAATTGTGAATTCATATTTCATACAATTCATTCATCATAAAACAATCATATGAACAATTATTATCAACACATAAAACCGAATGCTTGATTAATGAGAGAAGAAATATTACATTGATGTTCTTGACTTTCTTGCTTGACACTCCTTCTCTCTAATCTGATCTAATCGTATGTGTGTATGTTGTTGGTACATCCTGTGTGACGACAGCAGTCTAAGTGATCCTACATTGTGCTTTTAGCAAGTGTGTGATATATATGTTTATATATGGTTGATATTTATTAATGTTTGTATGTTTGAACTTGATGTAACGTATTACAAGAAGTTCAAACATAAAGTACAAAGATAAAATCAATCATAAGTAATAACGTAAGGTTCAACACTTAGTTGTTTATATAAAAGGCTAGATTCGAATTATATATGGGTTGACATTCGAATCTGTGATAGATTCGAATGTAACCATAGATTCGAAAATAGGCTAGATTCGAGACTGTCAATATGGACAGATTCGAATGGGCCTTGAGCCAGATTCGAGGTTGGCCCACAACAGACTCGAATCAGGGTCTATAATTAGGGATAGACTCGAATAATTAGCAGACTTTTTGCATAATTCGTGAGGAATTAAGCAAAGGGCGATCTCGAGTTTATCAGCTAGGTGAGTGCCGTTTCGGATTAGTACGTAGGACTCTCGTTTTTGTTCGTGCGTTCGGTTCAGCGTCTAATAGCTCCGGTGCTTCGTTGGTTGCGAGACTTGTCCGTCTAACCGTCAACGCGGAATTTCCGCACTCGTTCACGTGATCTAGCGTTTCTTAGATAGATTTGCCCCAAGTCTTAGACCCTTAAATATTTTACACACCATTTCGTGACTCAAAGGACGTTCAAGAAGCACTTTGGGATGTCTCTCCTAGAAAGGTTGTGAAGGTTAATCCTGCGTGCGTAGCAAAGCGTACACGAGCTTCCTTTGACCCACAGACATGTTTTGCGATTCACGGCAATTAGGATGACAAGTTGGTTAATGTGTGTGTGTGTGCTATATGGTGCCTATATCCGTGTGTCTTACCGCGATTTGTGTGTATATTTGAACAGTCATTGGAAGTGATGTTTTTTTGGACATTCTCGACTTAATGTTTATGTATCCACAATGCTTTGGTTTATGTCACCAGCCACTGGGCTACCTCCCCCCCCCCTGTACGTCGCGCAACGCGATTAATGCCTGACAGTGCAGCGACACTAGTAGTGCTCAACCCCTCACGGATACAGTGGGGGAACAGTTCCGAGGGCATATCCGTCGAGATGCAGTTTTTAAGGCTTGGAGACTGTTCACGAGCCAAGTCCAGAATCCGGAGCACTGTCATGGGACAAGGACATCTATAATCCCATGTGACCAGCTACCGAAGAGTGCATTTTATCTGCGTTTTTCACCGGAGACACTCGTCATCGCCACCCAGACTTCGTCTGTTTAAGACTCACTGAATGCGCGTTCTTAGGCTCCCGTTAGAAGATCGAAGAACCGCAAACCTCATAGTCCCACAGGCATCCGACCCGTCCCCCCGAGCTACCCCTTCGATCGATGCCCTCCATGAGCGCAAAGTCCAGCGTCCCTAGCTTTTAGAGCCATCTGCATCTACTTGCTCGTTTCTGGTTCCGCCCTTATTGGAAATTGTGTAAGGGCCGATCATGCTCCCGGTCTCCTTCTTGCTCTGCGGATTACGATCAGCCGCCCTCGACCCTTACTGACTTAGAGGAAATGGATCTTAACGTGGCAACTGGCAACAATCCACAATTGGCCATGGTGACCCAGCGGTGTACCCGATTCATCCCACCACCCGCGAACTGGAAGACCTTTGCCCAGCCCCCCCCCATGATTCTATAACCAACCCGCCGGCGATCGGGCTTGATAAGTCCAAGGTGACATGCTTAAACACCTTGTCACGGATCCCTCCCCCCTCCCTTAGGACATCTATCGAAATGGCAGTGCCAGCAGGCCCAAAGGTCCAGCCACCGAACATACCCAGGGACAGAGCCACCATCCAGGGACCATATTCCAAAATCAGTCCCAACAACAGATCCTTCCGAGATCCTCATTCTGGCACAGGGCAATCTGCGGGACTAATATCACCAATGCCACTTCCTGATCAGACAGCTAGATGGTACCTATGGCCCTGGAGTTTCACATCCTGATGTCCCATGTCTAGAGCCTTCATGGCTGAATTTACTGAGAATGGTTGTGAACAGAACGACGAGCAGTACCACACCACGGACCAGCAGTCCGGCATGTGGGTCCTCCCGCAGAAGTGCGACCCCCCCCCCCCTCCTGTTCCCATGATCGACCCGTGCTGGAGTTTTGCTGCTCAGTATGGGCCAAACGTGGAATCTGACCTTTTCCCTAACTCCTCTTAAGCGTCGAGTCCTTTCTTCTATTCCTCTTCCCCCCTTCCTTTTACC
>JAANYP010006576.1:0-203623 GCA_020465985.1 Centrapalus pauciflorus | reverse complement strand
TTCCTTCATCAACACACTGGACGACTTCTTCTTCCTTCATCAACACAGTGGACGAACATTCATGCACCATTGCTGTTCATCAAAACTTGAAGTCTCATAACCCATGCATCAAAGCATACACCATAACAATTTCATTGTAAACACACTAAACACATGCAACAATCATGGTGAGCCACAAAACGTTTCACTAACATATGCTATCATATATGATGGACCATAAACGTTTCACCACAAATGGTCATGATCACTGGTATATTATCCATACCAGAAACAGTGCATAAAATCCATCAATTTCACACAATTCAAATCAAGATCATGGGATATATATTAGGATGCACCAACAAGTGGTCATCTATAAATCACAAATGATTGGTTCAAACCATTAGTTCAAACCATTCGTATTTCATTGATGCATTACACTAAAATCATATATATGGACATAATGCATGACTTAAAACTTAAAGTCTCATATAACTTTAACCCTTAATAGAAAGTAAAACACAGTTGCTGAAGTTGATGCAGTAGCAACTGCACCATTAGACCAAAAACCTAACAGATAGATGTGATTTCTGTTTGGTGCATCAAAACAAAACACCACAAATGGTCATTATCACAGCACATTCTCCCTATAAAAACTCACAAATGACTATCCATATGAGAAACAATGCAACTACAGTAACATTAGAACAAAAAACTAGCAGATAGATGTGATTTATGTTTGGTGCATCAAAACAAAACACCACAAATGGTCATTATCACAGCACATTCTCCCTCTAAAAAGTCACAAATGAGTATCCATATGAGAAACAATGCATCACAGCCATCAATTTCATATATACAACACTTAATACAAACCCAACTAGTTGATCATAAAACTTGTTTCTAAACACCCAACATACCGTAAATCTTGATTCCAAATAAAAACTGCATACCGTAAAAAAAATGCACATGCATACCTCCGGTTCCGTTTTCACCTTCTTCTTCGTAGTTGAAATTTTTTTTACCCATGAGCACAAACCCTAACCTGAAGAATCAATAACTAACCGGTGAAATTCAAGTTTTTGGAAAGGGAATCTCGCGAAATCACCTCCACAATGTTGCCAAAATAACCGGTTGAGAGATATGGAAGGGTTGTTAAATGAGGCCGCCTGATTCGGAGATGAAGGAGACACCAGATGCACAATTACGAAGATACCCCTCCGCCTCTCGGTGCATCAAAAAACAAGTGCACCTAAAGTTGGTGATATTTACCATCGTGCCACCGTGCGATTTTTTTAAAAGCACCAGATCGGACGGCTCACGTTGCTTCTTCGAGATTCTTCGGTGCATGCCGGTTCTCCATTGAACCCACCTCTATATATATATATATATATATATATATATATATATATATATATATATATATATATATATATATATATATATATATATATATATATATATAGAGAGAGGGTTCAATGGAAAACCAATATACACCTGAAAACTTGTGAAAACCGCACTGCACCACCACAAATGCATTAAATTTCCCGCGTGATGCATCACTTTATTTACGATCATGCCACCGCATTTTTCATGAGATGCACCAAATCGGACGGTATGCGTAGGTTTCCATAGTTTTCAGTTGCATTGTGGTTTTCCATTGAAGTCACCCATATATATATAGACACACACACACACACACACACACAGAGAGAGAGAGAGAGAGAGAGAGAGAGAGAGAGAGAGAGAGAGAGAGAGAGAGATAGAAAGAGTATGTGGTTCAACGGAAAACCAACATACATCGGAAAACCTTGGAAATCCTCCATGCACCACCACAAATGCATCACAATTCCCGCGTGATGCATCAAATTCTC
Organism: Centrapalus pauciflorus; assembly: GCA_020465985.1. NCBI lineage: Eukaryota > Viridiplantae > Streptophyta > Magnoliopsida > Asterales > Asteraceae > Centrapalus > Centrapalus pauciflorus. The sequence continues at coordinate 201,770 of JAANYP010006576.1, read as the reverse complement.
GCGTGATGCATCACCTGATCCAATGGCTATAAAGTGGTTCTTGGGTTTTCCGATACATATAGGTTTTCCATTGAACTCACCGTATATATGTGTATTTGAATAAGAAGTGTTATCCCATTTTCTACATCTATTATTGTTTATAGAGGTGGGTTCAATGGAGAACCTCCATGCATCGAAGAACCTTGAAGAACCTCCATGCACCACCACAAATGCATCACAATTCCCCCGTAATGCATCATTATTTCCACGTGATGCATCAAATTCTCGCGTGATACATCGATTTCTACATTATTTCCATGTGATGCATCAAATTCCCGCGTGATGCATCGATTTCTATGTCATGCATTTCAGTTTTTCTAGCGATGCATTGTGGTTCTTCAAGGTTCTTCGATGCATAAGGTTCTCCATTGAACCCACCCCATTGTTTATATCTCTCTTTACTTAAAAACAACTTTCAAGTCCACTTTTTCGATACCAAATTCATGCACAATTTTAACAAATCGTATATTAAATTATTAAAACATGACATTTAGAAAATCACATTGTTTCAAAAATTCCGTCATGATAAGTTTTCAGAACGTCTGAAACTCAAATTCCAAATATGATTCGTGGAATAAACCTTCCAAAATTTGTCAAGAATGGTATGATTTTCGAATATGATTTGATGTGTCAATCATGGTTGGCGTAAAAAGTGTTTAAAATACAATTTATTGAAACAATTCATAAATTTTAAAAAAACATGTCTAATAATACATCATAAAAAACTATCCATTGTCTATTTAATAAAAACTAGTAGATGTGTTTTGTAAAGTAGCTGAAACCGCATTGAAAATTTTAAAATGAAATTAAGACGCATAAAAATAAAAAAACAAATCAAATTAGAATTATAACTGATCAATTTAGGGTTTTTTTTTATTGATTAATTTCTTTTTTATGATCTCAAACTACTTCTAAAAACTGAATGAGGTAAGGTATGCATGGTTTTAAAAGCTCTGAGAAAAAATCCACTTAAACGCGGCTTATGAATAAAAAGAAAACGTAGCTTTTGAAACCATAATCTTAAACTCTTATGAGCTCTCATAAATTATTTGTCAAATATGTCCCAAATACGATACTGACTACACACAACTTCCCAGTTCCAAATACAGTTTGTGATATACGATGTGGGTTAATATGAACTTACAAGCATTTAACTTCTTTTGAGTTGAATTATCATCAAATAGATTTGTCATTATAAAACCAAAAGTAATTCATTCTGTAATAAATTTTCAACTCTAACGAGATTCATTTTTTCATTAAATTTTGAATAGATTCACATAAATCAAAGGTTAAAATTTCTGTAACTTATTTATCAACAAATAATTAAACCATTTACATGAAAATGGATAATACAAAAGAGTTAAGAAACTAGTCAACCCTATCTAAGGGCCGGCCTTTAGGCTCTCCCTACTGTAATGACTGGGAGTAAGCAATATTCAGGTAGTTAGCGGTTCGTGAAAGAAAATGTCAACCACAAGTATTGAACTAGAGGCATTTAACAAATCTTTTTTTTTTTAGAAACAACTCAGCATTTGCATTGTGTTAATATGTTGCTAAGCCGAAGGCTCATTGGTTAAAAATAGATATATTTAAGTTATGTTTTATATCCAATATCCAATAGATTAAATAAATAAAATTTTAGATCTTATATGTTAAATGTTGAAGCTTTTCAAAATTTAAAATTAGATTGTTAATTTAATCAGAATATATAATTAGTTAGTTATACATAAAAAAGATGAACAAAAATATCATTAAAGCCAATACAACTTATTTTGACCCGTAATTAAAGTTAATCGTTTGACCCTTATCTTTTCTCAATTTGAGGCTATAAGTCGTAAACTTATTTCGAAAACCCATATGGAAAAAGGTAATTTGGATGCAAGAAAAGTAATGAAGAAGCCCATATGGCCATATGGGCACATGGTTATGCTCCACCCACCATAGCCTGACCCAACCCAACCGCACCATGGGGACAACCGGACAAAACCCTTTCTTGGCTGCAAGCAATGTTGTGAATTTTGATCAATGATCAGTCTTTTTTTAAGTACCCTCATCTTGTCTCTGAGATTGAGACAGATGGATCTACGATCTACGTCCAAGCCTAGGTACGCACATGTACATCGTAAACTTCTTTAGCCAGTCTGTACTGTAGAAATGATAAAATCTGTAATACAGTTTTACTTTTTGAAAAGATAATATGCATATTTTGTTTTGGATTTCTAGAAACATCACTACTTGATATCATAAAGCTTGGTCCTTTTCACTTTCAGTCATGTCCAACCTTTTATTGCCCTAACATTGGGTGAGTGAGTACATGTCATAATCAAAACCACTAACGTAGGCCGTTGTCCGATAGCAAAACACCACGATATCATAAAATGACAATACCAAGAAACGACAATGTTTTGGCTATTAATGTAAGTCATTATTTGAAGCACAATTAAGCCACAAAGCGACACAAACTGTTATGTGTCGTTATTTATGCACTGAGTATAATGATATACGTATTGCCTAGGTAATAGGTACATCAATCGCTACCAAGTAAAAATCCAAGAATCCGTGGGTGTAGTATACCGAACTTCCCTTCGAGTACAAATCTCGAGCTTCCAAACCTTTTTGCTAAAATTAACTATATCAAATAGATAACATATCCAAAAGGTAAAATCTTTCCGAATTTCATAAAAGCATTGATACATTTTAAACAAGAAGCATTCAATATGTTAATTAGTTTCGTAATTCATTAATTTACAACTAGACTTATTTTATTTTCTTCTTTCTTCCGATTTGAGTTACATACCATATAACTCTGTATGACGCATGTTAGTCCTAGATTATCAAGCAATGCAAACAATCAAACCATTTAATATAAAGATTAAGAACGAGAATAATACCAATAATAGATTATATTAAATCTTGAACGATGAACACGAATAACAAATATTTCTTTCTCTCTAATCAACCGGCTGGACACTTTTTTCACCTTGATTAACACACACACTAAAACCTAGATGATAACTCTTTAAATAAATAACCTAATGAGTCCTAAACATGTGGGTTAATCTATTAAAACTCGTGCATAATTAACCTATCAACTATTAAATAAATACTAATAAACCTTCGGACTTGATTACAATTAATAAAGTCTGACAATCTTTCTTTATGATCAAGTCTAGTTTCTTCAAACTAAGTTGATTTTTGATTAATAATCCCTCCTTTTGAATTATCTTCTCTTTATATTTGAACAGTTTACAAAGATTTTTCAATAGTGAAAATTTTCAAATGTAATGAAACTTGATATTCAGCTCTGATAAAAATCTTCAGTTGATCTTACAATAAACAAGTTGTAACTTTGGGAATCAGAACATAACTTTCACTGTAACTCAAGCTTCAGATAAATTACAATTTTATGTTTTCTTCTTTCAACTTTGGACTTTAAATCTCAGGAAGCTTTGAAATTTCTTCAGTTTTGGTCTTTGACCTTGTTCTCTCCCCTTTAATGATTCAATTGCACACAAAATTCTAACTTTCTTTCTGATTGAACATTTCTTTCTTCTCCCGAATTATTCAGTTATCTCTTTCCTTTAGTATTTGACCCTTTTTATGAGAGCTTAAGTATATGGTTTTAAAATTTTCAGCTACTTTTTTATCCATAAGTTGCGTTTGGATGACTTTTCTTCTAGGAGCTTATTAAATCCATAAGTTCTTAAACCATAAGTTACTTCAAGTAACTTTTATAAACCAAAGGGTCTTTGGTCTGGCGGTAAGATGATGGAGTTATAAGCGAGAGGTTACGAGTTCGATCCCCGTCGGAGGCAAGTTGAAATTTAGGTGGAGTAAGTAAGTCTGGTGGTAAAAGAATAATTTAGGAGTAGGATAGTTTGCCGTTCAAAAAAAAGTAACTTTTATAAATAGCTTGAGATTATGAAAATCAAATTTCAAAAATAACCTTAGTTAGTTATGATTCAAATTTGGTTTATTTATATGTATGTTTATGTCATTTTATATCTTTCAGTTGCAGCTTCTATTACTTTATCAAACACGTCTATTAATAAAAATATCAGCTATCATAAGCTTCAGTTCCAATTCCAATGATAAGTTCTAGCTCCGACAAGAAACTACGAATGCTCTATATGCCAACCCAGTGACATCTTGTTCTACAAATGGTAAATTCGTGGCAACCACGTTACCTTTGCCGGACTCATTAAGGGTGGTAATTCATACGAGATAGGCTGCATTACCTCACTTATTTATCATGAAAAAAGTTAAGTCCTTCAAGTTTTTTACCCAAAAACTATCTAACACGAGGGCAATTTTTAAAATTTAAAAGAATTACTAAAAGGGAAAATTACAAGAACGGTAACATAAAATTCAAAAATTGCCAATAAAGGTAATGTAAAATTTTTAGACCAAGAAAGATAACATAAAATTCAAATTTGACAAAAAAGGGTATTGATGACAAATTAAGAATGTAAATTTTTAATTTTATGCTCTCTTTTTTTGGTAAGTGAATAATATTTGATTATCTTTCTTGGCTTAAAATTTGAATTTTATGTTCTTTCTCGGCCAAAATAGAATTTTATATTACCTTTCTTGGCAAAAAAAAAAATTTTAGAATACCTTTATTGTCAAATTTTGTATTTTATATTACCTTTCTTGGTAATTTTTCATAGATTAAATTACACTAATGGTTCAGTTTAGGGGTTATTACGGTTTTGGTCCCTCAAACTTTTTTATTATACCAAAGGTACCAAAAAAACCCAAACCTTTCACACAAATGATCTCTGTCATCAATTAGGGCCGTTATGGCCAGTTAAGTCTCAAGAGTATTTTTGTCATTTTTCATCTCAGAGACCATTCACGTAATTTACATCAAAACTGTAATATACAAATAAAATTATTAAAATATCCCTAAAATTATATATACTTTTAATATAAAGGGAGAAGTTCATATATATCGTTGTAAACTTTAAATATTACGCATATGTCGTTGCAAAATTCCTTATTACATGTACGTCCTTCTAAATCTTTTAATCTCACGTATATATCCAAATGACTATTTTAAATTTATTTTATCATTTAAAAAGAATTTTGAAAACCTAAACTACCATCTTAAATTCCAACAAAAATAAATTTTAAAAATAAAGAAATAGTCATTTATATGATGTAATTAAATTTAAAGTAGTCATTTGGACATATATGTAAGATTTAAAGGTTTCAAAGGATATGCATGTCATAAAAGAGTTTGCAATCAAATATGCATAATATTTAAAATTTAGAATGATATATATGAAATTATCGCTGATATAAAATCTTTGATCGGTGAAAGAAAGTGTCCACACTGTCCTAGACTCCTAGTGTGAGACTGTGAGGCCATTCCTGAAGTTGACACAACCCAATAAGCAATAATGTATGACAATTGTAAAACTTATATGTATTGAGTGTTTTAATAATAATAATAATAATAATAATAATAATAATAATATTATTATTATTATTATTAGGGTAAATTACAAATTTCGTCCATGTGGTTATAAGGAAATCACGGATAAGGTCCTTCCATAGAAGAAATTACAAATTCAATGTCTGTGGTTAACATTTTGTTACGGTTTTGGTCCTTTGACCGGTCATTATTTTTTAAATGACCATTTTACCCTTGAGAATATTATAAAAATAGGTAATGAACTTTCTTTTTCATAAAATTAAATAATAAAAATTTAAAACCAATTTTTGTTTTTCTTTTTAGTTATTAAATATGATTTCTCAATTAATGTAACCCACTTTTCTCTTCACCATATATGGTACACTGCCACTGCCTGTTAGCCACCACCGTCCGTCGTTCTCTCTCAAATACAACAATGGTGGTGGCACCACCGTCGTCCCAATTACATTTCACTTTGTCTATCTTTTTCCACCTCTCTCTACTCCACGCCAACACCCACCCTGATTTAGCACCATTACTGTCGTTCAAATCCTCCTCCGACGTCTCCAACAAGCTATCCTCCTGGAACAAATCATTGGACCCATGTAACAGCTCCTCCGTCTTTTATGGCGTCTCATGTCTCCATAACCGAGTTACCAGGCTTGTCCTTGTTGGACTCAATCTACACGGCCAGTTTGACTCAATTGTCGGACTCGATAAACTCCGTCTACTCTCTCTGAAACGTAACCGCCTCACTGATCGGGTTATAATTTACCATGTTTATTAAGTGTAAAAGAGTTGTTTTTAATGCAAAAATGTTATAGAATGTGCCGCTATTAAATAAATTCTGTGCCTATGCAGGAAAACAAAATCCGGTTTAAAATGATGAAAAAAAGGACGAAATTTCAGAGCCAGGCGCAGAGAGGGGCGCAGCCCTGCGCCCAGACCGAGGGTTCAACAGAAGAAATTAATTCTCAAAAATACGGATTATACAGAGGGGCGCAGGGGGGGGCGCAGGCCTGCGCCTACGGCTGCGCCCAACCCATTAAAATAATGGACGGCCGTTTTTAGGGTTTTTCCATCTTTTCCTATAAATACCAAGTCATATTTCAAAGTTTGAAAATCGTTTTTTGGAGGAGAAGGCTAAGGAAAAGAACCCTGTTTGAGCGAAAATACGTACGAAGAACACACGAGTCAATCTACGGCGATGAATCCACAACTCTTGAACGTTGCATCAACCATGTCCGGCTAAGCTCGTCATAATCATTCTCGGAGGAAGCACATCGCTAAGTTTTACTTTATGAACGATTACTTTAAGTTTACATGGTTTTTATTATTTATATTTTGATTGTAAACGAATGATTATTATTTTGTTGTTGCGTTTCGCAAGATAGTTCGTAGACATTTTATTATTCGTGCCGAGTTAATTATTTAATTAAGACGAGTAATCAAACGTGTCACGCGCTATGCCCAAGATCACGTAATGGCTTTAATAATAATTCCAACAAAGATTATGTCTATGTAATCTTCAAATCGTTTTCATAAATTAAACACAAAGCGCGGTGTGGAATCCGGGAATGGTTATCTTCGTATTTTATTCAATCAAACAATCTTCTTAAGTTTTCTTTTCACAAAATTCGCAAGTAATTAGTTTTATAAATCAAAGCAATCACCTTTTTACAACCAAATCAATCTTTTGAAATTAATTATTTTACAACGCTAGTCGCTCGAATACGTGCATTTAACCTCTCGCTCTCTGTGGATACGATCCCTACTTACCCTAGCTTCTAAGGTATTTAGTGGTTATTTTTGACGGGTTAACGACACTCGCATCAAATTTTGGCGCCGTTGCCGGGGAGCGGTTGCGCTTAAATCACGTATTTTAGTAATTAGCTTAATTTAGTTGCCTTATTTTCTTTAGAGTAATTTAGGTAATTTAGTTAATTTAGTTAATTTCAATTAATTGCTTATTTGCTTTTATTTGCTTTCTTAAATTAGTTAAAGTTTCCTTATGTTGCTATATTCTATTTAATTAGTTTTTAATTAGTTTTAAGTTTTAATTATTGTTTTAGTTTATTAAGAAAAAGGGAATCGTGGCGCAAGCATCGATTCTCACCAAAAAGAAAGTAACTAATTCGAATTCTTCATCTAGCCCTCATAAGTTTATGCACACACGATATTCTGGTAGAATTTCACCCTTGAAGTTTGATCCAGAAATCGAAAAAACTGCTAGATCTAATAGGCGAGCCACAACTCAAACAAACGAAATTAGAAATACTGTTCCTACAGTAAACGTGGAAGAAGAAATAATTAATTTGGAAGACGAGAACATCGATAACATTCTAGTTGACGTCCAACAAAACCAAAGACTGATGGGAGACCGTAGAACCGTAGAATCCCATTATAGGCCGGGTGATATCCCTGATCCATCACCCATTCTCTACCCAATTAATGAGAATGAACCCGAAATTAGGCCACAGCTATTTAGCATATTACCTGTTTTTCGCGGAGCACCAAGCGAAGAACCGTATGAGCACTTAGCTGAATTCACTGCCATATGTAAGGCCAATCACGTTAGGGGAATGACCGTAGATGCTCTAAAACTCAGACTCTTTCCTTTCTCTTTGAAGGAACGAGCGAAAAATTGGTTCGTGTCACTTCCCACTGATAGTATAACTAACTGGGATGAAATGAAAAAAGAATTTCTAACTGAATATTACCCAATTAGTAAAACTACAGAAAAACGTAAAGAAATCACTGGATTTAAACAGAAAATTGGAGAACAATTTCACGAAGCTTTTAATAGGTTGAATGAATTACTACGAACATGCCCTCACCATGAAATTCCTAAATGGATGCTAATTAAAACCTTTTTCGATGGGGTTAGTCAAGAAAGTAGGAATATGATCACCGCTGCTTCAGGCGGAACCTTTTTAGCCAAGGAAGATGATGAAGCTTGGGAATTATTAACCCAATTAAGCAAAGGTTTAAAAGTTCAAGCGGGTTCGGATAATAGTGTTGGTGTCCAAGTTATGGGCATAGACAACGCATGGAAGAAGGAAGTTAAATCTGATATATCCGAACTAAGCAAAAAGATGGACCTGTTGATGAAAGGAATGGGAAAGGCTACAGCGGCACAGGTATGCTGTGTCACTTGTGGAGATCCCTCTCATCCAACCGAGAATTGCCCACATACCTTCACGCACGAAGAGTATGTGAACGAAGCTTTTGGCTTTCGGCAACGAAGAGAACGGGAGAATCCATACTCGGAGACCTACAATCCGGGATGGAGAAAACACCCGAACTTTAGTTGGAGGGATAATCAAGACAATGATGCTCCCCCGAAGCCAAGATATGAGCAACTTCGTCAACAAAACCGAGATTTCCAATATGGATCGACCTCAGCTACGAAGGATGATCGGTACTATAAACGCCAAGACCCTAAAGAAGAAAATGATTCGCGACAAGTGTCGGGGAATTCGAAAGAGTTTTCCGAGTTTATGGAATTCATGAAGCAGCAAACCATGGTTCAAGCGAAAACTATGGAGATGCTTGGAAGGCAGATGGGACAAATTGCAGAATCCTTAACTAAACGAGAAGAAGGGAAGCTTCCAAGCAACACCACAGTTAACCCATCGCACCACCATGGAAAAGAAAAGAAATATGAAGTCAATGAAGTGAACGAAGTTAATAAAGTCACTACCCTTAGGAGTGGAAAGGAAGTAGATAATAAAATAGAAATGCCTAAGGAGAGTGAGACTGACGACGAGGTAGAAATTGCTTATGAAGAAGAACCACCCAGATCGGAGTCAAAGGTAGAAACAAAAGTTAAGAAGGTAACCTTTAAGGAAGTAGAAGCCAAGAAACCAGTAGAGAATAAAATTGGGGAAGGGAGTTCCAATACTGAAACTGCTCCCTACCCAACGGCCTTAGAAAATCCAGCTTCATTTCCTTATGGTAAGAAAGGACCTAAAAACGAAGAATTATGGGATATCTTTAATCAAGTTAAAATTAACATTCCCTTAATCAAAGCTATACAACAAGTTCCTTCTTACGCTAAATTCCTAAAAGACCTTTGTACTCAGAAGCGAAAATTTAAAATAACTCTTCCAAAGCAAATCAACCTCACTGAACAAGTCAGTGCAGTTATCACGAGCTCACTGGCGCCTAAACTAAAAGATCCAGGATCACCCTTGATCCCGGTAACTATCGGCGATATTCAAATTAAAAAAGCACTTCTAGACTTAGGGGCGAGTGTTAATATTCTACCTGGTAATTTATTTGACCAACATGATCTAGGAACCCTACAGACAACAGATGTCATCCTACAATTAGCAGATAGGTCTACCAAAGTACCACGAGGAATGTTATCTGATGTAATCGTTGAGGTCGAAGATTTCTATTATCCAGTAGATTTCTTAGTGTTGGATTCAGATAGTGCTTACAAAGAAAGCCAACCGGCAATCATATTAGGACGTCCCTTCTTAGCCACAATCAACGCTCAAATCAATTGCAGGACAGGTGCATTAGACATAGCATTCGGAAACCGTAAACTCCGACTTAATGTCTTTAACAATGTACCCAATGCGCCATTGGATTCAGAGTGCTATATGATCGATCTAGTTGATGATTTAACACAACAACAATTATCAACAATAACATGTAAAGATCCAGTGGAGCTGCTCCTGTACTATAATGCGCATATGCTAGATAATATGCCTGAAGCTAAGGAGTTTGAACTTGAAAGTGTTCAGTCAGTAGATTCTAATCAACCACCATGGACACATAAGATCGAAAAACTTCCGACTGACCTTCCACCATCAGCAAAACCGTCTTTAGAGCAACCACCCAAGCTAGAGTTGAAACCACTTCCATCTCATCTCAAATATGCTTTTCTTGGCCCTGAGAATACACTGCCTGTAATCATCGCAACAGACCTTACTGCTGCACAAGAAAAGGCCTTGTTAGAAGTGTTATCGAGATATAAGGAAGCGGTAGGCTGGACCATAGCAGATCTTAAAGGAATTAGTCCGACGCTGTGTATGCATAGGATTATAACTGATCCAACAGCCAAGCCAAGCAGAGATGCTCAGAGAAGGCTAAACCCTAACCTTAGAGAGGTAGTGAAGAAAGAAGTGTTGAAATGGCTAGATGCTGGAATTATCTATCCGATATCAGATAGCCAATGGGTTAGTCCCACACAAACGGTTCCAAAAAAATCTGGAATCACTGTCGTCGATACTCCTGAAGGAGAAAAGATTGCAACTCGCCCTGTGACGGGGTGGAGAGTATGTATCGACTACAGAAAACTAAACGCCGCAACCTCAAAAGATCATTTTCCTCTGCCATTCATCGACCAAATAGTAGAGAAGCTAGCAGGGCAGAAATTCTATTGTTTCCTAGATGGCTATTCGGGGTATAACCAAATCCCAATACACCCAGAGGACCAAGATAAAACAACATTTACATGTCCGTATGGCACATTCGCTTACCGAAGAATGCCATTTGGATTATGTAACGCTCCAGCCACATTTCAGCGATGTATGATGGCTATATTTTCAGACATGGTCGGAGGTTCTCTTGAAATCTTCATGGACGACTTTTCAATATTTGATAAGTCATTCGAAGGGTGCCTCTCTCATTTAGAAAAAGTTCTTAAGCGTTGTACTGAAACTAATTTAGTACTAAGCTGGGAGAAAAGTCACTTTATGGTTAAAGAGGGAGTAGTCTTAGGACACATAGTATCTGAAAGAGGAATGGAGGTTGATCGAGCTAAGATACAAATAATTTCCTCGCTACCACCACCAACTAATATCAAGGGGATTCGTTCTTTTCTAGGACATGCAGGTTTCTATAGGAGATTCATAAAAGATTTTAGTGCCATATCCAAACCCCTATGTAACCTTCTCCTAAAAGACGCACCGTTCAATTTTGATAAAGACTGTGCAGAGGCATTTAACACATTAAAAATGAAGCTCACAGAGGCACCAATTCTGCAATCACCTGATTGGTCTCAACCCTTTGAGATCATGTGTGACGCCAGCGATCATGCAGTAGGTGCCGTCCTTGGTCAAAGAGTGGACAAAAAGCCAGTGGTAATATACTATGCAAGTAAAACCTTCTCTGAAGCTCAAATTAATTACACAACCACTGAAAAAGAATTGCTTGCAGTAGTGTATGCGCTAGATAAGTTTAGATCTTACGTCTGGGGAGCTAAGGTAATTGTGTATTCCGATCATAGTGCCTTACGACACCTCTTGGCTAAGAAAGATGCTAAGCCACGGCTAATTCGTTGGATACTGTTGCTACAAGAATTTGATTTAGAAATCAGAGATAAAAAGGGCTCAGAAAATGTAGTAGCAGACCATCTATCGAGACTGCCAGCAATCACCACTGATATGCTGGACTCCATTCGGGACAATTTCCCAGATGAACAATTATTGTTCGTCGCAAAAGTGCCTTGGTTCGCTAACTTAGTAAATTACTTTGTCACAGGGAAAACCCCAAACCACTGGAATTCACATCAACGAAAGTATTTCTTCTCTCAAACTAAACAGTACATTTGGGAGGAGCCGGATTTAAATTAAAATTGGAGTAGATCAGATTATCCGGCGATGTGTTCCAGATAATGAGCATTATGATATTTTAAATCACTGTCACTCGTATGCATGTGGAGGCCATTTTAGTGCTAAAAAGACAGGACATCGAATCCTACAAAGTGGATTCTTTTGGCCAACCATCTTTAAGGACTCCTACGAGTTTGTTAAGTCATGCCTACGATGCCAGCAGATAGGAGGTATTTCAAAAAGAGACCAAATGCCTATGACACCAATTCTTATAGTAGAGATTTTTGATGTGTGGGGCATAGACTTTATGGGACCCTTTCCTAAGTCATATGGTTTCGAATACATCCTAGTGGCAGTTGATTACGTCTCTAAATGGGTAGAAGCCGAAGCCACAAGAACCAATGATCACAAAGTAGTTTGCCAATTCGTTAAACGTAATATATTTTCTCGTCATGGAATTCCTAGAGCCATAATTAGTGATGGGGGTTCTCATTTCAAAAATATGTACTTTAGCAAACTACTTAAACATTATGGAGTGACGCATAAGATAGCTACCCCATATCACCCACAAACTAGTGGACAAGTAGAGGTATCTAACAGGGAGGTTAAGCGAATATTAGAAAAAACAGTACGACCCGATAGGAAAGATTGGTCAATACGATTAGATGATGCACTTTGGGCGTATCGTACAGCGTATAAAACCCCTATTGGTATGTCTCCCTATAAACTAGTTTATGGGAAATTATGTCATCTTCCGGTGGAGTTAGAGCACCGCGCCTTATGGGCCATTAAAAATGCAAACCTTAACTTCACAGCTGCCGGTATAAATCGAAAACACCAACTGAATGAATTAGAAGAAATTCGCAAGGAAGCTTATGAAAGTTCTAAAATATATAAAGAAAAAACAAAAGCTTTCCACGATCGAATAATTAAACGAAAGGTGTTTAATAAAGGTGACAAAGTCTGGCTATTTAACGCACGCCTGCGGCTCTTCCCAGGCAAATTAAAAAGTAAGTGGACAGGCCCATACACAGTAACTAATGTTTACCCCTATGGTGCGGTTGAAATAATAGATCAAAAAGGTGGTGAGCCATTTAAAGTAAACGGACACAGATTAAAATTATGTGTACAATGGGCTGACAATGAAATTATATCATCTGAGACAATGGTCTTGGAAGATATAACTTAAACATGTAAGAGCTCCAAAATGTCTGGCTGAAGACATTAAACTTAGCGCTTGCTGGAAGGCAATCCAGTGAACTTTGTGGGTGTGTTCCATAGAAACCCTCACGAGACTATAACTCGTCCACTCAGGCTACTGAGGGGTTTAAAGGCTTGTTGCACATGCTAAGTGCAATCGTTTTTCACCACGAAAGTGTGCTTTAATTTCGTTTATTTAGTTATATTTAGTTCTTATTGTTAGTATTTCTTAAATCGTCCTTTAAAACACTTAGCTGCGTTTGAGCTTGACTTTACTACAAAATGTCACATGCGGTAACCAACTAAGTTGGGGAAAGAATTTGCACATTCGGGACCATTGAGCTTGGAGGAAATTAAAAGGAATATACTTACGTTAGGGAGGGGCAATTCCTAGCAAAATGTGTGTTGCACCAATACTAAATTGCACATGCTTGAATATTCAATACTTAGATGCTACATGTGTTGTTTCATTTCTTCGTAAATGTTTCTTGTTTCATAATTATTTGTGTGCCGAGGACGCCCCAATTCTTTAAGTTGGGGAAGGGGGACGCATTATGCTTCACACTATGCTTTATATGTTATATATCGTGAAACCGAGAAAAAATTTACGAAAAATGACAACTTTTTGGTCAAATAACTCACTTATAAAGATTTAAGGTGCCATTGTTAGTGTTGATCTCAGTTAAACTTGAGTTTTCAACTCAAGTTGGGGAAGTTTGAAGAAAATTACTAGCACGAGAAGATGATGGGCCTTTCAGTGAGTTCTACGACAGTATTCTCGGACCGCCACCACCACCGCAGTTGTCAGGTTCTTCCGTTCCTCTCTCTAAGTAGGATGAAGTATTGTTTTTTATGCTTTATTATTTTATGTTTGTTTTTGCGTGTATTATTTTGATTGAATAAATGTGCTTCTTTAAAGAAGATTATGTGGGAAACAGGCCGTAAATGATCCGATCAATCAGCCCGATAACTTTCTATGGTGAGCTTGCAACTTAAATATGATGATGTTAGTTAGGATGGTCTCAAGCAAAAAGACGTAATTATATGAGTTTAAATATAACACTAAGAGTCATAGATGTTTAAAATCAAGGAAGTGAATCGAGTTGAAGTAGGATATATTGTGTGAAAAGAGTGATAATTAACCAGGATTCCAATAGCCGCTAATTATTCATGCAATAAGGGGGAGGAAGCGAACACGAATAAAAACCCCACTTCAAGTGTGACCTAGTTGATTCAGGAAATTAAGTCTGAAGGGTACCATCATGCCTAGCCCCCTAAGGCCGACTGGTCTGGGAGCGGCTGACCCAAATCCTGTTACACGGATCATCTAGAAAGTCATAGTAAACTTGAAACAAAAACATAGACATTGCATGAAAAGAACAAAAAAAAAAAAAAAATTAGTAGCTCAAGTCATGCATCGAGGAAAAAGATGGTCCAATGACCCACGTGAATTCAATTCTGTAACCTTGAGCTAAAAGGATAATAGTGGTGAGGAATTTTGGAACAACTATCCAAGAAACATCACGATATATCTGAATCACATTCTGTTTGTGTCTGAGAGTTTCAATACATCTATGAAGGCTAGTGTTTGTTTAAATGAGTTAATTATGTTTTGTACGCTTGATAAACCCGATGTTTTAAAAATCTGATTTTCGTTGCTTGCTTGGGACGATCAAGAATTAAGTTGGGGAAGTTTGATCGGGTTATAATTTACCATGTTTATTAAGTGTAAAAGAGTTGTTTTTAATGCAAAAATGTTATAGAATGTGCCGCTATTAAATAAATTCTGTGCCTATGCAGGAAAACAAAATCCGGTTTAAAATGATGAAAAAAAGGACGAAATTTCAGAGCCAGGCGCAGAGAGGGGCGCAGCCCTGCGCCCAGACCGAGGGTTCAACAGAAGAAATTAATTCTCAAAAATACGGATTATACAGAGGGGCGCAGGGGGGGGCGCAGGCCTGCGCCTACGGCTGCGCCCAACCCATTAAAATAATAGACGGCCGTTTTTAGGGTTTTTCCATCTTTTCCTATAAATACCAAGTCATATTTCAAAGTTTAAAAATCGTTTTTTGGAGGAGAAGGCTAAGGAAAAGAACCCTGTTTGAGCGAAAATACGTACGAAGAACACACGAGTCAATCTACGGCGATGAATCCACAACTCTTGAACGTTGCATCAACCATGTCCGGCTAAGCTCGTCATAATCATTCTCGGAGGAAGCACATCGCTAAGTTTTACTTTATGAACGATTACTTTAAGTTTACATGGTTTTTATTATTTATATTTTGATTGTAAACGAATGATTATTATTTTGTTGTTGCGTTTCGCAAGATAGTTCGTAGACATTTTATTATTCGTGCCGAGTTAATTATTTAATTAAGACGAGTAATCAAACGTGTCACGCGCTATGCCCAAGATCACGTAATGGCTTTAATAATAATTCCAACAAAGATTATGTCTATGTAATCTTCAAATCGTTTTCATAAATTAAACACAAAGCGCGGTGTGGAATCCGGGAATGGTTATCTTCATATTTTATTCAATCAAACAATCTTCTTAAGTTTTCTTTTCACAAAATTCGCAAGTAATTAGTTTTATAAATCAAAGCAATCACCTTTTTACAACCAAATCAATCTTTTGAAATTAATTATTTTACAACGCTAGTCGCTCGAATACGTGCATTTAACCTCTCGCTCTCTGTGGATACGATCCCTACTTACCCTAGCTTCTAAGGTATTTAGTGGTTATTTTTGACGGGTTAACGACACTCGCATCACTCACCGGCCCCATTCCCGATCTCTCCAGTCTCAAATACCTGAAACTGGTGTTTCTATCGTACAACCAACTCTCCGGCGAGTTCCCGCCATCGTTACCCTCTTTATTCCGTCTCGATCTGTCCCATAACAACTTATCTGGCAATGTTCCCACCTCCCTCAACAATTTGACTCGTTTGTTGACTTTACGACTGGAGCAAAACAAGTTTTCAGGTTCCGATCATTTTATTACACCGCCTTGTACGCCGTCCCCAACCCATCGTACACGGGGAGAAGACGGTTTATTTGGCAACTCCGGCGACGAATTCGTTTGAGAAGGGTAGAATGGTGTTTTTGGATGGAGGTGGGAGGTTTGAGTTGGAGGATTTGTTGAGAGCATCAGCGGAGATGTTGGGTAAAGGTGGGTTGGGGACGGCGTACAAGGCGGTGTTGGATGACGGAAATGTGGTGGCGGTGAAGCGGTTGAAGGAGGTGGCGACCGGTGGTAAGCGTGAGTTTGAACAACAGATGGAGATAGTAGGAAGGTTACGGCACCCTAACGTCATTGATGATATACTTTGTCATCTTCTTCTAAAAGTCATCTTCTTCATATTATGATTATTGAGAAATCATATTTTAAAAACTAAAAAGAAAAATAAAAATTGGTTTTGAATTTTTATTATTTAATTTTATGAAAAAGAAAGTTCATTACCTATTTTTATAATATTCTCAAGGGTAAAATGGTCATTTAAAAAATAATGACCGGTCAAAGGACCAAAACCGTAACAAAATGTTAACCACAGACATTGAATTTGTAATTTCTTCTATAGAAGGACCTTATCCGTAATTTCTCTATAACCACAGTGACGAAATTTGTAATTTACCCTTATTATTATTATAAGAGGGTGGAATGAATGTTTGTGTTTCATCTTAAATCACTCACTAAAAAATCGTCAAGGTTTGACCGTACTTGCTGTCCCTCCGAGTCACGTCATTCTAGGAACCTCCTGGTATAAGTGTAACATAATAATATTGACTAATTCAAAATGATAATGATTATACGTAAGTACGTGACACACTAAAAATTTTAATAAGCTTATACATCATACATATTGTCATGGATAATAAAAATTATTATTCTTAAATCATAATTGTTAACATCTCAATCTTGATATATAAGATTTTACGGTCACGGTCAGTCAAACGAGTTGAGCCTTAATAACGAATCAGGATTAACCTAAAATGAGCCTAATATTATGTGGTTTGAATTTAACCATTTTGCTTTTTGAAATTTTCGTCTCTAATATTATGGTCTTTGTAAAAGAGTAACCAAGTTCTATACACATTCTTGAACATTTCATTAAAAAAAATCCATAACTTTAAATGATTTTGTTAGAAAAAAGAAGGGTACGAAACTAGAATCCAAATAGACTTGGATGATTTATCAAATCATGTTGGAGACTTCCTAATAACACCGTTTGACCAAACTAGATATCCAAATCTTGTTATAAGGTAATTTATAATAGCCACAAATTGATAGAATTTGTTTGTGTATTTATATTATTTCTTCACACAATAAGAGTGTGTTTGGATTTGCGTTTAAAAAAGTGTTGTAGCGTTTTGGAAACTAATAATCAGATAATTGCTGTAACAAAAAATGCTGCAGGAAATATAGTGTTTGGTTGAGCTTCTGCTGTTTGATATCATAATTATCAAATAATCAGTTTTTAAAGTGTATGGATTTTTGTTTTTACTTGTAAAATGACCAAATAATCACTTATTAAGCAAATAAGCTACAATTTTTAACTTATGAAAAAGTGTAGTAGGACAAACGTTAAACGAATAATCACTTATTAACGTATGCAATCCAAACACTTTAAACCAATTATTTGCGTTATTGTAACGTAATAAGCTAATAATCACGTTTATAACGCAAAACCAAACACCCTCTAAGTTATATTCTTGTTATCACTTTCCAAAATAATCATCAACATCAACCATATATTATCAACAGCCCGCTAATAAGCTCAACGAACAACCGCTGATCAATATTGTTATGAAGTTGTAAAACTTTAGCATCAGTGATAACATCAGATGTTGATCAACATAACCAACATCTGATGTTTTCTTCAAATACCACTACCACATATAACTCTATAAGCTCTAACTACTTGTTAGTCTTATCAAACAAAACCATAAATATATGATAATGCATAATTTTGTATGGCTTCTAATAAAAATCAAACAATTGCTCATTCTATTGTTAAATTCCATGAGTTCAGTTATTTTAGTTCAACTTTATTATTATTATTTTTAGTATGCTAAAATTATATTTTATAAGGCACACAAGTTTAACAATTAAGACTTGTGATCTTTTAAAAGAGACAATTGCGCAAAAAACCCTCAACATGTCAATTTTTTGTGATTAAAACTCTAAACCATTTTTCGTTGTATAAAAAACCTCAAACTAACTAATAATCAGAAAATCAAAGTTTTATCAACGGGTAACCGGTTAAAACCGGTTATTAATCTTACGTATAATAAATTATAATTGTTGAAACGGATTGCCAAGTATTACACGTCATTTAAATCCCCCGTTGATAATTTTTAATTGTAATTTTTAAACGGGATTACATCATCAATGGATGTTTAAATGATGTGCATGTAATATTTGGCAACAGGTTTCAACAATTAAAATTTATTCCACGTATGTTATTTACCGGTCCACGTAAGATTAATAATTGGTTTCAACCGGTTACCCATTGATAAAACCTTGATTTACTGATTTCTAGTTAGTTCGGGATTTTCTATGCAACGAAAAATGATTTGGGTTATTAATCACAAAAAATTGACAAGTTTGAGATTTTTTGCGCAATTATCCCTTTTTAAAATATATACTACTAGTTGTTAGCCCACATATTACGTGGATGTTTAATTTATAAATTAATTGTTTGCTAAAAATCTACACAAATGTAAATTACATATTAAAATGTTTATTTTTCTACCAAAAAAGTTACAAAAACACTATTATTTTTCGTTATGAACATAATTAAAAAAAAATTATTGTAGCATGAATAGTGCTAATATGTGTTATCGTTATAAAACTCTTTTATTTATTTATTTATATTTAACTAATAAAAATTCAAAAAAAATTAGTTTTACATAAAACACAATTTAAAAAGTTTTATTAAAAGAATTTATAAACAATTTCATCAGCAATACTAAATTATTTAACTTTTAAATATACGAAATAATGTCTAGTTAGCTAAATTAGAAGTTAGATATGAAAGATATTAAAATCATTTAAAAAATTAGTTTTATTTATAGGAGTTAAATTAGGTACTACTTGATTGTAGTTTTACTTAATTTTTAAATATAAATTACATAATTAAATAAGTGGATTATATATGGAAAATTGAGCGGAAAAATGAAATTTTGATCAGATGAGGAAGCGACACGTGTCGCTAGACGTTTTCTTTTATTAATAAACATAGATAGATTTTGAACGATACAAAAATAACCTACAACTCTACATCAAGATTCAAGTGCAACAAACTTTTATTAACATCTCTGTGATTTTTTAATACAAATTAAATTATTAATCTTTCCCTCCTTCATAGATTCTTTTGACTCTGCTACTTGTCAAAACAACTTGTACACTTTCATCAATTTTACATACATACATATTACAAGATTTTGATATTCTCACCTCAAGTTGGAGCATTTCTTATACACATACACTTATTCGTCTAATTCATTCATTTCTCATTACATAATATGAAAAAGAGAATGTATAATACCGTAAGTAAGAAGATAAAAAGATATCTATAAGAAATGAGATAAAATGATAAGTTTACTGGTAGAACTGGTCATGGATGACCAAAAGTATTATATCAACAAGTAAAACCGAGTACATTTATCAGTAAAGTTAAAAATAAACTAGATTATTCATTTTGTTAGTTACGTTAACTTTTTAATTTTTCTGATATGAAGAGGGTGATTGGGCCAATAGGAATAAAAGCTAATAAAAACTTATAAATAAAAGGTTCTTCATTGAAGAAATTCATCAAACGGGTCACATGCATAAGTTTCACAATTTTATACTTCTTTATAGTTTTTCATCTCTCACTTTCATTCATCTACCTGCCACTGCCACTGCCACTGCCACTGCCAGTTTGGATTCCGAACCCTTTCTTGAACTCCACCACAACGACCCCAGTTGCCGGAATCCTCCATAACTTCATTATCAGTTAGAAAAATCTCTTTCAAATCGCCCGTTGGAGTTGAAAAAAGCTTGATCAAGAAGATGATGCAAGACCCAATCGGAATCCCAGCTTGTTTCTCCGCCGGAGACAAGCAGGAAGACTCTGCAGCAGTCACAAAATCCGGCCAAAGTGTTTTCATGTCCGTTTACAAGACCAAAATCGCCGATCAATGCCGTCTGATAACCGTCACCTGGTGTAAAAACCTGCTTGTTCACGGGTTATCGGTGTCCGTTCAAGCACCGGCGACAGAATACACCTGCAAAGTCGAGCTGAAACCATGGAACTTTTGGAGAAAACAGGGATCCAAAAACTTCATAGTCGACGGTAAACCTCTCGACGTTTTCTGGGACCTAAAATCAGCAAAATTTCACGGCGAAACGGAACCGATATCGGAGTATTACGTCGCGGTGGTTTCTGGCGAAGAAGTGGTGCTTGTTCTTGGTGATATGAAAAAAGATGCTTATAGAAAAACAGGTTGCCGGCCTTCTTTAATCGATCCCATTTTAATTTCACGAAAAGAACATGTTTTTGGTAAGAAAAAGTTCCAAACACGAATTAAATTCCATGAAAAGGGTGGATTTCACGAGATTTCAATCGAGTGCAAGAACAGAAATAATTTAAATGGTGTTGATGATGATTCAGAAATGGTGATTAGAATCGACGGTGATTTGATGATTCATGTGAAGCATCTTCAATGGAAATTTAGAGGAAATGAATCGATTCATTTGAAGAAAGTGAAGATTGAAGTTTATTGGGATGTTCATGATTGGCTTTTTAGCCCTGGTTTGCGTCATGCATTGTTCATCATAAAACCTTCGTCTCCGGCGACATTGCCGGCGGCTGTGACGGCGGAGAGTTGTGGTCCTACAGAAGGGTTTAGTTCTATCTGTTCATACGAGTTTTGCCTTTTTCTCTATGCTTGGAAGGTCGAGTAATACAAAGTGCAACAATTTTCAGTTAAATGCAGTAATATATTAATTAATTTATTTATTTCATTTTTTAATTTAAGGTAACACTTGTTTGGATTTAAGTTTTGAATATATGATTAATCATGTAAAAAATAGGGGTTTTTTAATGAAATAAACCAATATGTTTTCATATTTTTTTCGTTTTTGTCTATTCATGTTATTTTTCATAAAAGTCCTCAAATTAAAATTTTTTATTTTGGTTTAATGTAAAATGAATATTAGAACCCGATTTTTCAGTCTATAAAACTCCGGTTTAATAATTAAAACCAAGGTTTAATAGTCAAATTTCACATAACTAAAAAAATAACATTGAGGGACGAAAACACAAAAACCGTGAAAACATTTTGGTTTTTTCGTAATAAATCAAATATAATTAAAATTATTTTTTTCTTCAGCTTTTTTTTTTTCAAAACATGTTATCGTATTTGAAGTTTTTAGAAAGCATTTTTAAAAATCAAATTTGAACAACCCCTTTGTTTTTTTTTTTTCCCAAACATCCACCTACTTTAAAAACAAAGAAGAATATATGTCATATTTTATTATTCTTGACCAATTTAATCTGTTATTTTATTTAACTAAATCCGCTTATTACTCAAAAGGGTTTACATCTTAAAATAAGAGACTACTTTTTTATTCTTATTTTCATAATTTGTACATGAAGTTCGAAATTATATTAAATAGAATTAGTAAAATTCTTATTATTTTGTTTTTTTAATCTTTTTTTTTCTGTTGTGTCTACTTTGCTCCTTTTACTAGAACGAAAAGGATCAAATTGATTTAAGGTTTTTTCAATAGATAATTATGCAAAATTAAAAACCTTGATATATAGTTTTTTATTGAATATTTTTTTATTAAACCTTTAAATCTTTTTTTTTTTTTTTTGCCTCAAGACCCTTCAACATACGTGGAACTTTGATTTTATATGTATATTATTGTGTATTTAACGAGTTTGTTTCGACATATATTAAAAAAAAAAAAAAAGATTCAATATATTATTAGGTAAAAGGAATAATATAAGCATATTAATTAATATAAGGAATTTAGGAAAAATGGGAAGGTGGGTGCACATGGAGAGGAGGTAGAACAGGAATCCTATTGGACACAATTTGATATCACAGACTGGATCACATTTTTCCTCAATTATCTCATCATTTTGAGGTTTTTCTTTGTTGTATGTTTCTGGATCTCATCTTGGTAGATGAGCCAACTGTGTGTCTATACATGTAACGTGCTAGTTTTACTCGCATGTTGTAACGGGATCATAACAAAACAATAAAAATTTTGTCATTTTATAAATAGTTTGGACGAAAAACTTTTATACTGGAATATAAATAAAAATAATGCGACCATAATAATATATTCAAGTTTTTATAAAATATAATATCAAATATTATAACAGAAATATACAGTTGCATACTTGTCTACTTAATTAAAATAGTTTATAAGATAATAACTTCTATATCGAAATGTAAACAAAAATAATGCAATCAAAATGATATATTTTAATTTTTATAAAGCATAATATCTTAGACATATTTGATGATAGAATTTTGTAAACGATAATAATTTTTGACGTATAATTGTATAAAATAATATTATAAATATATATAATTTAATTTTCTAAACTTCTATCAAATAAATTTATAAAAAGATCTTGTAGATGTATGAGAGGTCATATGAATGCACACAGTTATTCATACATTCACTTAATCGTTTTTGTACTTTTACTTGATAAAATTTTATGATACCAATTTATATTATTTATAATATTATATTGAGTTCCATCAAGAACCAACTGTAAGAAAGTGAAAATATATGAATGGTAATTGGTAAGTACTGTTTTTTTTTTCTCTTTGATTTTTTGATGATACGAAATAAAAAGGGAAAAAAATCATTTCTTATTGTTAATATAATTGTTGTTGTTATGATTTGTATTTATATATTTTATGTGGATACTAATGATACTTTGAAGTTTATAATTATATACTATGATGTTTAAGATTCTGGGGCCTCCACTGTCCGGTCTCACGACCAACGTGGAGGAGGTAAATCGCATATTTCATGGTTAACGGACATGTTCAGAGTTTGAACGCTGAACTTCCGATAGGATCCGATATTATAAATCGATGAATACATAAAAAAATTTATGTGGTCTTCTTAATAGAGTATTTAACTTAAGTATGATTATATATTATAAATAAATAAAGAATATCATAATTTATACAATTAAATATTTGAAATAATAATATGTGTTTAATTATAATCTTAAACATATTATGATAAATTAAGTTATAATTTATTAACCGTTTCAATATATAAATAGACGTTGTAATTTAATTCATTCCGTCACAACATGTGGGTATTAAATCCATGTTAGTTCAATTAACGTGACGTTTTTATTTCTTTATTTTCTTGGAAAAAAAACGTTTTTTAATATTGATTTCATAAAAATTGAGTTTTAAATCAATATGTTATTATACAGCCCAAAATATAATAATTGGTCTTGCTTTCTATTATTGGAAAGCCGGCCAAACGCAGGCCCAAGCCCATTATTAAATCCTTCATCCCATTTCCTCCTTAGAAACTTTTTTCCGATTGCTTGAAGCTTCTTCATATCATCTTCTTCTTCACCACCTTCAAAAATCCTGCAAAAATGGCGGATACCTTCACTTTCCTTATTACTTTCCTTCTCTTTTCCTTCATAAATCCCATAATTTCCGTACAACCATACGATCCAAAACCCTGCAACACCACCGCACCTCTCCTCCTTGGCTCCACTTACACCTGCAACACAAACGCCAAAACCTGCAACACTTATATCGTCTACAGACCTCAATTTAATCAAACAATTTCCGCCATTGCAACCCTCTTTAACGCCAATGAATCCGAACTCGTATCTACGACTCATTCGCAAGTTCGCGAAGTCGTTGTCCCGATCTTCTGTGATTGTCCTGACTGGTCATCTCGGGCTCTCGTTGATTACACGAATGTTGACTCGTATTCGTATTCGGATATTGCTTGTCGTGTTTACCAAGGGATGGTGAAGCCGTTTGTGTTGGTGCAACAGAATAGCCATGATGATGAAAACCAGCACGAGACTACACTCGTTAAAGTGCCGGTTAAGTGTGCGTGTGTTAACGCGTCACACGAAGGGAACGGGACGAGATATCTCGTCACGTATCCGGTTATGGAAAACGATACGCTTGATTTGATTGCGCTGAAATTTGGGGTGACGCGTGGGTCGATCGAGGATGTGAATGGGTTGGACCCATACCAGAGTACGATTTTTGAGGGCACCACGTTGTTGGTCCCAACAACGGGTGTTCCTGTGTTGAACTTGGATATTGTGGTCAATAATCCAAGTTTTCAACACTCGATTCCTGTTAACGGGATATCAAACGGTAGTGGAAGGCGATTTTCGCTTTCTCTTATCATTGTTTTCGTGGTAATTTTTACTTTCGGAGTACTTTCGTTTCTTGTTTTCCTAATTCGGAAATATAATCACGCGGAACCACCAAAGGTGTCCGTAACTCGATCAGAATTTAAATGTTTCTCGCCTGAATTTCTCGATAGCATGTCGAAATTGAAGCAATCGTTAACGGCTTTTAGTGTCGACGAACTTAAACTCGCTACACAAGACTTCTCCAAATCTTCATTAATTGGAAAATCAGTGTACAAAGGTCGAATAACCGGAGGCATTCTTGTCGCAATTCAAGAAACGAATTTGATCGAATCCGCTAATCACGTCGTCGACATCTTGACAACGATCAACCATTTCAATGTGATTAAACTCGAAGGGTGTTGTTATTACATGAACAAGCATTATCTCGTATTCGAATTCGCTGAAAACGGCAGTTTAAGAGACTGTTTGCATGACTCGAGAACACGAAAACAATTAACATGGTCGAAACGAGTAAAGATTGCATTCGAGCTCGCGGAAGGGTTGCACTACATACATTACTGCACAAAACCAACATTAGTTCACCGAAACATAAACAGTGGAAACGTGTTGATAACAGCAGATTGGAGGGTCAAAATATCGGGGTTTAACCGTGCAACACCAATCGTTTACGCCGCAGGGGTGAACGAAGATTGTCCGGAGTCCATGACCGTCGTGGAAAAAGAGTATTTGACACCGGAATACATTGACAACGGGCAGGCTTCGACTAAAGTGGATGTGCATGCTTATGGGGTCGTTTTACTTGAACTTTTATCGGCAAAAGAGGCGACCAATGGCCGAAAATGGCTAGAGCGTGTCGGGTTTCTAGCCGACGGTGAAGTGGCGGGTGGTTCGTTGGAATGTTTGGAGAAATTTAAGGTTTTTATGGATGGGGATTTAGAAGGGGGGTATGGGTTAGGGGATGCAATGTGTTTAGCAGTTTTGGGAAAATGTTGCATACAAGATGATCCTCAAATTAGGCCTAATATGAATGATGTTCTTAAGGCTCTTTCAAGACTTCTATGAAGAATGTATCCGAAATTCTTTAAACTAACATTCGGCGCCGGATAGGTGGCGTTCGGTTCGTGATCTCTTCGATTCAACGGTCATGAGAGAAGGGTTTTCTGATCGGAAAAAAAAAAAAAAAAAAAAAAAAAAAGAAATTGATGGGGTTTGTATTGTCTTGTGGCTCTTTGGTTGATTTGGAGATGAAGAAACAACTTAGTTCATGTGAATTGTGAGATAAATGGGATATTCAAGGGGAAGATTATTTTGAAAAAAGAAATTGCAATCTTTAGCTTTATTTGGATCTTGAATAGAAGTTTAAAGGTACATTTGAAAAGCTTTATTTGGATTTTGAATAGTATGATTTGTGAAATGTTAAAGGTTTTATATATTTTATTTTATTATAAAAAGCTAGGGATTGTATATTCTTTTAGCCACAAATTCTGAAGTATATTTTATTTTAGAGTAAAGGACATTTTTGGTCCTTGTGGTTTGATGGTTTACCCGGATTCAGTCCTTTAACCATAATAGGGTCAAATTTCATCCCTATTTTGCTAATTTTGTGCCCTTTTAGTCCCTCGTCCGTTAAACTTAACGACACAACCGTTAAATTTGTAAAAATGACATTTTTACCCTTTTTATTGAGACGCTTTTAGTCCCTATGGTTTTATTATTTACCCATTTATAGTCCAACATTTATTTTTTTTATTTTATCTTTATAATTATATTATTTATAGATATACTTAATTCATTATAAACACACTTATTTTATTTATAAATATAGTTATGTTTTAATATTTTATTAACATTTACTATTGTTCGTATTTTATTTAAAATTTAACTTTTATTTTAATTTAAATATATATATTTCTTTACTAATTTATTTAAAGTTCATCTTCTTTATTAATTTTAATTTTTATAATATTATTGTTGACATTTATATTTGTAATTTTGTTAGTTGTGTTTTAGTAAATATAATATCGTCGATATTTTTCCTTTCCAAAATCACTATTTCTTCAAGTATCTTCCAACCTAATCAATTATCAACACATAAATTATATTATATGTGTTGGATATATATATATATATATATATATATATATATATATATATATATATATATATATATATATATATATATATATGTTCAAGTGAGTACTACCTACTACACAGCGCACCCGAAGGTATCACTCGTAAAAAAAAATTTTGAATTTTTTTTTTCACAAACATGTTTTAATTAACATTACACAGATAATATGTGAATTTCACGCAAATTCGAACACTCTAAGTGCATGAAATCACGCACCACATATATGCAAAATTATGTAAGTGTGCGTTCACATCATTTTTTAAGAGCTACAAGATGTGAATGTATGTGAAATTTACATATAATCTTCATAATGTTAATTAAAACATGTTTATGAAATAATAAATTAAAAAAAAAAATTTAAAGGTGGTAGCTTCTGGTGCGCTGTATAAGTAATGGTACTCACTCGAACCATATTCTATATATATATATATATATATATATATATATATATATATATATATATATATATATATATATGTGTGTGTGTGTGTGTGTGTGTGTGTGTGTGTGTGTATAAAATATTTTCAAGTATCTTCCAATGTCATTATTTCTTCAAGTATATTCACATATGTATATAACTTATGTGTCGATAATTGATTAGGTTGAAAGATATTTGAAGAAATAGTGACTTTGGAGAAGAAAAATATCGACGACATTATATCTACTTAAACACAACTAACAAAATTACATATATAAATGTCAACAATAATATTATATAAATTAAAATTAATAAAGAATATGAACTTTAAATAAATTAGTAAAGAAATATATATTTAAATTAAATTAAAAGTTAAATTTTAAAATAAAAATACGAACAATAGTAAATGTAAATAAAATATTAAAATATAAGTATATTTATAAATTAAATAAGTGTCTTTATAATAAATTAAGTATATCTATAAATAATATAATTATAAAGATAAAATAAAATAAAATAAATGTTGGACTACAAATGGGTAAATAATAAAACCATAGGGACTAAAAGCGTCTCAATGAAAAGGGTAAAAATGTCATTCTTACAAATTTAACGGTTGTGTCGTTAAGTTTAACGGACGAGGGACTAAAAGGGCACAAAATTAGCAAAATAGGGATGAAATTTGACATTATTATGGTTAAAGGACTGAATCCGGGTAAACCATCAAACCACAAGGACCAAGAATGTCCTTTACTCTTTATTTTATTCAATCTTTTGAGATCCAAATTTCTAAGCACATTACAAGTCAATTTTATTTCTTCAAAATATATTCTGTGAGCCTAATATAGTACATTGTGCTCCAACTAAGGTATGTTCATTTATTGTTAGAGCAAACAGGATGGTCAAATAATATTTCAAAATCGTTGTTTAAAGTTGACTATAATGGTGTTGCAAGATTGACAAATCGTGTAGTCAAACAAGTTTCAGTGGAAGTTTTTGCTTTTAGTTTTAAGAAATGGTTGATTTTTTGGCTTTAATTTGTTTTCATAGTCTTTGAGATGTAATTGAATTTGTATTGATTAGGGTTTCTAATATCTAGACTCGATCTGATGTGATTTTTGGCATTGTTGTCGTATTATTGGTTGTTGGACTCATTCTGCTTGTCTCGATTATGATTTTGATGTCGTCAATTTCATCAGGTATGTTTTTCTATTTTAGTTTTTGGTTTTAACAAAAGGAATATCAAGTTACTAAATTGATACAAAACAAAAGGAATACATTAGGGGTGAGCTCGGTACCGTACCGAACCGAACCGGTACCGATCCCGAAAATACCGAAACCGAATTATTAATTTTGGAAGAACCGAATACCGAACCGTATAATTTTATATGGTGCCGGTTCGGTACCGAATACCGAATTTTAGCTAATTTAAGAACCGAATACCGAACCGAAAGTACCGAATACCGAATTTTAGCAAATTTAAAAACCGAATACCGAACCGAATATATTAATTCGGTACCGGTTGGTACCGGTACCGGTTCGGTACCGGTTCGGGTTCGAGAAATGGTACCCGTTGCTCACCCCTAGAATGCATAGCTATGTGAATGGTCATGCAAGTGAATGATCATTCACACCATTCATATGAATTTTTTTTACCATTCATAAAATTTATGATTTGCTCATTTTGAAAAAAAAAAATCTTATAATGTTGTCTTATACATGTCTATTAAAAAAATATGTGTGAATGATCATTCACATTAGGGTACGCTGGATTCTAATAAGTATGTTAATGAACCTAACTCTCTCTCTCTCTCTCTCTCTCTCTCTCTCTCTCTCTCTCTATATATATATATATATATATATATATATATATATATATATATATAGGAGTGGGTTCAATGGAAAACCTATATGCATCGGAAAACCCGGGAACCACTTTATAACATTTGATCAGGTGATGCATCACGCAGAAAGTCGATGCATCACGCGAGAAGTTGGTGCATCACGCGGGAATTTGGTGCATCACGCGGGAAATTTGATGCATCACGCGGGGAATTTGGTGCACATATTTGTGCATAGGGGTACTTTGGGAAAAAAATATATTTAATCAAATAAAATTTAATTTTATATAAATTGAATATTCAATCAAATAACCAAACAATAAATGCTAAATTAAATTAATTGATACACTTCCAATATTACAAAATCTAAACAAATTCAAAAAAAGTTGATTTGATGTCGATGCATCTAATGTTAATATTTCAATTCGTGATACATCTCGAATCTTCATCATCATCTTCGGTCATATTCATCATTTTCTTCGTCCCACCATCATGCCTCATCAAAATAGTGATGCAAATTCATTTGATCCATCTTCAAACATGATGCATCTTCATCGGATTCATCAAAAATCATGATGCATCAGAGTCGTCTTCCATAAACATCGGATAAACACGATTAATCTTTCAAAAATTTCCATAAAGAACATGCATAAAAAAACAACTGTACCTTTAAACGATATCATTCCATCATTATCATTGTGAAATCATCATCATCATCACTAAAACGGCACCATGAACCGACTACTATGCATGGGACGGTGACCGCCGACTTTAGAGAGAGGGATGCCAATGGGGTGGCGGCCACCGAGAGAGGGGGTGGTAGCCGCCGGCTTTAGAGAAAGAAGGAGAGAGATTAGGGTGATCATCATCTTCATTAAACTGCACCGTGAACCAACTGCTATGCATGGGGTGGTGGTCGCTGACTTTAGATGGAGGGGTGGCAACGGGGTGGTGGCCGTCAGGGGAGGGGGTGGTGGCCGGCCGCCGAATTTAGAGAGAGGGTGAGAAAGATAAGGGTGAGGGAGAGAATGTGGGAGGGATAAATGGAATGTTTGTTATTTTGTTAATTTAATGATTTAATTACCTAAATTAATTCCTTTTATTTTAAATGTTTCTAAATATATTTTAATTATAATTAAACATAAATTACAAGTTTAGCATTCCTAAAACACCCTTAATGCATTTTTGGTTCCCATTTGGTTCCCGATGCATATGGTGCCCCATAGAACCTATACATATATATATATATAGAGGGAGGTTCAATGGAAAACCACAATGCACCTGAAAACTTGTGAAAACCGCACTGCACCACTACAAATGCATCAAATTCCCCGCGTGATGCATCAAAATCCCGCGTGATGCATCAAATTTTCCGCATGATGCATCAAAATCCCGCGTGATGCATCACCTTATTTACGATCATGCCACCGCGTTTTTCATTAAATGCACCAAATCGGACGGTTTGCGTAGGTTTCCATGGTTTTCACGTGCATAGTGGTTTTCCATTGAACCCACCCATATATATATAGAGCATATTTTCAATATTTAATTTATATAAAAGAAATACAAGAAGCGAAGAAAATATATGTTTTGTTGTGATGGTTAAATGTGTGACAATTGACCATCCTTATGTGTAACATGGCCGTCCTTGTGAGTGACAATAAAAGCACAAAACGCATGCCAAATGTAAACCACTTTTGGAATTTGTATAACCACAAGATAGATAGGCCAGGCCGACTTAACTATTATTTTTTATTTATACGGTTATACTTTTCATATTTCATCTAATACTTGTTTAATAAAGTCTTAAGTTTAACAGAAAGCATACTCTTCATTTGTATTTAAACAGACGCAACCTTTTAAATCATTGTTATTTGAAATGTTACTTAAATTATTGATTCATTATTATTCATAACCATTTTTCAATACAGAGATTATCTATAAGTTCAAAATGTTTTATAAATATAAACAATTTGTATGTTGGTCGCTTAAAAACCTTGCATATTATTTTAACCCAAACTATGTTTTAACTAATTACTAAATACGACATGTTTTCATCAATCATCATACATGTTTAGCCACCCATGATTCATGAGGTTCATATTTCAGTCAAGTGTTTTACAAGAACACTTGTATGAATCCCAAAAATCATGGGAATGTTGACATGTATGGTGTATGACGTGTAAGGGAGCCCGGCTACTTGAAGCTTATCTAATAAATGAGCTTGAACTTCAGTCTTCGAGCTCGTAAGCTTAAACAAGCCTACGTGATATAAATAAACTTTTATATATTTTTATAATATACATAAATAATATTTAATTACATTTAAACAAAACGTATAAAAAATTTAGGGAGAATTTCATATATACCACTTCAAAACTTCATAATATCATATATACCCAGCTTAAAAATTTTAATATCATATATATATCTCCTAAACATCATAATCATATATTCATATATACCCAATTTTAATAATTAATATCACATATATTCCTCTTATTATTATTATTATTAATTTTTTCTGTAGTTTTCTATATACAATTATACTGATTATATTATATTATGTTCTTTCTTTTTTTTTCTTTTCGCATTTATAGTTGTATTGCATTTTTTTAATTTAGTATATATATATATATATATATATATATATATATATATATATATATATATATATATATATTGTTTTCTATATACATTAGTTACTATTTAATTTCAAGTTTGCTTTCGTTTTATAATTATTGTTTTTTCTAATTTACTTTTTTTAACTTTTTATATTTAATCTAGTAATCAAATTAAAAAAATATACACAACTAATAAAATTGGTAACAAATTATAATTCAAATACTAGATTAAATACAAAAAAGTAAAAAAAGTAAACTAGAAAAAACATTAATTATAAAACCAAAGCACACTTAAAAAAAAAGTAATGTATATAGAAAACAAATATATATACTAAATTAAAAAAAATGCAATACAACTATATTTTCGAAAAGAAAAGAAATAACATAATATATAATCAGTTAATTGTATATAGAAAACTACACGAAAAAAATAATGGTCAATTACTAAAAATAGTAACAACTTTTAATTTTTTATCATTAATAGCAACATTATTTATTTATTGTCACTAATAGTATCAATTTTTGTATTTTTTATATGAATAATTTCAACTTTTGTATTTCGTATCCTAAATAGCAATAACTTTTGTATCTTTTTTTATCATTTATAGCAACAACTTTTTTAAGTTTTGCTATAAATGATTAAAAAAAGGGAAAATCATATTAAAAACCAACGTACTTTTAGTATTTTTCGAATAAGTCATTGCACCAAAAACGTTTCCATAAAAGTCTCTCAACTTAAAAACGTTTTTGTAAAAATCACTGCACATTTAATGTTTTCATAAAAGTCCTTTAACTTAATAAAATTTTATGAAAAAACATCTGAAAGATCTCATAAAAGAACACAATTCGTAAAAAAGTTCAAGTTGAAGGACTTTTATGGAAACGTTTTTGATACAGGGACTTAATTGAAAAATATCAAAAGTGCATTGGTTTTTTTGTATAATTTTCCCTAAAAAAATGTAAAAGTTGATGCTATTAATGATAAAAAATAAATAATGTTGCTATAAATGCTAATAATGCACAAAGTTATTTCTATTTTTAGCAATTAGCCCAAAAAGCAAATAAGAAAATATAAGAAGTCGATAGAATTTGATTACAAACGAACAAAAATATAATACAAATTTTTTATTGTTAATGTTAATTTTTTTTACTATTAAGAAAACATAGTAAAGTTTACAAAAATAAATTATATAAAATTAATTAAAGGGATGTGATATTATAATTTAAGTTGGATAAATATGATATTTTGAAGGTTTAGTTAAAAGAAGAAAAAAGTAAGGTATAATTATTATTAATTAATAATCAATATTAAATATGAGTTTTAAATATTCTAAAAATAATTAAATTAATGAATTTGGATATATATGATATTTTATAATATTTAAGAGGAATATATGTGATATTAATTATTAAAATTAGGTATATATGATAATATGATGATTAGGAGAGATATATATGATATTAAATTTTTAAGTGTAAATTACACAAATGGTCCTTGTGGTTTGGAGATTTTTGATAATTTGGTCCCTTAAAGTTTTTTTTTACACCAATGGTTCAAAAATCTCAAACCTTTGACACAAATGGTCACTTCATTTAACAACCGTTAACTTCTCTGTTAAGTATTAGAGTAATTTTGTCTTTTTAATTCAAGGAACCAAATCTAAAATTGTCAAAGGGACTAATTGTATACATTTTTTATTTAGTTATTTTAATTACTAAACATTTATATTAATGTGTTAATGATTTATCCTTTTTTTTAGATTTATGATTATATTATTTTTCAAAAAGTCTTAAATCTTAATTCTTCCAACAAAAATTATTCACAACTCAGAAGTCACTTATTTCAATTACATCTCCATTGATTTTCACTTCATCATCTCCGTTCTGATCTATTTCATCACCATCGATTTTCACTTTGCCATCTTCGTCCATATCAAGGGTATTATCGAATTCACCTTCTCCATCCTGATTTTCCACTTCAAGTCGATGGCTTTGGTTTTTAGATTTGAGTTTCAAATCCATGGCTGCGATTTCGGATTTAAACAATAAGTTTGGTTTCGGAATGAAGCTTCAAATCGATGTTCTCTGTTCCAGGTGATGTTTCGGGATCTGAAAGCATGGATCTCTTGTAGATTTATTTATGATTCTGGTTTTGTTCTGCAGATCTTGTTTGGCCCTACTTAGAATGCCTTTTAACATTGTTCTTTGTTTGGCTTCAAATCGTCAATTGTTTCCATATTCGTTTGATTGTTTTTGGTTAGATGAATGCTGGGTTTGGTTTTGAATGTTCTTCATTTCTAAAACGTCAAGTTCTGGATTTGAATGCTCTCCGTTTGGTTCAAAATCATCAATTTCAGTTCTGCGTATCGAGATCTGTGTTTTGAGCCTAAAGTTTTTGTTCCAAATCTGGATTTTCTTTTTTCGATGTGGGTGTAAACGTGGTGTTGGCCGGAGAACAAAAGTAATCGGAGTTTTTCCGTTGAGTATTTTGAAAAAAACAAAACTAACAAGAATTTAGAAAAGAGAAACGAAAAACAAGAAAAATAAGCAACAAATTCTTAGAAAATTACGTAAATGGTCCCTGAAATGAAAAAGGACAAAAACTATGATTCAATTGCCTTAACGGTCTCATTTTTGTGTTTTAAGGTTTATGATTTTTAGACTATTGGTGTAAAAAAAACTTTAAGGAACCAAAACAGTACAAACCCCAGGGACCATTGTGTAATTTACTTGTATGTATGATATTATAAACTTTTAGAGGGATATATATATATGAAGTTCTCTCGTTTAATAAAATCATTTTTGTATTCTTAAAGTCAAGAGACTTCCATAATTCTTGCGGTTTACTCTAAATTAGTAAATTGTATAACTTTATGTGTACTCCTTGCTCACTCTTTCTTAAAATACAAATTAGATAACTCCTGACTCATACTTGTCAAATCATTAAGTTTTGAGAAAAAAAAATAAACAAGGATCCTGGTTTTCACACAAATTCTTCTAAACCAATACAAGCCAGACCATTCCATCCCATTTAGTAAACTTACATTCATCGTGACAAAAAAAAAACTTGGTAGTTGACAAGCCGTGAACTACAAGTGTAAACACTGCTCGTAGTTAAATTGTCAGATTTCTGAGAAGGGTTAAAGATGTACAGGAAAAGAGCCAGCATCGACCCGTGCAGCAATTGTTGTCATCTATTCATTTGGTTGATGAAAAGAACAAGCAACTCGCACCATAATACGTACAAAGTTGCCACTCATCCTCGCTAGTAGCGCCTGAGATGATCTCTGGTAAAGAATGGATGTCTTAGAGCCTCTCGAGCTGTTAACCTTTCTGAAGGGTCGTATCTCAAAAGCCCCTGTAGCAGATGAATAAGGTCCCCTGCTGAATGATCTACATGCAACATAATTAAGTTCTGCATCCGAAAACAAATTATCAGCTTACAAAACATGAGATGGAAAGAAAAAATAAATGAACTGGTGACAAACAAAGGTCTCAAACCTGAAGTCGAGGCAGCTTCAAAACCGCTTTGATACTTTCTCTTGAAGCAGCACCCTCAGGCCAGTCCAACCTACCCTTTCTAACATACTTCTCAGCATGCCGGCTGCAGGGAAGACAGATACTCAATTCATAAAAGGAATCTAAGATAAGATATAGTCAATCGCATAGATTTAGGAAAAAAAAAAAAAAAAAAAAACTCACTCTGCTTTCCTCAGCATATGCTGGGGTATAAAGCCAAGGACCCTTTCCATCATAGCAAGATGTTCCAAATTCTCATGTGTTTGGAACAAAGCTTCACCCTGTTCAAAAATGCAACAGTCAGATAAAATCTTGACATCAGCACTATTAAAAAGCACGAGGAGATTCATGCTCAAACTTACAGAGCAAAGCTCCACAAGGATACAACCAACACTCCATATGTCACAAGGATAACTCCATCCGAGTCCTGTATGAAACCAATGTCAGATGGCAAACACATATCCATCAAAGAAGAAGTGATATCAAAACAGCTATGATAAGTTGATGACAGCAAAGATAAAACCTAGACAAAGTGAATATACCTAAAATAACTTCTGGAGCACGGTAATGACGGGTCGACACTATGTAGCTCTGGTTTTCACGATCATATGTCGTGCTACCAAAATCAATCACTTTTATAGCACTGCACTTTGGAACTCTTTTGGAGTAAGAACCATCCTTCGGTGGTGACCTTGATGAGCCCTATAAAACAGAATGCAGACAACCATCATTAAAGCCATCTGCGTCGACTACCGCTACCAGCATATAAGCTAATTTCCCATACCTTGTAATCAGGCACCTTGATATATTCCGGAGACGTTAAAAGAATGTTCTCAGGCTTCAAGTCCGTGTGTATCAAGTGCAGCTCATGCATAACTGCAATAAATTTGACGAGAGCATATTAATATTTTGATTTCCAACATAAAAGAGTTGAAATAAAACATCAAATCTTTCGATTGACACACAACTTCGGGCAGAAAAGTGCCTAAAGATGCTTGTTTGTTTGTTCATTTATAACAGAAGCAAGAAAGTACAATAGATGTTGCGCCCTTTTGTTAAGATAAACTATAGACATAACATAAGTCAAACAATAG
Source organism: Centrapalus pauciflorus (assembly GCA_020465985.1). Classification (NCBI taxonomy): domain Eukaryota; kingdom Viridiplantae; phylum Streptophyta; class Magnoliopsida; order Asterales; family Asteraceae; genus Centrapalus; species Centrapalus pauciflorus. The sequence continues at coordinate 165,535 of JAANYP010006576.1, read as the reverse complement.
ATGTAACGAAAAATAGCACAAGTGATTACTACACACATGCTATACATTCCAAGAGTTGTCTGCCAATCTCACGAACTAGGTCTATGGGAAATGAGCGATAATTGTTTTTGCGTAGAAAATCATATAAGCTTGGTCCAAGCTTCTCAAAAACCTGTCGAAACCATTTGAATGCATCCAGAGATCTTAAACCCGAAACATTTGTTAAAATGGGGAAAGAAATCCACCATATCAATCATATTAATACTTACAATACAGATATGGTTACGATAGTCAAACCAGTTCCTTATTTGTACACAACTGCAAGGAATAAACCAATTTAACAACAAACACAAACCATAACACAACCATGATGCTTAAATATAGTATTGTCAAAGCATAAATGGTTTGACACTCACCGGTTGCCACCTTTATCATGTTTACCAAGTTGTTGAAGCACATCAATCTCAATCATAGCTGCCTCGCGATATTTCTTTATACCACGAACGATTTTGATGGCAACCATTTCTTTCCTTTCCTTGTCCCAGCATTCTAAGACTTGACCAAATGTGCCTAAATCACATAAATATACGGAATCATATACACCAGTCATCAATGAATAGTTGATTACCACATGTAGTTACTTGGTAGATGATCCTTACCTTCTCCCATTTTCCCATGAATCTTATCTGTGAAAGACAAAGCAAAAAAGAAAAGAAAAAAGCAATCAGAATCATATAAGCATAATAGCACAATCATCAAAGAGCTACAGAAACAAGCTTTCCAACACACTATAAGGACGAAGACCCAAAAAAAACAAATAGCCGCTTCAAAATTAGTTATATTTTCTTTGAAAACATCATAATCATGAACAAAATGAATAGTTTGTACTTCATATTAAATAGATTCATATGTAGTGCAAAATTCATAATGGCAAAACCAAATAAGTTTAAAAAAATAAGTAGCGAGCAGTTGAATGCCAGATACTAGATGGTAAAAAGGTAGTATATTAGGCTTTACTGAAACTCAGATTAAAAACTATATATATAATTAGGTACTATCACCAGAAATTATATAAAAGTTTATTTGATGGTGGTAAAGGGTAGTTACAGCGAGAAGTTAAATTATCCCCAAGTGCAAACATATAATGCCCATCTTTATCATCTTCACGCCATGGGGGAGAACCATTGCGAGCCACTTGCTTAACAAGAGACGAATTACTATGGTCTTGGGGTGGCCTCGAAGGTGCAAAGCTGGTTCCATTTCCAATCTCTTGTCCACAAAACAATCCTAGCTGAGCCTACACACAGGCATCCATTCATGTTCCTTTCAATACACATATTAACTTTCCTTGTGATTATGATTTTGATACACTAACATCCATGTGTACCACATATTTCAAAAAATCGTTAACATTTTCAGCAGGATAACCATGAAACCAATAATAAGCAAACCGATGCTAAAACCAAAAAAAACTAAGCTAAAAACCAAGACTCATAAAATAAAAACAATCCATGCCTCTTCAGAAGAAATACATGATAAATTGATAAACTCCTCGATCTTATTATTTTTCTTGAACTCCTTGTACCAAAAGTCAGGTAAATTAGGGTTTCAACGCCACATAATCACTCACATATAAAATAAAGATTATCCCAAAACTGAAACTTTCAAAATCACCGTCTTATAATAAATCAACGAAAAGGATAGGGTATGGTACGGTATACAAAATTTCTCCCAAGAACCCTAGTTTGGCAAATCGAACTATAACGATAATCGTCATGCTCACCACCCACAATCATGTTCCAACACAGGCGACGATAGCTAAAAAAATCATACATATCCGGTTATAAATTTAAACTATATTGATGGATCAATCCGATTAGATCAAAAAATAGAAAACCTTCGTTTTACCCTTACCTGGTCAACGATTATAATTTCGATAGGATCTAGCAAAAAAGAGAAAACCAAAACAAAAATACAGATAATTAGAAAAAATATGATGAAAACAAACGGATCTGATACCTTAGACGCAGGATGAACAACGTCCCAGCCGAGTCGTTGACGTTTTCTAGGTCGGAGGTCAATATTAGTAATCGGAAACGCCGTAACACGCTCCATCTCCATGATCTGATGCAAAACTTTCACAAAACGAAGATTGAGTTTTTCGTCTATCAAGAAATTGTAAGGGTAAAAATCGGCGAGAACAAAACCAGATCTGTGAAGAAAACCTAATCCCAACGCAAACCAAATATCAACCAAACAATCAGCGAGGTGTCGGTTGAAAGTTCATCTGACCGTCCACGTGGTACACGTCTAAGACGTTGATATACCTTATCCTGGTGCCTTCTTTTTGTGGGTTTTGACCAGGGTTAGTTGATAGACCTGCCAATTAACTAGCGTTAGGTTAAATCGGATATCCGGATGGAATCGGGAACTCTGGATATTTATATAAGACTACCTTTGGTTAATATTTACATAAGACTACCCTTTGGTTCCTTTTATTTAAAGTTTCCCCTTGTTGGGGTTCAAAAATAGGTTTGGCAAAAAAACTCATCTCTGACGGGAAGCCCGTAATTCGACCCCGATTGACATGAGAATCCCCGAGTTGACCGGGAACGGGGATGGGATGGGGACGGGGATGGAGAATCCCCGATTTCAAATAGCGGGGATGGGGTGGGGATGGGAGACACGTAAATCCCCGAACCCGAACCCGACCCCGGTTATAAATTATGTTTTAATATAGGGTAAATTACAAATTTCGTCCATGTGGTTTGATGAAAATTATGGAACTAGTCCTTTTGCGCGATTAATTACAACTTTCGTCCCTCTTGTTGGCTGTTTGTCTTCGTTTTGGTCCTTTGACCGGTCATTTTTTTAAAAATGACCATTTTGCCCTTGAGAATATAATAAAAATAGGTAAGGAACTTTTTCTTAATAAATTATACAATAAAAGAATCCAAAATTCTTTTTTTATTTTAAAAATAATTCAATATGTTTAAAGAAAATTCTGTCTCTCTCTCTCTCTCTAAACAACCTCTCTCTACATGCACTCTAGTCTCTACATTTCTCCCATCTCTAAGTTGATAACCACAACCACCACCTCTCTCTACCGTCTAACCCATTTCTCCATCTTTCTCCCTAACCCTAGAAAACAAAAGCGTCGTTCTTCATCAAGCTGCAGCATCTCGACATCATCAAGGTTCGTCATCCATCTGTTCATCGATCTTCATCAAGGTTTTTGTTCGATCGGTCTATCCATCTTCTGTTCGACCGATCTATCCATCTTCATCGATCTTTTGTTCATCTTTTGTTCGATCTATCCTCCTTCAGGTCAAGGTTTCTATTCATCCATCTTCATCTTGACATCATCAAGGTTCTATCGATCTTGATTTTTTTTGTTCGGTTCTAACTCTTTTTGTTGGTTCATCGTTCGAAGAACAAAGGATCAATCTGTGTGTCATAAGATGTGTTTGATGGTTTGATTACTTGCAGAGAGGAAGTAAAGTTCAGAGAGGAAGTAAAGATCAATCTGTGTCATAAGATTTGTTTGGGGTTCTTTACAACGTATGGAGGGAGGAAGAAAGAAAAAAGGTGAGGAGGAATTACTTGTAGAGAGGAAGTAAAGTTCATTATTTTTGATGGTTTGATTTAATTTTTGTTTTTAATTTGTATTTTTATTAATTTTATTATTTAATTATATGAAAAATAAAGTTCATTACTTAATTTTATAATCTTCTTAAGGGCAAATTGGTCATTTGAAAAAAGTTGACCGGTCAAATGACCAAAACCGTAACAAATAGTCAACCATGAGTGCTGTAACTGTAATTTTTATGTGAAAAGGACGAGATCCATAATTTATCTATAACCACAGGGACGAAAATTGTAATTTACCCTTTAATATATTTTATTATATATATTTAACTTTACAATCTAAATTATTCATTACATTTTATATAATATATTAAATATCATTGTATATGACTTTTCTATAATTTAAAAATGCTATTGTTTTCTTCTTTTTATTGATTTATAAATTATTTGCATACATTTCTTTGTTTTAGTTTTATTATAAATTATACATTATATATGTAAATAACTCAAATATGCTTGAATTGATTTGTTTTGAAGTTTATTTACATATATTTTTCTACCAAATTACTATTTATAGTTTAAACTTAAATAATATTTAGAAATTTGAAAAACCTGATTCCCCGATGGGGATCCCCGATCCCCGATTAGGACGGGGATGAGGAAGATGATTAACAAGCGGGGATGGGGATGGGAACTGATATCCCCGTCCTGCCCCGTCCCATTGTCATGCCTATTCTAAAGCCAATATTGTACCAAAAAATTGAATAAAGTTTATCAAAATTTAACCAACTAAATCATATTAGGTTTTTAGTTCATATTTTTCTGATTAGTTTAGTTTTAAATTGGTTTGGTTTAAATTGTTTTTGTACTTTTTACATTTTAAAATAAATAAAAATTACTTGCAATTATCGATTGTTGATACTAATTTTTATCATTTTTTTATTTGGTCATGTGTTCAACCATCACACACCCTTAATGTGCATATATATCGTTATTCTGTTCAACGGTTTTCATGATCAGAGTTTATGATTTTAGAAAAACATTGCTACTTTAAAAAGCATACAACAATCCCTTGCAATGATGTTTGAGGGATCAAATTAGGGTTGCAAACGAGTCAAACTTCTATCAAGCAGCTCAAGCTTGGTCTTTAGTCTTTATCAAACTCAATTTCAAACATGATCCCAAAACTCGAGTTTCCAAACGAGCTCGAGCTTTAAATGATTTGGCTCAAGTTTTTATTGAGCTTTCTGAGTATTCTATATATATACACATATAATTTAAATAATTAGAGTAAATTAAAAACTTGGTCCATTTGTTTTTTCAAATTTAAGAAAATGTTTTCTAAATTTAAAAATTACGTAATTGAACCTTAAGTACATTGTTAGTTGTATAAACAGTCTCCCAAATCTTAATATTAAAGTTAGCATACATTTGGTTAGTGGTATGGGAAGAATGATTGGAATTCTATGAAAGGTTGCATAGATGCTTTTGTTTGAGTCTCTTAATTTTAGTAATTAGGGGGTACATTATGCAAAAAAACAATAGGGAAAATTACAAAAATAGCCATTTCTCAAAAGTTTATTCACTTTTTAGCCACTTTTTATGCATTTTACCAAAATAGCCACACTTTACGTTACCACATTTATGTGATAGCCACAATTTACGTGACTTGTACTTTTTTTTCATTTTTAAATGCATTACGTTACAAAAGTAGTTTGGTCACGTAAATTATTGTACTTTATGTGACCACTGATTTGTACTTTTTTCATTTTTTAATGCATTACGTTACAAAAGGTGTTTGTTCACGTAAATTGTTGTACTTTACGTGACCATTTTTGCTCCTTCCCAATAAATATGGGTGAGATGTCTTGTCATCTTGTTTCTCCAATTTAATTTTCTTCATCTTCTTTCTCTCTCTTCCTCTCTTCTTTCTCCTTCTCTCACTCTGTCTCTCTTCCTCTTTACAAGCTTTTTTCTATTCTCCAAAAGATGGAGTTATGCTAGGACCCATGCCACTCCAAAGAGTGAGAGAAGGAGAAGTCGGGATTGAAAAAGGTAACCCGCCGATATAACCACGTTCAAGAGACGGTCTTTTAAATTCATAGGCCTTCTCCGTTTTAATGGTTGATTTGAGATCAGGGTCCTGGCTTGAAACTCCAACTTCGATGGCACCTTGCACGTTCGACTCTTGGTCTATGTCTCTCAGTCTTGATTCGTTTACATCCAGTTCATACGGGTTACTCATGTTCACCAGACTTCCTTTAACTTCTTCTTCTAGAGATGTTTATGTTTATGTTGACACGTATGAAGCCATTTCGACAGATGTAGTCATGCATGCCTCCACTTCACCATCGCACCGACACCTCATCTTATCATCCATTACCCACCTATTTCGATCGATCGATAGGAAAATGGGAGTTATGCTAGGACCCATGCCACTCCAAAGAGGAAGAGAGACAAAGTGAGAGAAGGAGAAAGAAGAGAGGAAGAGAGAGAAAGAAGATGAAGAAAAATTAAAGTGGAGAAAGAAGATGACAAGACATCCCACCAAACATTCATTGGGAAGGAGCAAAAATGGTCACGTAAAGTACAACAATTTACGTGACCAAACACCTTTTGTAACGTAATGCATTAAAAAATGTAAAAAGTACAAATCAGTGGTCACGTAAAGTACAATAATTTACGTGACCAAAATACTTTTGTAACGTAATGCATTTAAAAATGAAAAAAAAAGTACAAGTCACGTAAATTGTGGCTATCACGTAAATGTGGTAACGTAAAGTGTGGTTATTTTGGTAAAATGCATAAAAAGTGGCTAAAAAGTGAATAAACTTTTGAGAAATGACTATTTTTGTAATTATCCCAAAACAATATCTTTAAGGATGATTTATGTAAATTAAAGTTTAGACCAATTTCAAAATTATTTGACGAACAGGATCAATTTTTTTTAATTTACCCTAAAATTAATCATATATTATGGCATTTATTTATGCTCTTAATAGTATCCACCAATCTACCTTTTTATCACCCATGGGCTTGATCCGTACCATGTTTAAAGTTTTTGACCAAGAGGTAGTTCCTTACAAAGGGACGTTTGGTTTGCGAATTTTTTTTAGAATTTGCATTCTGTCAAAATATTTGCATTGTCTGAGATTTTCATTTATCAGGATTTTAAAAGTTGTTAGACGTTTGGTTTGCAGGATTTAACAAAATATGTACTTCTGAAATCCTATTTGTTTCGCAAATCTTTCAAAGAATTAGGAATGTTTACCTGAGAAATGACATAATTTCCCTTCAGTATAAATAATCAATTAACAAGTAATTTCCTTTGAATTTCATAAACAATAACATATCTCAACATATGAAATCAGAAATTTATTAGCAACATAAACAAGAGCAAATCTCAACAAGAACATATATTAGCAACATAAACATATCAGTTTCAAATTTCTCAACATATGAAATCAGAAGTTTATTAGCAACATAAACAAGAACAAATATCAACAAGAATATATATTAGCAACATAAACAAGAACAGTAACATATGAAATCAGAAATTTCATATGAGAAATCAAATGAAAATCGAAATCATATGAAATCAAAAACATATCATAAGATAGAGAGAGACAGATCGAGAAAGAGAGGAAACAGCGGCTTTGTTGCTGCGCTGCTGTCAAACAGATCGAGAAAGAGAGGGATTTTTGTATTGCTGTCAAAAGAGAAAGATAAGAAGCAGTGACCGCAAAGTAGGGGTGTGCAAAATAACCGAACCCGAATAACCCACCCGAACCGAATCTTAAACGGGTTATTTGGGTCGGGTTATTCGGTTTTCGATTTTGTTAATCGGGTTAAATGATACCCGAATAATATATTCGGTTCGGGTATCGGGTAGAATTCAAGTTTATTCGGGTACCCGAATAACCCGTTTAATTTTAAAATTCTCAATTTTAATTAGAACTAGAATTGTTTATATATAATAATGTAAATTTTAAATTCCCAATTTTAAATAGCCAAACCATTTAACCCATGTACCCAAATTACCCAACCCATTTAGCATGTTTAAACTAATTTGTAAAGCATTTCATTTTTTATATCAAAACCGAATAATCCGTTTAACCCAAACCGATTAACCCGTTTCCTTATTTGGTTCGGGTTCGGCCAAACAACCCACAGTCTCAAACCCAAATAACCCGAACCGAATAACCCGATACCTATTTAACCCGCCCGAATAACACCCCTACCGCAAACCAAACACGATATTTCAAATGCAAATCCTGCGAAATGCTGAGAAATTCGGGAACCAAACACGACCTAAAGGAATTTACCAAAATCAGGTAGTTTTATTTTATTTACTAAAGATATTTTGTAAACATTACATTCATTGTGAACATTGTGAACACCCATAAAATAGCTTTGAATTTTATGAATCTTGTTGAAAATACTACCGAACTCTTCTATGAAATACCACATATGTATAAACAATTAAAAGCCTCAAGAAGCACTTCCATGCTTCCAACCTTAAACGACTAACTTGCCTCTTGAATAACAGAAGACCGACACTACTGTAATTCTTCTATTGTTACCCTCCAGTATTGACAGTGTTACTCCAATGATTATTTGATCAACAAATGTGGCTGGCTATCTTCATTTTCTCATGGATTGTGTACGGAAAAGAAATGTAGTGATTCCTAATTTCTATAGAATTGGCAGAGAAAACATGGTGGTTGTGGGTCTAGTAGTCCATGGTGGTTCCCTCCCCTCTGAACTCCAAACCCAACTGTCACCTTAGGTATTCAACAGCTAGCAAGTATCAATTGACCGGCAGCGACCACTAACACCATAAACTTTCATATCTACGGAATTGTCATATGTAAACCCGATTCACTCGTGACTAGGGAAGAACTTGGTTCCGGGAAACAGTTCGAATCCGAGTTACCAGAAAACCGAAAAAGTCCAAAATCAAGAACCCGAGGACCGGCCTGAATATGACACGGTCCGAACCAATTTCCGGTTATTTCCTGACTTTTACAAAAAAAAAAAAAGAAAACGGACCGAACCGAACCTGATGGAACCGGAAACCAAATTGCAGGAATTATAAGAACCGAAAATCGGCTCGAAAATCTGAAATTCTGAATATCTCCGAAAACCCAAAAAAAAATTATTTTTTAAAAATTTTTATATTCTGTTATTGATAATTTTACATAATATTAAATATTTATTTTTATTTTGAAGTATATTGTTGAGTTTTAACTTTTATATTATGCATTAATTAACTAATATTATATATATTTTTTATTTTGTTAATCGTTATTTTGTGTAAAAATAATTCTGAGTACGTTTGGTACGTAACATATTTATTTTTAAAACTATTTGAATATATGCATTTGTACTTTTGAAATATAAATATTGATCTAATTTAGGGGTTGTTTGTTTAGTTCATTAAGAAATCATTCAAAGGTGCAGCTGGGATCAAGGGTTTGTGGCGACACCATAACATCTGGACCTCAACTCTGCGCTATCCTTATTACTATCTAAGAGGTGGCTTGCTTTTTTTCAAAAATTGAAAAGAAAAAAAGTGAATCCTATTTTCGCTAATGCTTAAAATGCTCATTTTTATGTGCATTTCCCATAATAACTACCAGTACCATTTCGTGTCACACTACTACTACATCAACCGAAGCTAAAGGATCATTGGGGTATAATGACATCTTAACGATTCCATTAAGAATTAAACAAACATGACCTGAAAATATAGAACTTTAAATATTCTAATATCAGAAAAGCAAAAAATCAATATCCAAAATTTTAAATATATGATATTTAGATTTCAGATTTGACTATCGTAGCATTTGGGGATTATAAAAATATCCAAAGACCTAATCAATTGATCATGATTGCTGCGGCACACCTTTCCACCTCAGTCAGACGATGAAATCATACACAATGAAAGTAAATAGTAAATAATAGTAATATACTAACTATAAAATTAAATTCCTTCTCCTTCTCGACTTACAACGTATTGTTCGTTCTTTATATATTTTATATACAGAAACAATCTCTTAAGCACTAAGCCTATTCAATTCAATAACCATGTGCGAGTGTTCACTGGCGTTTGCGTTTGCCGCAAATGTGACTGCCATGGCAGTCATGCTTAGCCCAAAGACGCCATCAATGGCCAAACTTTTTCGTAGAAGACGAATTTAAGAAAGATAAGGAACCAGAAAAAACCCACCAAGTTTAAGCATTCTTACCTGCAAATTTTGTCACTTGGAGACACCACAATCATTCTCATCTCACCAGCTCAGCACATCATATTCACAAGCCAATATATTATATATACATGCACCTACACAAAACATAGAAAATAATCACTGGAATTGAAGAACAATGTTTCTTTTATCTGATTATTTGTCAATCTTTTTTCTCATTTCGTTGTTTGTTGTGTTGCTGTTATTGATTCATTCAAAATGGAATCCAACCATTTCAAAAACCCACAAAAACCAACCACCATCCCCGCGAAAGCTTCCAATTATTGGAAATTTTAACCAGCTAGGTTCAAGTGCACACCGTTATCTCCATGACCTGGCCATAAAACATGGTCCACTCATGTTGATTCATCTAGGGAGAGTGCCTGTGCTTGTAGCCTCATCGGCTGAAGCAGCTCGAGAAATCCTGAAAACCCATGATTTAACGTTTTCCAGCAGACCCAAATTGAACATACCCCATATACTTACTTACGGCTCCAAGGACATTGCATTTTCTCCCTACGGGGAGTATTGGAGGCAGATTAAGAGTGTTGCCGTGCTCCAACTTCTAAGTAATAAACGAGTTCAATCTTTTCGACAAGTGAGAGAAGAGGAGACGAGAGTTATGATCGATATGATTAGAGAAAGTTGTGGTTCTTTAGTTGATTTGAGCGAGTTGTTTGTTTCGCTTACAAACAACGTCGTGTGCAGGGTGGCCCTTGGAAAGACATATCGAGGGTTAAAGTCTAAGGACTTGTTGAGAAGGTTAACATACCTGCTTGGTGTTTACAATGTTGGGAATTATATTCCATGGCTATCATGGGTGGATTGGTTAACTGGTTTAGAACGCAGAGCAAATAAAGTTGCAAAAGAACTTGACGATTTCCTTGAAGGTGTTATCGAAGAACATAGAAATAAGAGAAAACAAGCGGTTGTTCACGATGAAGATGACAAGGGCCAAGATTTAGTTGACATCTTACTCGATGTTCAAGGAGAAAACAAAACCAGCATGAGTGTTCATAGAGATACCGTTAAAGCTGTCATCATGGTAGGACTTCTTTTCTGTTCATCCCAAGATTGAAATGAGCAATTCGATCCTGCACACATAGAAAATAATGAATTTTAGAAACAGCAACAAGCAAAACAAACTATGTAATAACAACATGAGCTAACATCATAGGCGATAGTTACTGCCCGCGGCTGTTTACTTAAAAATGGTAGAATTAATCTATATTTGTCCTCGAGCTAACATAACATGTATATCGATGGTTTATACTTGATAGTTCACATACCTTCTTAATGCTTCCTATTTCTTGCAGGACATGTTTACCGCTGGAACTGATACTACGTCTATAAACATAGAATGGGCGATGAGCGAGCTGATAAGAAACCCAAATGTGATGAAAAAGCTGCAGCAAGAAGCAAGACAAATAGCACAAGGACGAACCATGATTAGAGAGGAAGATTTGGAGAAAATGCAGTACCTAAAAGCTGTCATCAAAGAGACCCTGCGGTTACATCCTCCAGCCCCACTACTTGTTCCTCGAGAATCAACAAAATATGTTAAACTAATGGGGTACGACATCGCAGCAGGTACACAAGTGATCGTCAATGCTTGGGCAATAGGACGGGATCCTTTACTATGGGAAGATGCAGAGGTGTTCAGGCCAGAGAGGTTCTTAAACAGCACTATCGACTATAAAGGGGTTCACTTCGAGTTGCTTCCATTTGGTTCTGGGCGGAGAGGGTGTCCCGGCATTCAGTTCGCAATAGCTGTCAACGAGCTCGCTTTGGCAAATGTGGTGTACAAATATGATTTCACATTGCCAAATAACAAAAGAGGGGAAGAACTGGACATGAGTGAGACCACCGGCATCGTGATTCATAGGAAGTCCCCTTTACTGGTTGTGGCGACTCCATGTTTCTAGTAGTTGCTCATCATTTACGACTTCAACGACACTAAATGTATGGTTTAAATCATAGACGCAATAACTTTGAATACACGCTTGTATCTGGTTTTCATTAATGATAACAAGTTACATCAAATTACATATTAACAATATGTTGTCCTCTTAACTATTCCTAGATAAGATTAAAGCCAAATAAGATCATGATAAAGTACAATCTAGCCCTAATTTGATTTAAATACACCCCAATCGATTCCCAATCTTGGAGTCTTTAAGGTACTTCATAAAACTTCCTTAAACGTTTTGACACCAACGGGTAATACTTTTGGGACCCTTTTGGATGGCAAAAACTCGTTTGCTTTGTGGGCATGAACTTTGTTCCGGTGTCACCAGTGAAAGTATCTAGGCCACAATCTCGGCAAAACGATTCAACATCGGATTCCTCCATGAGTAAGTGTTTAGATATGTCAGCAAGTGGATATGGATTTAGCTTGTAACCTCCATAATTCAAACAAGACAATCCCAACGCACGAACCTCAGAAATGTAGGGTTCGATAACATAATACTGCAAACATGATGCTTCCGCGTCTATAGTATGAAGAAAGCGTTTATAGTTGCCAAAACAGAAGTACCTTAAGAGCCTGCGGGAGAACATCACTTCCTTTGACTTCGCGATGGAATAAGGAAGGTTTAGGAACCATAAAGATAACGACTCTCCAGTTGGTTGATGATCAGAACCAAGATGGAGAAGCACATAAAACGAATAGAATTCGGCTTCATTCGTGTTACTTGAATTGGATTTACGATTCACATCATACAAGTGATATAAAGATGCCAATGCCTTTGTAAGCTGTTCCATGTTGAGGTGATGCATTGGGGAGACATTTAAATTCCCAATATTTCTCCGAAGCTTGTAATGAGAGATGATATGAAACTTTACGATTCTTTCGTATATGCGCACAGTTTGATGCCCACTCGTAATGTTTTGCATACTGAGGTCTTGCCTTATGGATCTTGTTCTATCAAAAATGAAGTCATGAACAGCTTCGAAAGGATGTCCTCCTGACTCAAAAATGCTTAAAAGATAATTCAAGGTATCTTCCAACACTGGAAGTGGCCGCAAGTCCACATCCCGCACATCTTTAGTGGAGATGGTTCTGCAGAACTTTTTTACAGCAAGCGTAGACGATGATTTAGTAGGGTTTCCATCTAACCTTTCGAAGATGGCTAAATCTCGTAATCGCTCACGTTGTACCCTCTCGTCAACTGGGCACATGAAAGGGCAAGTTCCAATTAAGTTGGGGAGATCTGCAGCATCATTCTTGTCTTGTTTGTTGTTAATTCTAGGAATGCTAAGACCCGTTGTCGTTTTTCTATCAATAGTGGCATGATTCAAAGTGTTTGAAGATCCGGAATCGTTTGAGCGAGCTTGAGACGAAGATGAATAGCTTCCTCTCCCTCTCCCTCTCCCCCTTCCCCTCCTTCCATACTGAGGTTGCCACCTCTCCATAAGGTAAAAATCCCCTATAAGCTAAAATAGAGCAAAACATAGATAAATTAATATGAAAATGTACTATGATCAATAGAAATTATTGAAATAGACATACATGTAAGATGCGGAAATTTGAACTTTTTATATGAAAACACGTCAATTAGGGTTGCATTTATATAAAAACATGCAATTTGCACTCCAATAATTTTTTATTGTAAGAAGATTGAAGGTGTCACGTACTGCATATGATGAAATTTTACCATATTATACAACTCCTAGAGATGCAAATCGAAGGTTTAAGTTATTTAAGTACCAATTTATTTCACAATCCAATTCGAGATCAACAAAGAAGCAGTTTTGGAAGCAAGTAATTCAATTTCACTGTTTCAAATGCATTCGTATGATCATACCAGCAACTCAACAAGCGTGGAGATCAGCTCACATCCCACACGATTTACTAGAAACGAATCTCAGTTTGTGAAGATGAAAAGAACTTACATCTAGCGTCTAGGAATCAGATTTCTCGGTAGGTTTAAATCATCATCATCGTCAACATCTGGATCATATAAATTATGAATCCATCTTTTAAATCTTCAATTCCCAAATTGGCAATCATTTCAGATACAATTTTCACCGCATTTGGTCAATCTACAAGCGCATTCATTGTTCAACCCAATAATCTGGATTAATTATTCAGGAGAACACGATTCCTGCCTAGGGTTTTTTCTTCTTCCTTTGACAGTTTGACTAGCCTTCCGTTGACGTATACAGATTAGACTTTTCTGTTAACTTTTTGGGCTCAATTCATGTGGGCTTCTTTTTATTATCCAAAAAGTTATCGAGTGAATAGCCCAATTCTTTCTCAAATATTTTGGGTGGAAAACGGGAAATGTTAGAATATACTTTAACTAGTTTATTGTATGTTTAATAAATAATCGTATTTTTAGAATTTTATAAATTTAAAATATTATTATAAAATTTTAAATGTTGATATTAGACTGACACAAAAAGTTGTATAAAATATGATATTAATTTTATTATATTCTAATTATATAATAAATAAATAATAAGATAGAAACATGTTTAATTGAAGTTGAACAACATATTAAAGAAATCATTGAATAAAGCTATATAATATAAATCAAAGAAATCATTACAGGTAAAATGAAATGATTACGTCATTTAATCAGATTAACTTTCATTAATAGAAGTTAAATTCTAGTTTTTAAATTTTTATAGATTACAATAGTAAATTGGAAGAATTAAATTAGAAGATTTAGGCGGGAAAACAAAAAAATTAGTAAGATGAGGTGATGCAATGTGGCATCATATGTCCTCATTTATTTATATAAAAAGATAAAGATTGAGTAATTTACTTTTGATTGCTCAATTAAAAGTTCAATACTAATGATGGTAATTTGTTATCGTATTCCGCTTGGTAGGTTTTGATGCATGCTAGGTGTTTGGATTTGCGTTTGAAAAAGCGCTGTAGCGTTCTGGAAACTAATAATCAGATAATAGCTGTAACAAAAAGTGTTGCCGATAATGTATTGTTTGGTTTAGCTTCTGCTGTTTGCAATGTAATTATTAATAAATCAGTTTTTAAAGTGTTTTGATTTGCGTTTTAACTTGTAAAATGACCAAATAATCACTTATTAAGCAAATAAACTACATTTTTAACTTATGAAAAAGTGTGGTACGAATAACTCTAAACGCAAATAATCACTTATTAAGGTATGTAATCCAAACACTTTAAACAAATTATTTACGTTATTGTAACATGATAAGCTAACAATCTCGTCTAAAACACAAAACCAAACACCCTCTTAATTTCGTATTAGTCCATTTATTACCATTATAGATTTCGTGTTATTCATTTATTTATCATATTGCTATGGTGTTCAATGAAACATATTTTATTTTCTCGAATAAATTTTTTTCAAACTCAATTAGATAAATTTCAAAAACAAAACTTCAAAGGATAAATGTACAATACATGTTTATATTACAAAAAAGTAACATAGTTTTAAGGTTGTCCTGTTTTAGCACTATATGTGTATATTACAAAAAATTAACGTGTTGTTACAACATGGTTTTAAATTTACCTCATTTTAACACAATATGCCTTTTATATTGTTTATGTTGTTAACGTTTTAAGATTTGTCATGCTTAATAACTGGTTAACATGATGATTGGAAGTAAAAGTGATGACATGACATCACATGACAAAATTGATTATTATAGTTTTTTTTATTCATATTGTCTCACATGGCCATTAAATAATTTTTTTTATCGGACTATGGATAATTGAACCTTCAAATTAAATCTTATATAGTTATTAAAAATGATATTTTAATTTTTTTTTTTAAATGTAAATCCCTAAAATAGACAACTTTGGAGACTATGTAATCATTATTCTTGAAAATTTTAAGGTGTATGCTATTTAAACCTCCAATAAATATAGACAAGATACTTGTAAATAATATAAATTCATATGTATTATTTTAATACTTGAAATATATTACAAAATAAATTAATGCGAATAAATGAACATAGGATAGTGTTCATTTAGCACATAAAGTGGTTTTTTAATCAGGCTACGTAGTTTAGTAGTAATTCACTAATCAACCTACAAGTATAGGTATACGCATGTCTTCATGTCAAAATGCTGGAAAAAAAGTTACTCTTTTCCAAATTTTTTAGGATATCTAAACGAGTATTAATTTTTGTTTTTTAATCTTTCTTTCATAATCAATATGCAACCCTGCTTATAAAACACCCAGGGGCGTTCGGTTCGCTGATTTCCTAGGATCCACTGAGATTTGCATTTAAAATTCTGTGTTTGGTTCACAAATTTCAGTAAGGATTTAAAATCTCAGGATTTCATAAATCTCTTCCTTCTTTGTTATTTAAAAACCCAGCCTCCCCTATGATTTTAAATCTCAGGTATCTTGCATTCTTCAGATTAACAAATTTTTCTATAAGATAATGCAAATTTTTTGACAAATCCTGACAAATGCAAACGCTGCATAAATGCAAATCTTTTAACAAAATGCAAATCCCAGAAAAAAAATCTACGAACCAAACATTCCAGTGTGCATGCCAATCACATTTAGCATACATTTCCTAAAACATGAAGTCTAACATGGATGACGTATAAAATATAAAAATAATTAACAAATATATGTTTAATGGGGTAGCAAATAAAATGTATATCTCAATTCATAAATTTATACATTAAATTCAAATATTTAGCGGTGGTTGTCATATTTCTATAAAATATAGAATTCTTATATCCACCTAACACATTAATTATATATTTACATTTATAGTTTTAATTTTATGTATCACTTCGACGAATAAGTTGACATTTGGTTCACGAAATGTAATTCGAAGAAATTGCAATTTGAATTTTAGTTATTAATATGGTTGATGGTGATGGTAGATTTATAGTTTTTAGTATAAGTTAGGGATGTAGATTGGAATTTATTTCTTGTATGAGTTGGGAGGAATGTCAAATTCCTATAAACAAAGAAATTTGATGAAAAATACATAAAATTTAACCATTTGTCTTAGTTATCAAAAATTCTGAACAAGCTAAGTTTAAATCCCAATTCCATCGAATTCAAATCTACGAACCAAATGTCACATAAGTATGTAATCCAAGATTCCAATATTGTAAAGCCATAATACTCGTTCTCAGTTTCTACCAAAGTTGTCAAGATCGAGATCTTACCTAGGTACGTTTTTGTCATTGCAAGATCGGGATCGTAGGATCGGATCGGGATCGTAAGATCCTACCGAAATTAAATATTATATATCACAGTATTGTATCATAAACAAAAGTTTGAAATACACGTCGTACAATCTTACGATCTTGCTTACGAAAACAAACCATATGTAGGGTCGGATCGCCGTACGATCTTACTAACGATCCTACGATCTTGTTTACGATCCTACCTAAAATCGATCCTGCTAGCGATCCTGATCGAAATCTACTTGTAGGTACGATTTAAATCACGATTTCGATAACCATGGTTTCTACAATAATTGCTTCAAAAACTTAAAACTTTCCCCATTCGATGTTGAAATGAAAATTATATTTTTTTGAACATTTGTGCATCTAAACCGGGTTCAACAATAATGTTCATTCCTAACATGTGTTTAACATTACAGCTAATTATTATTTCTCTAAGACCGAATTGAAGAGGTTAATGACCGGTTCAGGTTTCTAACCACTAAAGCTTTAAGGTATAGTAACCATGATATATACACCATACAAATGTTATCAAGATCTTGTCCTATAAGACTTTAATGTTCAGATTTAAACCTTAAAATCCATCAGATATCATCAATCGGTCTGTCTAAAACAATGAGTCTCATATGTTTTATTCCAGTTTTCATACTAATATTACTGCTCCTCTTTATTACTTTCAATAACCTTTTATCTGCTTTGAAAACCAACAAAAACCAACCACCATCCCCACGAAAGCTTCCGATTATCGGAAACCTTCATCAACTAGGCTTGAACCCTCACCGCTCTCTCCTGGCCTTAACCCAAAAACACGGTCCACTTGTTCTCATTCAACTTGGCAGCGTACCCGTGCTTGTAGCCTCATCGCCTGAAGCAGCTCGAGAAATCTTGAAAACCCATGATATAATCTTTGCTAACAGACCGAAATTAAGCATCCCCGACACACTTACTTATGGATCTAAAGACATAGCATTTGCTCCATATGGCGAGTATTGGAGGCAAGTGAGGAGCATTGCAGTGCTCCGGCTTCTAAGCAGTAGACGAGTTCAGTCATTTCAACAAGTAAGAGAAGAGGAGACTCGACTTACGATTGACTTGATTGGAGGAAGTTGCGGTTCTTTGATTGATTTAGGCGAGTTGCTAAATTCACTTACAAACAACATAGTTTGCAGGGTGGCCTTAGGGAGGAATTATCATGGGATGAAGTTTAACGAGTTGTTGATAAGGTTTACGTATCTGCTTGGTGCCTTCTCAGTTGGAAATTATATTCCGTGGCTATCATGGGTGGATCGAGTGAGTGGTTTAGAGGCAAGAACGAAAAAAGTTGCCGAAGAATTTGATGAGGTTCTTGAAGGTGTTCTTGAAGAACATATAAATAAGAAAGAAGCAGTGGATGTCGATGGAAATGACGAAGGCCAAGATTTAGTCGACATCTTACTGGAAACCCAACGAGAAAACACAACCAACTTTATCCTTCACAGAGATATCATTAAAGCTTCCATAATGGTAAGATTTCTTTACCACTTTCGAGTCTTACTAGCTTCAACTTACTCTTGGAAGCCACCTATGTTTTAACTGTTGAGTTAATAAAGTTGGTTTATGATATGGTTGGTCCTTTATGATTTGTATTTTCATTTAGGACATATTTGCTGCTGGGACCGATACTACATCGACATCAATAGAGTGGGCAATTAGCGAGCTAATAAGAAACCCGAGAGTAATGAAAAAGTTGCAAGAAGAGGTGAGGGAAATAGCACAAGGAAAGTCCATGGTTCCTGAAGAGGATTTGGAGAAAATGCCCTACTTACAAGCAGTCCTCAAAGAAACGTTGCGGTTGCACACTCCATTACCCCTACTCATTTCTCGAGAATCAACACGAGATGTCAAACTAATGGGATACGATATTTCAGCGGGTACACAAGTGATTATTAATGCGTGGGCAATAGCAAGAGATCCTTCGGTATGGGATGAAGCAGAGAAGTTTAGGCCAGAGAGGTTTTTAAACAGTTGTGTTGACTATCACAGGTTACATTATGAGTTTCTTCCGTTTGGCGCAGGACGAAGAGGATGCCCTGCTATTCAGTTTGCGATAGTTATTAACGAGCTAGCTTTGGCAAATCTCGTTTACAAATACGATTTGGCATTGCCAGATGAGGTGAGAGGAGAAGAACTCGACATGAGCGAGATCACTGGGCTTACACTCCATAGGAAGTCCCCATTACTCGTTGTGGCGACTCCTCACTTGTTTGAGTAGCTCATGACCATATAACTAATAAGATCATGACTAAAGATTAATCGTATGATCATATAAGATAGTGAGATCAGGCATAAAATCATAATCTTGGACATATGGTTGGTCCTTTATATAAATTACTACTACTCTATGTTCCAAATTTACAAATACAAAAATAATCAAATCACAGCCAGTGAACTAATATGAAATGAAATTGGTCATTTCTCCTTGAATAAAGAAGATTTTAGTTTGATAAATCCCGTGATAAATAGTATGGTTCACTTCACTTTCTTAGACAAAATTAGGTTTAAGCAATTTGCAAAAGGATTCTAAACACGTTACACGTCAAAGTATAATTGTATAATTATCAGCTAGTCAAAATCAGCTGTCAAAATTTATCAAGAGATTTTATTAAAATATATCAGCTAGCTCACATTGAAACTTATCAAGAGATCTAATCAAAATTTATCAGCTAGACAAAAGTTCTTGGCCATGCTTTTTTCATGGAGAATCTCATGATAAATTGTACGGTACACAAGTTCTACAGTGCAATTTATCATGAGATTCCTTAAAACACAATACTCATCAAATGATCATGAACACAAAATTTCTATGCCATTTTTTTTTTCATATAGAACTTTCACTGCTCCAAGTACAAGTCAATACAGCATTGTTACTTCATATTATTGTCCAACTATCAGCTAGTCAAAACCAGCACTATAATCATACAATATATAATCGATTAACAAACAAGTTCTGAAAAATAAACCCGTCAATAAAAAAAGAATAACCTTTACGGCTATTCTTAGTCGGGTTTAATTTGTTATTCTCAAAATATACAATTTAGTTCTCAGGGTATACAGACATCATGAAGTTTTTGGGATATTTTTCTAGTTGGCTAGGCCTTGTTAATGTACAGCTTCCGATGCAAAACGTACAGGTCGCTATAGCATTGCTACTTCAGGATTTTGATCATCTTATTGTCCATGATATAGCTCAACAGACACAGATGAACGAGAAGAATGCAGGATCATACAAAAAATGTTAGATAATCAAAGAGGCAACTCACAGATGAAAGAGGACTTCAATATGGATTATCTTTGCTTCCTTCAAGGAACGGGGATAGTTTTCCAAACCACATAGAATCTGTACAACTCCTGATGCTGATCTTCTGTAGACCAAGAATCCCAATTGATTTTGATCTCCATTTACAATCGCAAAAGGATCTAGCTCATGACTTTGTTCAGGAACAGAAGAACCAGCATAAACGCAGATACTTCAAGCATGAATTTGGGTGTTGTCATGTGTTCGGTTAAACGAAGCCACCTGTAAGTTCAACCAGTAGATAGCTGCTGAAAAAGCCTGTTTAACCATTTCAGAATGTTCATCACATTCACGACTATGGCTAAAAGAACACACTTGCATACGAAACAAGAGTAAAGCAAAGCAAAACGGTTGACGATATAAACGGGATCCATTAACTATATGATGTCAACAAAAATGGAGATGTTCTGAGAGAAATAAATGTTTTACTATGTAAATAATGCACCCGTTAAAAAGAAAAGGAGGAATAAATGATCAAACCCGCATATATGTGATTTCAATATAAAAAACCTCCAAAAAGGAAATATTGCAATTTCCATGGAACATCCGTCTAAGGAAATGTTGCAATTTTCTTGAAACAAAGAAAAGTTATGAAAAGAATGTGCCGCAGCATCACACTGCTCTGATAGTAAAGCAAGTGCTCTTGGTCATATATATAAGGTAGCCTTGATAACAATAGTATTACTGTATTAATAAATATTTTGGACCCAAAACAATGTTTGAAGTTAGCCTCTCGCCTCTGAAAGAAATGTTACGTGCTTTAGGACATCCTAAAAAGAAAATAGGTGTCTAAATTTGGAGTAATTAAATAACGTAGAATAAGAATGTTTCTAGTATCCACTTCCATTACCTAAAATGTTGAGACTGCATGCTCAAAAATAGACACCACAAAATTAAAAAGAAAAGCACATACACCTGCTCTCAAGGAGCCACTTCTAATAGGCACTTACCAGTTTGCATCAGCTGCCATGTTTTGTGCCTGTTCCATTTCCTCCTTAGCAAATTCTTCTAGGATAGCACGTTGCCGATCATTCACAACCCTGTAGCATACACACCACGAAAACAAATCAGAACAACAGCACTCACCTGCAGCATCTCCGGTAGCCTTGTGTTTTAGATTTTAATTCCAGAAGAATATAAAAACTAATGGGAAGTCTAAAATCCATAAAAAAAAAAACTATGCTTTCTTCGGTTTTCACATCATAGAACTAGTCATGTCGAACTCTTGCATAATACAAGATTATTTCCATTCTCTCAAATAAGAATTCTTTATTAGGAGTGCCAGCAAGTTTGAGGTTTAAATTCAAAATAAAACATTGAAAACAGGTACTTAAACATACTAGCATATGATTGCAGAAGCAATGAAAAGTACGGACTTCTACAGAAATAGAATACTTACGTAGGAAAATTAATGCGGAAACGTACATACTGGTCTCCATGGTCCACAAAAATACCTTTTCTTGGCAAGCCTGTCATAATTAACACAGCAAGTATATGTATATGAACAGGTATAGAGAGAATGAAGAATAAATACCAGTTCAAATTTGGTAAAAAAAATTTTATACCTTTGCCTCTTAGTATTGTTTGCTGTCCAGGCTGAACCCCTTTGGGTATCTGCAAGAAAATGCTAACCCATCATCATTTCCAGCCTAGGATAAAATCTAAAACAATGATCAAGAGATGCTAGAGGGCGCAAGTCATCGACATCCCAATAGCAATTCATAACCAATGGATATCAAAACTCAACGTTTCAAATATATTTAAGCAAAATAACAATCCAATAAGAAGAAAAACATTGATGTTTAAATAAATCTATCTGGATTCAAAACAATATCAATTTTAAAGTTCTAAAATAGATTAATATGGATAATTAGATCTATTAGATTTTGTCATAAATAGCAACATACTTTTCCATTTGTCCCCTCAGATCACTGAGCTTTTTTCATCCATTCAAAGCCATCGTACATTCATAAATCGTCTTGCCTAGGTCATTTTTGTAGATAAAGTGTTGCTAAAAAAGTCAGTAAAGTGATATTGATAACCAAAAATGTTTTAACTGGGATGATTTTTGGAAGTACAAGACTTGGGACGTCCTAAAAGAACTTATTGACCTAAATGAGACAAATGGAAAACTGTGTTGTTATTATAAGACATAAACCCAAACTATTATGTTAGATCTACATATATTTATGTAATTCTAAAACTATAATCAGACATAATATTTACACAACCTATATATACTGATCTAAACTCCAAGTCTCCGATCCAATCAAAGTCATGAATATAACTGAATCAAATATAACATTTTTGGATAAAAAAATGGACTAACGTCGCAAAATTAGGGGTTTGGATGTGAATATATCAAGCACAGCTATCATCCAGGGAAAATCGATCAGTAATAGAAGTCTCTGGTTACTGGAATACTGGTTACAGGTCTAGTGTAACTGTGTAAGTTCTACATGTATACACTATACAGCAAGGCCTGTTATGCTCCATAGGTCTTTATTGTATTTCAATTTATATGAACATATATTTGAAGAGAACCTAAAAGGTTATTTTAAGTATACAGAAACAGCCTCCAGTCATAAAAACTATTTTAAGAAAGATACCATATGTATAACAGAGAGAATATCATATAGTTCATGACAATTAAAGGATTAATATGAGAGACAAACTCACTTTTACTTGTGTCTTTCCATTTATAGTTGGTACTTCAACCTTACCACCAATAATTGCCTATCAAACATTAAAAATTCAATCAGAAAGGTAGAAAAATTATGGTCATAAGTCTTTAGCTCAAAGTAATAAACAAGGTCGACAAGCTTGTTTTTAAGCTCATAACGATGTGACCTACTCATGTAATTATGCAAGCAAAGTTACATAGGACATCATTCATCTGTCAAATGTGTTTGTGTGTGCATATGATATGCAAGAAATTATGGAATCATTCATCAGCTCTCACCTGAGTGAAGCCAATATTTGAATCCACATATATGTTAGCACCATCTCTCTGAAAAACAGGGTCTTCAGCAACCTAAATGACACAGAAACAAGATGAAATACGAACACTACAAAGCATAAGAAAACACAGAACCAGTGAATAATTGAAGAGAAGAAATTAAGTACATTGGCAAAAAGTTAGAAGCTACTAAAAGCCATTATTTTGAGCTCCTAACAGAATATTGACGGTGGTCTTTTAAATAACAGTTTCGAAGATTCGTTCCAGCATATAACTTCCAGTTAATGGATTTCCATATAGCATCATTAATCATACGAAGGCATTTCGAGGTAGTGGGAACCTGGATCTCCCAAGTCCAGAGGCTTTCCTAAATTCTTTTCTCATTCCATCTCACATCAACTAAGGCCATGAACCTTGAGAAAGTTTTATATAGTAACAGTACATAGATCATGCTCACATACAATGGCCACACATCATGAAAGGTCAGGAAACATACGAACATAGCTAAAGTATCTAAAATTTACTTTCAGTCTTATAATTAAGGTGCCGGGTTGACTTCTTCTTCCAACATTCCCAGCTCTTGGAACAGATATGATATCACCAGAGTCCACACCTAATCATGGAGAAGAAGAATAAAAAGGATAATTAGTCAGCATTCTGGGAAAATATTTATACAGAAATGTTACAGAAAAAGAAGACAGTTGTTATCAGCATACATTATGACTTTTGGTGAGACATTATCATACTCGCTGTTGTAAAATTCTGAAATTTGTGACATCAAACTCAGAGTGAGCAGGTTTAGAATGACACCATTCTTGGACTTGAACATACAGTTCTAAGGTAATCACATTACAACGAGAGAGTAACTAATGCATAACATACATGAAAATAATCATAAGGCGCACGATTTAGTGAGTTTATACCATATTCGATGCTCTCCCCCATCCTAACACAAACAAGTATATATATAGAAAGAAAGTGCTGCTTATTAAATCTTGTGCAAGATTGGGACTTTGGGAGGTTTTATGGCTTGGTTTTTGTTTTCGGTGTTGCTTTTAATGGTTATCTTGCTGTTCAAAAATAACAGAAATAATAATGTATGAGATCTGCCACCAAAAATTCATGAATAAAGGAAATTTTATTTTTTGGTAATAATTCCACAAGTATTAAAGCCATTCAAAAGCAAATTCAACACCAACCTGCCGGTATGGGAACTTGAACCTCCTTGACTACCTCAACAACCCCTGATCCTCCACACGACCTACAATATTCCTGCACCAGTTTATTAAAAAAAGAAAGTTGATCCAACTTCCATGGATTGAAAAGTTTGGCCAAGCTTCCATCAATCTTAGAAGGCCAACCTTAATTATATGGCCTGATCCTTTACAAGTGCTGCACCTAGCCATAAATGGAGGAATAAAAACCTAAAAGAATAAGGTAAGAACTCGAAATAATAAGACTTGGTAATGCCGTAATGCATAGTTCTTTAATTTATCTTGATTCTAGGCTAAATCAATCCAGCCAAAGCAAAGCATTCTCTGAATGTTTCACCGGCCATTATTTGTCAACATGAAACTTGAAAAAAAAAAAAAAAACACTTACTGTTCCAGCACCATCACAGGTTGGACAACTTTTTGCCTTGGCATTAACAGGGTAACCATGCCCATCTGCATCACAACAAACAAACGAACACAAAAGTAAACAAGAAGAAAGGGGTATTAGATGATCACCATCAACCTTGAATTGGAACATTGTCCAATAAAAGAAGTGTGTGAAACCCGCTAAAAGAGGATGAGACTTTGGTTAGGAGATGATGCATTTACACCAACTAAGTTGTTTCATTTTGCCACCGAATTCATGATGGTATCAAGCCACTAGGGCACTATGCAGTTAATAGCGTCTCGCGGTCCAATAGCGGTCAAGACCGCTATTTGCTATCGCGGTTATTGCGGTGATATATCGGTGATATAGCGGTATTATATATATATATATATATATATATATATATATATATATATATATATATATATATATATATATATATATATATATATATATAATCATAATCATAGACATAAAGAACATAATATGAAGAATAAAAATCCTAAAGAACATAAACATAAAGAACAAAAGTCATAAAGAACTAAAATCATAAAGGTCATAGAATCGAACAACACATTAAACAAACAAAGATAAACAAAATATAGCATTACTTTATAAAGTATTAAACAAAGTTTTAAAGATTTAACAAAATATAGCTTAAAGAATGATCTATCTGGACTGCTCCTCCAAATAGCGGTAAATAGCGGTCCTAAATAGCGGTAAATAGCGCCGCTATTCGCGGAACCGCTATTTAGCACCGCTATTTAGGACCGCTATTTTTTCAAGGACCGCTAACCGCTATAGCACCGCTATAGCGGCGCAATTAACTGCCCAGCTAGGGCACCATAGTGGCATAGAACAACTCATTCAAAATTGCAAGTTAGGTGCGAATTTAATGTACTTCAAAACTATGTTTATCAGTAATTACAAAAGCTATAGAATACCATCAAACACACAATTAGATCCTCATTTAACTATCTAACACCCAAAAAAACTTCTGATACTAAATACAATTAAAAAGAAGTGTAAATTCAACATAGCCCACAATTTTAATAAAGTATCAACCAACTAAAAAAATAGTAACGGCTAATGTTATAAACATTACCACATTCAACTGGTTATTAAACTAATAATACTATTGTAATAGATGAAGATCTTGATACAAGTTACAAGTAGGTCATATATATCACGCAGGGTACGTCTATATGATATACATACATACATATAGGTATGTACAATATATACAACAATTAAAGCAAGAAAGAAGATTAAAGGTTAGTTGCCAAAATTGCATGTATCAAGATCTAAATTGTACGAATTCGTACTATTCATGAATTAACAGTATGCTTGTCATTAACGAAAAGAACTCCTATTTTAATCAAGTCTGAGTGTCTGACAATCCTTAAAGGGCATTTGGTTTGCAGATTTCTTGGGATTTGCATTTAAATCCCATGTTTGGTTCACTGATTCAAGGAAGGATTTATACTCCTGAGATTTCATAAGTCTCACACTCCTTTGTTATTTGAAATCCTTGGTGGCCCCTTGCGTTTCAAATCCCACATCCCTTTCATTTTCCAAATTACCATTATTAATTTAAACAACCATACTCCCACCATCCCCTATCCTATCCGCGACCCAACCTAGCCCCCCACATACCCTACTTACGTATACCTAGTTACCTACACTTACCGTCACCCACCCACCCACGCCACCCCACCCCTACCCAACACACTCGCTCACCCATACCCGACCCAACCACCCAGCCCGGCCTGAATTGCCAGCCTTCTAAATTGCCATTTTATTGGAGAATCAACTGTGTATCATCCACAAGTATGTTGTACAAGATTATTCAAAACAGAGTTTTGCAGAGTTTGTTAATCCGAAACATACTAGTAGCCACATGAATACATGATAAGTTCTTTTGTGTTGGTGTCTAGTGAAGGCGTAAAAGACAGCTAATAGGGAGCAAGGATCATGATCAATTCAAGTATGGTTTGGTCTAATACTCTAATTACCACAAAGATGCTTAGTTTTTTATGTTTAATGATACTATATAAATTATGGTTGGAAATGTTGAAGCTAAGTCACAATCAGTTCAACCTGATTCACAGTACATTTGACCCATCCAATTCTCAAATTTTACAACTACAATCTAAGGTCACTTTTATATGGAAATTAATTTTACTGAGCAATAACGTTCCCAACTTCAAAAAAATACACAGACCTCTATCTATGTTAAGTTGTGGAGTGTGGATACTGATTGTGGCCGGATTCACCCCTGAAAATCTAAGAATGGGGCCTCGCTCCCTAGTGAGCTAGCAGGGATCAAGGAGGGAAGCCTATTGTAGGGTTTGGAAGCAATGTCCCACAAGAAACTTTTTATGCCCAGGCCCATGAAGGATTTCTTAAGTAATTATAGATCCCTATGTAACTGTAACTATAAACCGAAATGGATCATGTAACCCGCTAGTGCGGCATTGGGGGTAGGTCATTCTTGGACCAAATAATAAGGGAAGTTATTATTTCTTATGTATCAAAGAACAACAAAGCATTTAACCCAAACTACTGTAGGAGAGAAAAGAACCCATCAGAAAGTATAATTACGTAATTAAGCATGGCTTAGACATATGAGTATCATAATTGGTATTTTCTTTGCATAAAATAAAATTAAAAAATATTACATTGTCAAAATTAATACATATGATAAACAATTGACTCCCAGTTGGTAACTTAAAATTTCCACTATAATAGACAGGGTTAGTTGCCAAAATAAGTAACCAAATTTACCTTATTATTTTTAATATAGCCAAGTTTGTTTGCAATTGAAAAAAGATCGAAGCTTTATTTTTGATCATTTAAGGTAAGCGGTTACCTTAAATGATAAAAAATAATGGATGTTTGGTTACCTAAAAGAACAAAGGCTATAAGTTGGTTACCTTAAATGATTATAAAAACTGAAGTTTGATCTTTTTCTTCTATTAAAAATAAACTTGGTTACCTTAAATGATAAAAATGAAAGTTTGATCCTTTTTTTTCTGTTGCAAACAAACTTGATTACCTTTAAATAATAAAAAAAGGTAATATTGGTTACCTTTTTTTGGCAATTAAGCCTAATAGATATCAGCCAGCTATAGCTTCCTAGGGATGTATTTTATAAATACTGAGCATATATATCATGGAAACTTCCAGAAAAAAAAAACTTGTTGAACGTTGAAAAAAAATTTAAATGGTACTGTTAAACAGGTAAATATCCCAAGGAAAAACTACTACTCTTTTTGAAAGGCAACACCAAGGATAAACTACTCACGGCAAGAATCGCAAAGAATGTTTGCATCAAATGATAGGTGCTTTGTGCAACCTCGAGCAGCCTCCATAAAGGAAAGTGACAGGTCAACCTAAATATAATTCAGAACAATAACAATGTTGGACAAGCCTGAAGAATATTGCATGTACTTATGACAACCTGCATGTACTTAACCTGAATATCACTTGTAACATTATCCGTCTCTTCTTCAAAAATCTGCAAGATGTTTTGAAGTTTATAAAGTATGATGACAAAAAGGTCACAAACTTAAATACGGCAAATCGGCAACATATGTCATATATGATGATATAAGCAGTACCTCTGAGAATATTTTTTGAAAAGAATCAGAAAATTCAGTACTTCTATAAGCATGTCTGAATCCACCGGAATCTCTAGAAGAATAACCTGTGTTTTCCCTACGGCTGGATCGCTGCTTCATCTGTAATTTCAGACAATTTGCACCTTTTAGGTGTTTTTTGTTCAAGTTGAAAACTTCTTCCCATAGTTAACAATTGAGCTTGTTTATAACTAGAAGCAGAAGAAATCATAGATTGAATGCCAAAATAAACCACTACCTTGTCGTATTCAGCTCTCTTCTCAGAATCTTGCAGAACCTGTCATTCACCATCCATAACAGAGGAATCAGCAGGAATATGTTCAGAACAAAAATTATACACACACCTAGTCATGCATGATCTTTCTAAGCAAGGAAATAAAACCAAATGATGACTACACCTCGTAAGCCTCTCTTATCTCTTGAAATTTCCTTTTTGCAGAAGGAACATTTTTATTTGCATCCGGGTGATACTTTTTTGCCAGCTTCAGATCATAAAAGTTAAGAAAAAAAAGTAAGAAAACAGACGCCCAATAAAGCAAACCATCACAACCACAGACTAATGTTTCATATTGCACAAGTGATAATAATGATGCAAGTATGCAACTCCCCTCTTAAATGTCAGGTATATGTTCCAAGTTCGAGCCATGAGTAGCAGGCATGTGCATTTACAATGTGATAGGAATCTACATTAGTACATTCTAGAAGGGGTAAATGAGGAATTATATGTAGTAGTTAGTTAGCAAGTGATTCTATAGATAAGGGATGAAGGGTAGGAAGTGAGTGTGCAGTAATATTGTTAGAATTTGTTATCTCATTGCTTAGAAGCTTGAGGGGTCTCCAATCTTTTTGATTGTGAGAAAGAAATTTCCCTGGAATCATTTACTTGTTCTTCCATCTCTATTTTAGCTTATCAATATCAGAGTTATTTGGCTTATATCCTCTGTTTTTTTATCATTCCAATTTCTGTTTTCGTATCACAATGACCCATAGGAATATAGGATGCATCTCCAGCAGGAGCATGCAATGGTATCCATCCTCTCACAAAACTAATTCGCATTATAATTTTATACCAATATCTTGCTGAAACTGCATGCTTCAATCTATTGCAAGTCACCCAAATATTAATTACTTGTGCATCTGTTTAAACAAAAAGTAAACCTGGAGGATTGGAAATTGGATTGAGCCATTGAGGGCACATGTGGACCCCTACAAGAAGTGAATATGGTTGTTTAGTTCTATAGAGATCTCTCCAGACTTGGAATTAATATATAATGAGGGTGTGAGGAGTAAGAAGTCTGATATTATGACTCCACAAGCTCATAGTACATCTTTTAATTCTATCGTGTAACCACTTTGGCTATGCATTAAATCTGGTAAGCAGGTGACTCATCAAGAACAGGACTGCAAAGTGCAAAACACATACTCACATGTCTACAAGTAACTGATGCATCATTTTGCAGTGAGGTGTAATAGGTTTTCAGGGGGGAAGTGGGGAACTTCATAACTATGAAAATAGAAGGATGAAAGAAAACAGTCAGGTCTAGGCATCTAGCTACCTTAGGCAATCAGCTAAAAGCAGAAGTGTAGAACGCTTCACTCATTGCAGATAGTTCTCAACAAATTGGGGATCAAATACCTAATAAGTCAGGATATATACCGTGCTGTATGCAAGCACCCAGGTTCTCACTTTTTCTATTTCGTTAAAGTTGCACTTTACACTCCAGTAGTTTGGCAGCCAACTCCAAGTGGTGTGAGGAGAAACTGAAATAAATCTATGTGAATTATAACCAGCCTGAAGCAATCCTGTAAGGCTGTAAGCCTAATTAGAAATTGAGTATACTGAAAATATAATTCCTCATGGCACTAAGCCATCAGCGTTTTTATCGTCTCTTTCTTTCCCCCATTTTTGTGTGTGCTTTGGATGAGGAAAGCAATGGGGAAGGATGTGCTACATCCACCAATAATGCTTTTTATATATCTTTTACTTCTCCCCGTTTATTTAGAATTTTAGTATTAAAAGTATAGAACAAATATCACATACTAAAGTGTAACTTGAAATGGACTTCCATTGCAAAATTCAGTTCATACTTCATACACAATTACATTCATTTCATACACAACGAATTATACATATATTTCTCTTCTATATTTGAGGATCCAATACAATCTAGTAGTAGGAATGTAGGATATGTAATGTGTATCTGATAGGGAATTACATTAGAAGATTGTTCTAGAAAGGGTATATTAGTAATAATATTAGGAGTTAGTTAGTTGGGCAAATCTATAAATAAAGGGTAGAAAGGAGTGAGAGGCGTGCAGAATTATTGTTAGGAAATTGTTAGATTCAATGCTTAATTGCTTTGAAGGGTCTCCGATCATCCGATTGAGAGAAAGGGAGGTTTCCCTGGGATTTATATTTCTGTTCTTAGTTGTCAATTTCAGGGGTTATCAGACTTAATTCTTCTGTTTTATCATCATCAATTCTCTGTTTTGTATCATTGGTCCGACTTGCCCATTCTGTCTCTACCATTTCTCTTTTCTGCCATTTTTTCCGTTTCGTCCTTATTAATGGAGACTCGTTTGACATCGGTCCAAAATCGACTGGAACAGCTTCAGCGTCTTCAAGCAGATGTGACCGAGATCAAATCGACTTTGCAGAAGTTGGAAGCAGAGAGGGTGGAGGCTGCTGGATTTCGCAAAGTGGTGATGGGTTTTATCAAACAGCAAGGTAAGCAACCAGAATCAGATGGTGGCGGTGCATCTGGAATACTTTTCGAGTCTGGTGGGAGTTCTGGAGGGGGCCAAACTCCTGTGGGTACTTCAATTTTACCTTGGGCCGTGAAGAAGATTAAACTTCCTGAGTTCTATGGTTTCGATCCGCAGGGCTGGATCCAGAAAGCGAAGCTATACTTTGACATCAACGAGACTCCTTCTCATCTTCGCATCCGATTAGCTCAATTGAGCATGGTAGGCATCGCCCCACATTGGTTCACCATTGTTAGTCGGGTTCATTCTCCTTTGACTTGGGATCACTTTCAAATTGAATTGTTGCAACGCTATAGTGGCTTAGAAATTCAAAACCCTTTTGAGTAATTGGCATCAATTCAACCATCGGATTCAATTCACAATTACATCGATGATTTTGAATACCTGTTATCATTGGTGCCTAAATCGCCAGAATCTCAAGCAATCGGTTACTTTATTGTTGGTTTGAGGGAGGAAGTTAAAAGCTGGGTTCGATTGCATCGTCCTCAGTTGCGTTTGGATGCTATGTATCTAGCGAAAGACGTGGAAGAGATGTTACGACCTTCTGTGGTGGTGTCTACTGTTCAATCTCGCTACCAATATCACCATTCCGATGGGTTTCCTATGGGTTTTTCTATGGATCGGTCCTCTCATATGGATAAGTTTTCTCAGTTGGGCCAAGCTCATGCAACTGGGCTCAGTAAAGATAATCCAGGCCGTGACCCACATATCATCTCATGTTACGACGTCAGCAGACCACCATTTAACCCTAAAAAATCTACTGTTCCTTTGGAAACTTCTCCAGACGCACCATCTAAACTACAACGTGAAAGAGGGATTCGTTCATTATCACGATCAGAATGGGAGGACAGGTGTAAAAAAGGGCTATGTTTTCGACGTGGTAATCAATTTGGTCCCGTTGACAAGTGTCCTGAGGGTCAATTGCGGGTTCTCTTATTGGGAGATGATGAAGCTGTTGATGCTCATGGGAATTTTTGTCAATCTTAGGATGTTTGGGGTTCGGATTCTACTGCACCACCAGCCATGTGAAGGAGCACCGGTTGAGCTTGCAAAACTACAAGTCTTGAGGTCAAGACTTTCATAAGGAGGAAGTATTGATAGGGAATTACATTAGAAGATTGTTCTAGAAAAGGTATATTAGTAATAATATTAGGAGTTAGTTAGTTGGGCAAATCTATAAATAAAGGGTAAAAAATGAGTGAGAGGTGTGCAGAATTATTGTTAGGAAATTGTTAGATTCATTGCTTAATTGCTTTAAAGGGTCTCCAATCATCCGATTGAGTGAAAGGGAGGTTTCCCTAGGATTTATATTTCTGTTCTTAGTTGTAAATTTCAGGGTTATCAGACTTGATTCTTCTGTTTTATCATCATCAATTCTCTGTTTTGTATCAGTATCCTATGCTTCTGACAAGTGACAACTATGGTAACACAAAGGTATAAAATAAAGGTTCTTACAATACAAATCATACAAGGAGTACTATCATCTCTTTATGAAGTGACACCACCTATAATTAACATGCCAATATCTCTCTCTTGGCCGTCTCTCTCTCTCTCCTCACCATAGCTCTCTCTCTGGCCTGCTAATATTTGAAGTTTTTAACAATAATGGTTGACTTATAAAACATATGTTAGAATGTTATGATTAATTATAATTATATTTGAGTATTTATAAATATGTTGTACATATAATTTACATATAAAAAATTTCAATCCGACCACCCCCGACCAGGCCGACTACTCCCTAGTCGACTAGTCCCAGTTGGACGGCCGACTACCGCCTAGCGATTTCTACAACATTGACACACACTTGATATTTCTATGCCATTATATCATATTATACTCATAACCCACAATTTCTCTTCAACCTCATACATCCTCTTTTGTCACTGGTACAACCCTCACACATCAATGTGTTATATACAAGTCTCATTGCATCCCCATTCCCCAATAGCACCCTGCCTCTTACCAGTATTCTTTCTTTAGATAAAAGTTGGTGTTTCTAAGAAGTTGAAACCAAATCAATGTTTAATTCGAAAATTAAACTTTAATCTCTGGAAGGATGAAGTGCTCGGGAAGGGTTTGAACAAACATAATTCTGAATTTAGGGGCTACTTACAGCATGAAAAGCCTTCTTGATCTCATCTCTACTAGCATTCTGAGGAATGCCTAGAACTTCGTAGTAATCTTCTTCACTTGACTTATGAAATCCTGGAAATTTTAGATACTTGTAGTTATAAATCAAATAACAATATATATCATAGGAAATGTACTCATCAAGTAGTGGAAAAGAGTGCAGAAATATCTTGAGATGAAACCTGTAGCATGGATACAGCGCCTCAGTAGTAGCATTCTAATAGTTTCAAAATCTGTAGGCTTTCCAGCATATCCAATATTGTAGAAAGCTGACAAATAAATCACACATTATCAAAGTGATATATATTAGCAGTGTTATAGCAGGCCCAGATTATTATGAGCCTTTCCTAGAATACTCAAAAGGAACAGAACTATGTTCATTTCTGCTTTCTTTTTGGTCCTTGTCCCAGAAAAACATTTACATCTCTGGTTTTCAATTATAAACTGTCAGACTGACATGAACCATGATCCTCCAGTATTGCCACTAATCAAACAATTGTTCACCCTCAAGAGTCATTAACTGCTTTTTTATCCTTCTATTTTTAAAGTGAAAAGCACCTCACACTCAAGAGGTTTGTACTCATAGCCTAATGCTCACAAATAGTACCATTGGGCCAAAATCCTTTAGGTTGGCACTAAAGGGAGATTGAATGCACACAAAATCACAACCTCAGTTGTGTTTAACTACCAATCAATTAGTTTATTTATCATCAAAAATATCAACATGTTTTACACTTTTGACTATCAAAATTAGGGATTTCAATTATAAGTACGATTCTACAAATTACACCTACATGCTCCAAACACGTTCAAAACGGCAGAAATTTCAATCAAAGTTCACATACATTTGTAATTTCCAATCTTCAAATAGATATAACCATACCGCGACTATGAACAATCGGATTCGGATGCAAAGCCTTTGAAGATAAATGAGCGCATACTGATTCCACTGGTAGCAAATGCTGACGATACTGAAACAAAAAAACACAGAAATTAACCTGAATTAATCAGATATCGCTATTGGGGAAGACATGATTTGGACAAATATAGTGTGTACCAGGAAATTCTGCAAAACTGATCTTGGGCGATTCCGTAGCCAGCTAAATCCAGCCATCTGAAGACTACACTTGGAAATTCATACAAACAATTAAGCTCCAACAACCAGAAATGGAGAACGGATGGATGATTCGTGGGTTGCGTTGCCGCCCTTCTGCTTACAGAGAAGGAGCCGCTGATACGAAACGCTGTCGTACGTGTTCAATGGCTTCTACTTTCTTGCTGCTCACGGTTTTTACTTTTACTCTTCTTTTTTTTAAGGGCAAAAGCCGTACAAATGTAATCTACTTTACCAAAATTACCGAAATGACTAATTTACTTTTTTTTTACCCATTTGGTACTTGTACTCACATATGACCTGTCGATATGGTACATGACACCGGTTTTTTGGACTTACAAATTACGTGGATATAAATTTAATCGGTATTATCTTACGTGGCTGGACACCGGTTGTTAAATTAGACCTTATACATCAACTATACACTTCAACGCTCAAAAACCCTTTCTTGATTCAAAAATTTTCAAATTCACTCTGAAGAACCCTAGGTTTTCGATCGTGGTGGATTACAATGGCGTTCGATGGCGGTGGATTACTAAACGTGACAGTGCACCATGAAGGTTGTTTCGTCCCAGATCCATTAAGGTACGAATGTGGTGAAGTAGATACTATCACTGATATAGATTTCGGAGGAATGATGTTCAATGAATTCAAAGAGTTTCTTTTAAGATTTTGCGGTTTTCCTGTTAACGAAATCTTTTACTGCATACCTGGATTAGTGTTAAGAGAAGGTATTAGGAAATTAACTGATGAATCCGATTATGCTGACTTTATTCAGTTAGGTTATGAAAACGATCGTATGATTGAGGTATACATTGAACATCATGGTTATGATGTTATGGAACTTATGTTTGCTAAAACTGGTCATGATGAGCTAGAAATATCTGATGAAGCTATTCTCAGTGAGGGTAACAATTCCAGTGGGGGTGAAGAGAGTAATAATTCCAGTGGGGGTGAAGAGCAGAATAACAATTCCATTGAGGGGGAAGAGCATGATAATGATGGTGAGGATACATATGAGGCTGTAAATCTAGGAGCCTTAAATGAAGAAATTAGTTATCATTCAGATGAAAGTTTGAAATACGAATCAAATGAAGAAGACAATGATGAGTGTGTGGGTAGTGGGAACAAGGTGAATGTTGTAAATTATCCTAAGTATAATCCAAAGCAGCCGTGGAATGAGATGAAACCAGTTTTAGGGATGAGATTTGAAGATCCAGAGCAAATGAAAGAGTGTATGACTAATTATGGTGTTGCAAATGGATATCAATTATGGTACCAAAGAAATGATGGAAAATGTTTGTTGGTTAGGTGTGGTAAGGATGTGGAAAAGGGTTTGTGTTCAGGGAAGAAAGGCTGGCCAAATGTTAAGGGTAAAGGGAAGGCTGAGGGCAGTAAGGCTACTGTTAAGGGTAAAGGGAAGGGGAAATGTAAGGCTGAGGGCAGTAAGAGTAATGTTAAGGGTAAAGGGAAGGGGAAATGTAAGGCTGAGGGCAGTAAGACTAATGTTAAGGGTAACGGGAAGGGGAAATTTAAGGCTAAACAAGAGGATGCTTTGCAAGAATGCCCATTTAGGATTTGGGCAACATGGATGAAGACTGAGAATTCATTCCAGATCAAGTCAATAACTCCTCAACACACATGTTCAAGGAAATATGATTTAGGAGCACTGGTGACATTCAAGTGGATAGCAAAGCAATACAAAGACCAACTTTCAGAGACTCCTAACATGACTTATCAGGCCATTAAGGATGACATTCAAAAAAAATACATGATAAAGGTCTCTATATCTCAATGTAAAAGAGCAAAGGAAAGAGCTTTGCATGACTTGGATGGTGGGCTAGTGCAACACTACTCAAAGCTATGGTCTTATTTAGAAGAGGTCAAAAGGTCTAATCCAGGATCTAGTGTTAGGATGGATGTTGATACTGGAGATGATGGAAACACATACTTCAACAGGTTGTACATATGCTTCAAAGGTAACCACAATGTGTTATATGTACATTATTTATATGTTCTATTACACAATGTTTTGTATGTTTATTACTTATATGTTGTATTACATGTCTGATAGGTGTTGCTCAAGGTTGGAAAGATGGGTGTAGGAGAGTTATAGGGTGAGATGGATGTTTTTTGAAAGGAAGGGTTAAAGGTGAGTTATTACATGCAGTAGGGAGAGATGCAAATAACCAGATGTACCCAATAGCCTGGGCAGTTGTTGGTGTTGAAAACCATGTAAATTGGGGTTGGTTTTTATCTGAACTTCATAAGGATTTGGATCTAGCAAATGGTTTGCATA
Organism: Centrapalus pauciflorus; assembly: GCA_020465985.1. Taxonomy (NCBI): domain Eukaryota; kingdom Viridiplantae; phylum Streptophyta; class Magnoliopsida; order Asterales; family Asteraceae; genus Centrapalus; species Centrapalus pauciflorus. The sequence continues at coordinate 128,719 of JAANYP010006576.1, read as the reverse complement.
CAACTATAATTTCAGACCAACATAAGGTACTAATACAAGCTGTTCAAGATATGAAATGTTCATTTCACATTGAAACACCAATTTTGAATGGTTTTTGTAACTATGCAGGGACTAATACAAGCTGTTCAAGATTGGTTACCTCATGCAGAACACAGGCAGTGTGCAAGGCACATATATGCTAACTTCAAAAAGAAATTCTCTGGTCTATACTACAAAAACTTGTTTTGGACTGCAGCTACAACATCAATCCCATCAAAGTTTGAAGAAGTAATGAGGTAAGTGCATTATAAAAACTTGTTTTGGACTGCATATACAACATTTTTGCTCACCTAAACTAACATTAACTACAGGAAGATCAAGGAGTTAGACAATGATGCATATAATCATTTGGTAGAGAGGAATCCTAATACATGGAGCAGAGCCTATTTTGAAATGGATAGAGCATGTTCAGCAATAGAGAATGGCATTTCTGAAAGTTTTAATTCTGCAATACTCGGTGCTAGAAGCAAACCCATCATTTCAATGCTTGAAAGCATTAGGATATATGTAATGAAGAGGATCCAAAAGATGAGAGCTTGTGCTGAAAATCTAGATGATGAAATAACACCTTCTATCAGAAAGAATATTGAATTGTTTAAGAAAAAACAAAGGTGAATATGATTTTACCACCAGACATGTTGCATATCAAATAATAGTTAATGATACTTTTGCTCTTGTATGTATGCAGGAGTTGGATAGTCTATCCAAGTGGATACATGGAGTTTGAAGTAAAGAATGGAGAGGAAGGCTTCACTGTAAACCTGGAGTTCACCAAGTGTAGCTGCAGAATGTGGGAAATAAGTTGTATCCCCTGTGTACATTCAATGGCAGCATACTCATACCTGAACAAAGATCTAATTCCAGGTGTTAGTCCTTGGTTCATGAAACAGATGTGGCTAAACACTTACTCATACTCCATTAGCCCAATGAATGGAAGTCTGATGTGACCACCATCTACTGAGACACCTCCATTGCCACCCATTGAAAGAAGGTTACCTGGCAGGCCTAAAAAGAAAAGGAAGAGAGACCCAACTGAGGATGATGGAAAAGAGACATTAAGCAGGGTAGGAAGAATAATGACATGTACAAACTGTCTTCAACCTGGTCATAACAAGAAAAGCTGTAAAAACCCAAGCAAGTCACCACCTGCTAAGGAACAGAAAAAGAGAGGAAGGAAGTCAAAGAATGAACAAGCTGGCCAATCGAAACTTGCTGCTGTTCTTCCTCAATCACAACCACAAGTTGCTGCTGTTCTCGGTCATTCACAACCACAAGTTGCTGTTGTTCTCCCTCATTCACAACCACAAGTTCCTGTTGTTCGTCCTCATTCACAACCAGAAGTTCCTGTTGTTCGTCCTCATTCACAACCAGAAGTGGCTGCAGTTGCAACTCAATCAAGCCAAACAGTAGCTACAAAGAAAGTCATTAAGCCAACAAAGTTAAGGAAGAAATCAGAAAGGATTATCAAAATGCAACTTGGCAAGAAAGTGGAAACCGACGAGTATGGAACTGGTTTAAGGGAAGACAGACCATGGAATGTGGATTAATTGTCCTTTGCCTTTTCTTTTGTTTGACCAAGACTTGGTCTTTTGTTTTGTAATGGTTCAAGACTACTTTTTCTCTGCTTTTTGTATTGACCAATACTTATTCTCTATTGTTTTGTAATGGTCCAAAAGATATGACAGAGATCTCTTTTGTTTGGCAGTATGCATCACATGCTTTCACATGCTTTCACTGTTTCAAATGCTTTCACAGACATTTATTTAACATTTCATAAACATTAACTGATAATTGATAACAACTGGTAACAATTGGCAGTGTGCCTTTTTGTTTTTCATTGATAACCATTGGCAGGTTGCCTACAACAAAACCCAACAACAAAACAGAACACAGGTAACAACAAGTTACTTCTTTGAGAAATACACTAAAATTGCACAACAAATCATGCCTAATACAACATTTCTATAAAAAACAATGGTTGCTTTCTTCTCCTTTAATTTCATCTTCAGGTTTTTGATTTCTTCATCTTTCATCTTCCTCGTCAATTCAAGCTGCTCCTCAAGATTTTTGACCAAACAATCAGTACATTTATCAACAGTTGAGGCACCTTTTTCATATTCCTTCATTTTCTTCTTCATTTCAAACATGGTGGATTTGTACCATGTATTTGGAAGTTCTGGGTCAATCCAGATGAAAACATTACACTTCTTGCCCATTTCCTGAGGTTTTAATAAAAGTAATTAGCAATTAAGGCTGCAAAATCGAAGAAAAATGAAGATGCAGAAACTCATACCAATGAGTTAGGGCAATTAAGAAATCTTCTTCCTGGGTGTTTCGGCGTCCAAGAGTAACCAAGCTTGAGTGGAAGGTTGCAATCACACATCTTTCTAGTTTCATCTGATGACCTGCACCAGTTGAACGATGAAGACGAAGACATTACAGCTCCAAGGATGAAGACGGTGAAGACGATGGCAGCAACTTAATTTCAGACCGATTTGGGGGTATATACACGAAAAAATGATATAGTGTCCACGCAATAAGCTGATTCAGCTTAATATACTGCCACATAAGATTAATGAACTTCCACGTAAGCAATCACCGCCAACTCAGCCCAAAAACCGGTGTCATGTACCATATCGACAGGTCATATGTGAGTACAAGTACCAAATGGGTAAAAAAAAAGTAAATTAGTCATTTCGGTAATTTTGGTAAAGTAGATTACATTTGTACGGCTTTTGCCCTTTTTTTAATAAACTAGGATGAAGGTTTATTACTTTATTATATTTTGAATAATCAAAAGGTATACTACGTTAAAAAAAAATGTTTTCACGTTTTTTGTTCTTACCAGTTGTGTGAGATGGGGAAACCAACCAGAAACCAAAAATAAAAAGAAAAACCGGGTCAAAAACCACAAAGCTAGTATGGTTAGACTTAGGTTTTATCAACAAACGAAACCGAACGAAACCATTTCAATGAAACCACCTTCTTTGTAATCATCTTATGAGTTGTTTAATTATCACTTCATCAACTATCACTTTATATGTTTATCTCAACAATATTGTTTTACCAAATTAGTTATAGTATGAAGTGGATTGTAATATGTGTACTTATTACTTAACTATTAGGGTTTGTTATCAAAAAACTAACATTATTTACATTTTTTACATTTCGTTCCTCAATGCTATTTTTTTTTTCCAGAAAAACCATCAAGTTAATTTTTTTTCTTGAGTGGACTCTGTCGATGACCGACTTTTCTTCATGTCGCCTCGATTTGGCTTTGCCTTTATAATGGATTTGAAGGTATGTATATCGAATTATCGATGAAGGTATTCACTGATTGTTACAGTCACAAGATGAGTCGATATCTAATTAATGTTGCCAAACTTAATACGGAGAAGTCAATAGTTGATATTTTGACTAATAAGAGCAAAGATAGTAGGTGTGCAATTTCTTCCTTTTGTATATCTGAGTACTTAGGAGTTAATCCATTATTTACTCTGCATCTCTCCTTTAAAGGTACGCACAAGTTCAGGAATGTTTCTGGATCGTGACCATGATAAAATAGTTCGAGTTATTGAGAAAAGGATTTTGGACTTCACCTTTTTACATGTAGGTACATCTTTTAGGAAGTGCTATCGATCTGTTGTTCACTTTAAAGTTTATACGCATATCATATCTCGTCTATTATGCATCGTTAGGTTGCTTTGGTAACCTATTTGGCTACTTATAGTTTATGTTGCCATGTGAAGGACTTCAACTTCTCCATTAGGAAATACATCATAAATATGAACCTCATTAGTCTACTTTTTTGATGATTGTAACACGTTATATAATATATATATATATATATATATATATATATATATGCATCCTACAAGAAAGTTGATTCTTATTTTTGTATCTACATATTGAAAATCCTGTTGACAAGATTGTTGGTAATGTTCAAGAGTAATCACAAGTTGATTGGTAAAAGATCATCTCAAGCAAGAATTACACAAGTTTACAAACGATGACGTTTCTTTTGGTATCATGGTTTATCAGACTTGATGTTGAGCATATCAATTATCTAAGATTATTGAGAGGTCGTGACCCCGCTTGGTAAAGTTTCAGACATTCTGATCCTTGGTGAAATACACAACCTTTCTCTAAGAACTTGTATATTTATGCCTTATTCAATCAATTTTGTACATTTTTTATTTACTTTAGGTAGAAAGATAAAACTTACTTTCATCCATACATTATGTTTTTTTTTTATATTTCTTACTATTTGAAAGCATATTGAGTTTTTTTCCCTATATTCTGTTAATCTTATGAAAAAATCAATATATTGTGGTTTTTACGTTTTCGTCCCTTAGTGTTATTTTTTTCCCAGAAAAATTCTTAAGTTATTTTTTTTACTTTTGTGAAATTTGACTATTAGAGTCCGGTTATAATTAGTAAATTGACTTTTTAAAAAATGAACAACCGATGTCTAATATACAAATTTCACTAAACCAAAAAAAATAATTAACTTGGGGACTTTTATGGAGAAAAATAACATGGAGGAACGAAAATACAAAACATGTGAAAACATGTTGATTTTTTTTTTCATAATATTTCATATCTTATATTTAAAAGGTTCGACTTTTCTTTGTTATCATGACAACACTTTATTTCTTAAACAAAACTCATATATCATATAGGTCAATAAACTAATATGGACTAACTGATAAAAATGTTAACAACATCATCTATATAATTTCAAAGTTATTCAAAATAGTTTTCACTTTTAAATTTTACTAATATTGATAAAAAATGACTTGAGACTGCTTTATCAAATCACCGTCAACCATTCTTGTATGATTGTTAAAAAAAAAAAAATGTCTTAATGTAATCCAATTGATCATACTAGGGGTCTAAAAGCAAACCGAAAATCAAAAAATTTAAATATTAAAATAGAGAACTCGACAGAAATGTTTCGGTTCAGTCTTGATTTTTTCTAACCATTTAACTTAACAAATACAAAATCGGACCATACCGTACCGTACTGAATCGAAAATCAGTTTTTTGTAACTATCGTGAACCAAGAACTGAACATAAGGTCCGCACCCGATTCAGTTTAACGGCTTCGTTGGTTTAAACCGTTGAATGTTCACCTCTAGATCACGCACCCCCTTATTGTGAGAGAAATTAAGTTTAATACTAGGTCCTGCTTCATTAACAAAATTCATGTGAGATGTAGATATATGATTGGTAAAAGTTAAGGAGACAGAGATGTATATACAACATTGCCTTTCCTATACCACGAGATTTACAAACAATAACAAGAAACCCACATCGAAATAAAATTGATCCCTAGACATTGTAAATGGTACAACATTGAACACAACACAATAATCATAGCATAAAATACAATATGAACACTAACGTGACAAACTAACACGTGATATATGAGTCAAAAACGTAATTGTCACGCCAAACTGTGTGTATGACACAACTTGTCACACTAAGATTGAAAACAAAATATGATATTTATTTTTTCTTAAAATAATAATTAAAAGATTTTCCATAGCTCACAAGATTCGTAACATTGATAGGATGAAAACGAAATGTCTCATATTAAAATTTTCTTTGATAAATTAATTTGAAGGCAATTTGGAATTTAATTTGGATGGATCTAATTAATTAAGATCAGTTGAAAAGAATAATATATCCATACATGCGCACAATTGTCATTTTGTATAACTAATTTATCATCCATGTAATAACATGGAAATTTAATATATATAAATATTAAACTTTTGTGTAAAAAAATAAATATAACATTCTAGAAAAATTAAGTTTAACTTTAACATGTATAATATTTCATAACCACATTTGTATTCAAATTTACGAGGGACTTATCCAAATATGAAGTTACTTGTAGAAAATAAAACACAAATCTTCAAAATATATAAATCTTTTTGTGAATGATTGACCATTTACGACAAATTTGTGTAAATAATTTGAACATTCATATATATATATATATATGGGTGAGTTCAATGGAGAACCTTATGCATCGAAGAACCTTGGAGAACCACAATGCATCGCTAGAAAAACTAAAATGCATCACGTAGAAATTGATGCATCACGCGGAAATTTGATACATCATGTGGAAATAATGTAGAAATCGATGCATCACGCGAGAATTTGATGCATCACGTGGAAATAATGATGCATTACAGGGGAATTGTGATGCATTTGTGGTGGTGCATAGAGGTTCTTCAAGGTTCATCGATGCATGGAGGTTCTCCATTGAACCCACCTCTATATATATATATATATATATATATATATATATATATATATATATATATATATATATATATATATATATATATATATATATATATATATAGGGGGTTCAATGGAAAACCACAATGCACCTGAAAACTTGTGAAAACCGCACTGCACCACAACAAATGCATCAAATTCACCGCGTGATGCATCAAAATCCCGCGTGATGCATCAAATTTCCCGCGTGATGCATCAAAATCCCGTGTGATGCATCACTTTATTTACGATCATGCCACCGCGTTTTTCATGAAATGCACCAAATCGGACGGTATGCGTAGGTTTCCACAGTAAAACGGTGCATAGTGGCTTTCCATTGAACCCACCCCTATATATATATATATATATATATATATATATATATATATATATATATATATATATATATATATATATATATATATATATATATATATATGGGTGAGTACCACTTTTTCTCAGGTACCGGAATACTATTCAAGATGATTTTTTAAAATTTTTACATAATAATGTGTAAGTAACATTATAAGTTGATATAAATTGATATCATGAGTTTTTACAAAAACAATTATGTGAATAAATAAAAAAACTATATATTTATAAATCATAATAACTCATTGATATTTGATCATGCACAAGATGTTTCATTTATTTAAAGGATTTTTTTTTTTTTTATAATTTTACTTGATAAAAACCTGTGATATCAATTTATATTAACTTATAATTTTATATTGTATAATTTTACTACAATTTTTTGAAAAAAATTGATTTTAAATAGTACATTCTGTATACCCTACGAAAGATGTGGTACTCATTTGAACTAAATTCTTTCTATATACGTGTGTGTAATACCCATTTTGCAATATCAAAGAATTGAATGAACATTATAGCAATGTTTCCCTCCATGGAAACATCCTTCCTTTTACCTCTTTCAACTTTCATTGTGATGATTTACATGATGCTTAAATGGAATTCATCTACAAATCTTCATCCAAAAACTAACAAAAACTTACCACCTTCTCCGCCAAAGCTCCCAATCATCGGAAACCTCCACCAGTTAGGTTCAAGCACTCAACGCTCTTTGTTAGCCATGGCCAAGAACCATGGTCCACTCATCCTGCTTCACGTCGGCAGCGTCCCAATGCTCGTCATCTCCTCCGCCGAAGCCGCTCAAAACATCTTGAAAACCCATGATTTAGTCTTCTGCAGCAGACCCATTTTAAAGATCCCTAATAAAATCTGTTATGGCTCTAAAGACATAGCTTTTTGTCCTTATGGTGAGCATTGGAGACAAGTAAAGAGCATTGCAGTTCTTCAACTTCTTAGTAGCAAACGAGTTCAATCTTTTCGACGGGTGAGGGAAGAAGAGACGATTCTTATGATTAATAAGATAAATGAAAGTTATGGTTCTTTAATCGATATGAGTGAGTTGTTTGTTTCGCTTACGAATAACGTAGTTTGTAGGGTGGCACTCGGAAAGACATTTCACGGGTTAGAGTGTAAGGACTTGTTGGAAAGATTAATGGTTTTATTGGCCGTTCATAGCGTCGGGAGTTATATTCCATGGTTGTCGTGGGTTGATCGGTTGAATGGCTTGCGACGCAAAACGAATGATGTTTTTAAGAAATTTGATGAGATTCTTGAGAGTGTTATTGAACAACATACAAATAAGAAAGGAGGAGATGGAGTGCAAGATGTGGTAGACATTTTATTAGATGTCCAAAGAGAAAACACAAGCAACTTTATCATTGATAGAGATACCATCAAAGCTGTCATCTTGGTAACATTCTTTCTCTTTTCATATGGTTACAAACAAAATGATATTTAGTTACACTCAAAAGGTGTCACCAAAAATAAAAAAAAAAGTATCATTATAGATGTGAAGTTCTTTTATCTACGCAACAAAACGCTAAAAATGAGTGTATATAGATATATAGTGACTGAAAATTTATGTAGGTATATGCCTTAAATATTTTTGTGACAGAATCTTTGTGTAACTACTTAAAAATTTTTTAGGTAAAAGGTAGGTGTATACCTACTCGTTTTCATAAATGACACTAAAAGTATGATATAATGACATTTTTTTGTGTGTCACTAAAAACGTGTGTCATTAAATGACACTTTTCTTATAGTGTGTATAAAGACTTAGGTTTAAAAAAGCATCACTCAAAATTAAGTGCACTCGAATGTATTAGTTGTATGAGTTGTACGTTATCTATTTCTTACGTGACTTTGATGAAAGAAAGCATTCCGGGAACACCGTTCTTGTAACAAAATTTTAAAAAATTTCTCTCATAATGATGTATAAATTAACGTTACACACATAATATGTGAGTTTACGTCCTTAAAAATTTTGTGAATGGTCATTAAAGTGAATGATCATTCACATTATTTTTTCAATCAACCATTCACAATATTTATTTTCTATGATTTTTTTCTGATAAACAGTTTTATAATATTGATTTATATATGTTTATTTTAGGGTATTTTCATGATCCAGATTATATATATATATGTGTTAACATGATTGTGCATTTCTAATACTTCTAGAACCCTAACACATTTTGTATTTATTTCAGGACATATTTGTTGGAGGGACTCATACTACTTCAACAACTATAGAATGGGCAATCAGTGAGCTATTAAAACACCCGTGTGCAATGGAAAACCTTCGGCAAGAAGTAACAAAAATAGCAAATGGAAGATCTATGATCATAGAGGAGGATTTAGGCAAAATGAAGTACCTAAAAACCGTTATCAAAGAGACCCTGCGGTTGCATCCTCCCCTTCCACTTCTTATTCAGCGAGAAGCGATAAAAGATGTCAAACTAATGGGGTATGATATTGAAGCAGGCACACGAGTAATACTCAATGCCTGGGCACTAGGAAGAGATCCATCTTTGTGGGAAGACTCAGAGGAGTTCAAGCCTGAAAGATTCTTAAACTGTTCAATTCCGTATATGGGATCTAATTATGAGTTTATTCCATTTGGCGATGGGCGAAGAATATGTCCTGGTATTCAATTTGCTATGGTTCTTGCTGAGCTTGTTATAGCAAATTTGGTGTACAAATATAATTTTGCATTGCCAGATGAAAAAAGAGGGGAAGATTTAGATATGAGCGAAACCACTGGGCTTATTGCCCATAGGAAGTACCCTCTTCTTGTTCTTGCGACTCCTCGCTCTTAGCAGTTGCTTGTAATTTGCAGCATTAATGGTGCAAAGTATATGTTTATCAATGAAAAATCCGATATTTTGTTTTTTTATACATAGTGTGGTTTTCAAACTTTAGGATTTACAAGGGTGAGGATATGACATTTCCCAACAATGGCAAGCATTTGCGGATTGACTTAGAAAATGGCAAACAAGTTAATAAACCTCAAATTTTGGACTCGGTATTTTATTATCTATAACTTAGTTTGAAGAACAATTAAACGAATTGAAGAGAATGTGTACTTATATGGTTAGTAAGAAGAGAAACTTACATTTATTGAAAAACATCAACATTCACATGTAAATCCTGGAAATGAAAATTTATTTTAGAAAATAATGCATCTAAACACGTTGTTAATGCAACAAGGCAACAAAAACGTTTTCATAATTAACCCTAAAAAATATACAAGAGTTTATAAAAAAACAATATATCAACAATGATAAATCAAAGCATGTTAAAACTTTTGAATCTTATCTCAAGGTTTTGAATCTTATCTCAAGGTTTAAATTGGGTCAGTTTTGTCTCAAATATGATAGAAGAAGGTAGGAAAAGGAGTTGTTTCAAATATTTTATTCAATTTATTTATAAATTTATAAAACAAAAAATAGTAACTTACTCGTATTAAAAAATATTTTTATTGTAATATAGAAAAAACATATTCAGATTAGTCAAATCAATATATTATGACCGCATGTATAAATAATTACCATTATTTGTTGCCTTGTTGCATTAAAAACGTTTTTCCCTTACTTAAATTATTTGTTGCCTTCTTCAACATATTGATTTTGTGAACTTTTAGAGAAAAAAATAAAAATCCTAGATAATAGATATTTACTTGTAAGTTTTATTAAAGCATATTCATAAGTAAATTTACCAATAATAATTTAATTTATGTTGTTTTAAACCTCAAAGCAGAAAAAGAGAAAAAATTTCTTTTATTTGATCATATCATTTGACTAGAAAATGTATTTTTTCTCTAACCAATTTTTTTGAAAGATGGTCTCGAAAGAATATCGAAAGGTTGATTTCGATGTTAAAGTGGTTTCACTTGTTATCTTGTTTGAAGGTGATCGAGTATAAAAAAGTATTGCGAATGATAAAAATACATTGTTTTAGGAGGATGTTTGGTGTGAAAAAAAAAAAGATAGCCTCAAAAATCATTTTTCCAGGTTATTTGTGTTAGTAAGTTTCAAGGATTACAAGTTAACTAGTTAAGTGATCGATGGGTTTGGATTGATGGTTGCAGGAAAGCATGTTTGAGTTGGAGAGTGCAAGTGAAAGGGAGATCGATCGTTGGAAGAAGAAGTTTGATTGTTGGATATTCTAAAGATGTTGCTTTTTCATTCCAGAAGCGAAGATTGCTGGGAGTAGATATGTGTATATAGAGGGCTTTACAAAACAAATTACTCACCTTGGATAATCTTGCCGCAAAGGGAGTGTTCATCCCGAATGACACATGTGTTTTATGCGTATCTACAATTGAATCGATAAGTCATGTTTTCTTTGAGCGTGTTAAAGTAACAAGTGCTTGGAAGAAAATTAGGGCTTGGTGATACCTTCGGCCTTTTGCTTGAGTAGTTTTCGACTAGGATACATAGCATCCTGCAATAACAAATGGACTTCAAAGGCATTTCAAGGTGTTTGCTATGTGATAATTTGGTTCCTATGGAATTAGAGGAATAGGCGGCCTTTTCATCTGAAAAAATTTTTGGAACGTCAAATTTGTATTAGAAAACTAGCAAGAAACTAGAAAAGTGAATAATGATTATAAAATGGTAGCGAAAATTAAGTTTTGAAGCTAACCAACTCAATTAATATGGTATTTCCAAAAATAGGATCTAGTCACTATATCATAGAAAATTAACGCCTTCTTTGGAGAATGTCATCAAACAACTAAGATATAGTATTACCACAACGTCCATAAAGTAGTAAAGCACATGACAAGAAAACACTCTTTTTGTCCCGTCTTTCAAGTAAAACTATTACTCTACGGACACCATTGCTGGAAATTATGGCAATGAATCCCAAAAATCTGTGCCCATATCGATTGAACAACCCCATATTGAAAAAACTCATGAGATGTTGATTAACGTGAACATCACAAATCGGACATAACAAAGTACCCACATCAATACTCTGTCTATCTAGATTAACTCCAGCTGGAAGTTTATCCAATTGTAAATGTCAAACCATAACATTTACTTTGCAAGGTCTAGCTTTGTTTACATTTTTCCTTTTGAGAGATAATTTTGATGTGCTCTGTTCATGTTTAAGTAAAATTTCAACTTTTTAACAATGCTAGTTCTAAGGGCGCCCGAAATGGGTGAAACTACCTAGGGCCCTAAACCTCATAGAGGCCCATAAAAAATGAAGAACTTTTGATTTTTATTATATTTATGGTCGGAGATGCATCCAAAAGTATTGCATATGCATATATGTATGTATCTATGCATGTGTGTGCGAGCATGGATAAAAGGGACCATTTTTTTAAAGTTTTGTCATGGACCCCATTAATGATTGTGACGGCTCTTTTTAAAAAAAAAATCAGATTTCTTGACATTTTTCTTGGGGTTAGAAGTCCCCTTTGAAAATTTCAATTTTTTTTATAGATAAATAATATTACAAGATAACACACACGTATATACGTGAGGGGGTGTAACGTGATTAAGGCGATCAAGTTGAAATGATCAAAGTTAATTAATATCGGTACAAATTAAGTGATGGAGAGAGAACCAATTAAGACATGGGAGCTTTGGACTTTTGGTGTTATCGTCTGAAGTGTATTAAGTAATTCCATGATTCCATCGTTGTCAAAAGATTTGTTGAATTGCAATATTTGCCTTGGCCTTCAATTTATTAACGTGTGGACATAAATCTCTTAAAGCCACACAATTAATTAGCCATTAGTAAAAAAAAATGATACCCCATAATTATTAGTAAAGATATATGCTAGACCAACTTATAAGTAATAAAAAATATTTTCAACGTTAAACTTTCTTTTAAATGACAAAGTTTTTATTAAATCTTAACCCGAAAAGGCCGAAATCATAAGAGGAGTTAGAGAGCACTACCAGCAAAATGAACGAAAGACTCTTAAGATTAGCGGAAGTAATTAAGAAAATACCAAAAAAAGTAACCATAACATAACACCTAATATGAACAAAAAACCAAGATTTAGGTACAAAAATTTAGGTATAAATAAGACAAAATACAACGGCCTAAGTGATATAAACCAAAATATTAGTTATTATTATTATCATCATAAATACTTATGATGATGAAACTTCATCTTTATAATTGAAATGATTTAGGTGCTGTTTGATTGCATAAGAGGAAAATATCTGATGTCTGATTCTCACTTCTGATTGATAAGAGGTGGTCCTAAAGTCTGATAAGAGTATCAAATAAGACTGTATGATTCGTAAATTAATAAATGTCCGATCTTTTATTTTTATTAATTAAAATTAAATAAACTGTTAATTTATTTTTAAATCATTTCAAACTTTATATTATAAATGATAAGATGATACAATCATAACACTAGCAACAAAAATAAAATAAAAAATAATAAGCAATATATTTTAAATAGAAATACATAATCGTTCATTATTCTAGCAAGAATCAAATCAATAATCAAGTATATAATCAAACTATTATTCTAGCAAGAATCAAATCAATATTCTAAAAATTAAAAAAAAAAAAATACATTCAAGTATACAATTTTGATAAGAGGAAGAATAGTGGGTTTTTATCTCTTATCAAAAAGCACGAGGGTAAGAGGATTTTACCTCTTATCACTTATCAGTATCAAACACCCTTATCACAGAAACCTCTTACCGAATAAGAGTTTTGGTCAATAAGAGCCCTCAATAAGGGGTATCAAACACCCCCTTAATCTTTTTATAAAGTTTAAGGACCGAATCATTTAAAATATAAGTTTAGAGACTTAATTGTTCATTTTAATGAAGTTCATGAGTTTAATCGTTCAAATAAATAGTTTAGGGTTTTAATCGTTATTTCTATGATCATTCAAAATGTGATAGCTATTTTTTTGGGTTCTTGAAATTTATATATTTTAATTTATTTCTTCAAGTTGCATTTTTTTTATATTATTATGCCAATGCAAAAGAGAAAAGGTAGCCATGCTAGCTTTCTTTCAGACACACATGTGAAAACGGATAAGGGAAGCCAAATCCTTAAGGCTGTGCGGAGTACTGTGGCCGCGTGCGGGGCGGCTTCGCCACATCAGCCGAAGCCGGCGGCTACACCACCCCCACCCCCCGGCCCCGCTGAAATCGAATCCCGGCCCGGCTCCATGTCCCCGCTGCACCCCGCTCCATTCTCTTGTCCTTTACCTCCTCCAACGGTCATGTGACCGTTTAAAATAAAAAAAAAAATTTTTTTATTAAATATTTTTCCCTATAAATATATCTTCACAACACATCCATTTTCACCACCTTCACCATTTTCATCATCTCTTCCACACTCTTTCCCATTTCTCTCAATCTCTATATTTTTTAAAGTCATGGATCGAAACACCGGTAAACAACCCGCCGCAAGTCGAAAACGCGGCAAACAACCGGCTTCTCAATCAAACCCTTCTTTCCGCCCACCGCAAAATTTTACGGATAACTCGGCACCATACGTGCCACACTTTTCACCCCCCAATCCACAATATTACCAACCATCCCCACCCAATCCACAATATTTCCAACCATCCCCACCCAATCCACAATATTACCAACCATCCCCACCCAATCCACAATATTACCAACCATCCCCACCCAATCCGCAATATTCCCAACAATCCCCACCCAATCCGCAATATTCCCAACAATCCCCACCCAATCCGCAATATTCCCAACAATCCCCACCCAATCCGCAATATTCCTCGCGAGAATTTCACGAGGGTTTCGAACCATTTGCTTATCGGTACCCCGCATCTAGAGACGAGGACGACGAGGAGACGGTACCCGAAACTCAACCCGTCGATTCCGACGATTCCGACGAGGAGACGATTCCGGTAAACACCGCGGCAACCGGGTCTACACGAAAGGGTCCAATGAAAGCGAAAATGTGGACCTCCATGGAAGAAAAGGCTTTGGCGGAAGCCTGGATCGATATTTCCGAAGATCCAACTACCGGAAATAATAAAAAACGTTCAAATTTTTGGGGACGAATCCTCCAAAATTTTGATAACCGAGTTGGTGGAACTAGCCGCACCACCCACCAACTTAATTCAAAGTGGAAAGACATGAACCGCAATTGTACAAAATTTGGCGGCATGTTTAACAACAATGCGATGCAGCGACGGAGCGGGGAAAACGATTACGACGTTTTCACCAACACCCAAGAACAATACAAGGCCCTTAATAAAGGTAAGCCGTTTCCACACCAATCGGCTTGGGAGGTGCTTCGACGTCATCCAAAGTGGAACCCCGTTCCACAAATGGATGATTTTGTTGAGCCGCAAAGAAAGCGGTCCAAAATTTCCGAATCTAACACGATCGGAACACCGTCTTTTGATGCGGCATTTTTAGGTCTTGACATTGACGAAGATGACGAGGGCGACGCGGATCTTGAGCAGCTTGAACGACCACGCCGCAAGGGGAAAAAACCAGCATCAACATCAGTCGACCCCGAGATGCAATCAAAATTCGAAAGGATTTCATCATGTCACGAGCAAGATCTTGAAGATAAAAGACGTCACCGAGCACGACTTGAAGAATTAAAAAAATCAAAACAAGAAAAAGAATTGGAGTTGAAAGAGAAAAGATATAATGCGTACATTGCGGCACTGAATCAAAAACAACACGATCGTGACTTGGAATTTTTCCTTCGGCCACACGATCATCTACAAGGTGCTGCTTTGGAAACCGCCTTGGCCCACAAAAAAAGCGTTGCGGATCGTTGGGGATGGCGACTATAATTTTTTTAGATTATGTACTTTTTTTAATTTTTAGTTTCGTAAGTTTTTATTTTTTAGTTTCGTAATTTTATTATGTAATAGTTTTTTAAATATTTATGAAATTAATTATTTTATATTTAATAATTGTTTTCTTAATTAAAATGTTAAAAAAATTAAGAAAGATGGAAAGGTTAAGAAATGTGGGTATTTCCTAGTTAGAAAGGTGGGGAAATGTGGAGAGAGAAAAGCTGATGTGGCGCTGACGTGTACAGAAAGATGGATTTGGGAGAGGTGGGTACTCCCCACACTCTAAGAATGAAAGGCTGTTGTTAGTACTTGTAGAGTTTTTCATCTTCATTTTTATTGAATGAAAATTTGGAAATTGTGAATCCATTGGCCGGTTAAAAAACTTAGATGAATATGTTGCATGCGGTATGCAAGGCTGACCCTGAGTAATGTCAACACGGATCAGGGTCCATTAATCATAGGGACTCATTCTCATTAAATATATTATATATACTTAAGTCTATTAACGATTAAACAAGATTATCGACTTGTCAAAGTTTTTAATTTATATAATATAATTATAAGTTATTTTGTAAATTTATCATATTTACTTGAATTTGTTTATTTTGAATATACATATGTATTTATAGAACCCATTTTACGTTTTTGCTATGGACCTCGAAACTGATTGGACTGGTAGCATGTTCAAACGTGTGTAGACAATTTACAAGATAAACCAAGGATAAACACAAATGAGTATATATGTTGTTGGTTTTGGTCTCCGAGGCTCGGAGTGTAGGCACTTGTGTACATAGTAACTGTAATTAACACGAGAAACACAAAAACAAAAACCCTTCAGTGCAACAAGCCCGACCACAATAATTAAATAACGATGCATTGTCTAGAAAAGCCCAAGAAAAAGGGAGCTAGGGAGGGAGGGTATATAAATTACTGTAGACAAGGGTGTATCACACAAGAGAGTAACACATCAGATCTACATCAGTTTTTTTCTATTCTCTTAGGCGGCGTTTGGTTTGTGGGATTTCTGAAAAACTGGTGGGATTTTCATTTGAAAATTCATCTCTCTTATGTTTGGCAAAATAAAACAGAGGGATTTCAATTTTCTTTAGCATTTCACAATCCTCCATTTTAAGATTTTAGAATTCTTCCATACCCCCTATTATTTCAAATTCCCATATCTTTACATTTCGAAATCCAAACCAAATGACAATATTACTTTTATCCTCAACGTAGTCACCACCTACCTATACCTATTGATCCTACCTTACCCTACCAACACCTACCCCATCTCACCCACCCCACCCCATCCAACCCCACCCCACCCCATCCTATCCTACCCTACCCTACCCTAACTACCTATACCAAACAATGATAACTATCTAACATTACATACCTATACCAATCCATTGTACCATACTCTACCGTACCTCTCCACCCTACCCCTACCTAGTACCTACCATATCTACACATGCTACCCATCCCCACCCTGACCCAACAAGACATCATATCTTACTCTCACTCATCCTACCTCACCTATATCTATATACATACCCACCCCATAATACCCCTTCTCACCCAACCCTACCCACCCTACCCACCCCACCCTTACCTACCCACCTACCTTATCCCCACCAATCCCCCACCAATATACATCGTATCCTATCCTCACTCATCCTACCCTACCCACATATATCTATACGCACTGATCCCACACTACCCCTTCACATCCCATCACACCTTACACATCCCAGCACACGCCACCCACTCACCCATCCCTCTACCTACCTACCACCCTACCTCTACCTATCGACACATTGCCCACCTTTTAACATACCTTACCTTACTTATTGTACACATACATGATTTACCCATATCATTTGACACATTTGCAAATATACAAGATTTTACAAATAATTAAATTTGAAATACTGCAAACCAAACACATGACATGATTCAAATCCTGTCACATTTGAATCCTGTCATTTTCAAATTCTGTCATTTTTAAATCCTGGTATATCAAAATCCTGTAATCCAAACGCTACCTTACTTCACATCAAATCATCCTAAAATGAACAAGTTACATTCCAAATGCTTACCCAAAAATTTTCTCCCACACATTTTTTCTCCTCTTTGTCCTATCCATCTCTTCTCATGTGCGGTGTTTCCACCCCAAGAAAAATGAAATTTGGTGCGGAATGATTTTTTTTTTGGAGGGGCGAGAGGATGGTGTTTCATTTCGGGGCCGCATGCCACATAGGCACCCTGTTCTGTCCCTGCTACCACTGCTTATAAAGGTTTCTTAAAAAATCGATTTTAATCATTGTTTTTTTTGTTATTTTTATTAAAATCAATTTGAACCAATAAATACCACATAAAGTTTCAACATTTATTTAATGCAGCAAGAAATTGATGCATTATTGTGTATTGATGAGATGAAAGGGGTGTTTATATATGTGCACTCACTCCTCCATTCAAATTGGCATCACACATTATATTTGAAGGCCAATGTTTTCTTTCTCACAAGTCCACCTCCTTTTTCTCTTTTCATTCCTCATTTTCATAACTTCAATTAGTTTCAAATGGATATCTTTTCGTTCCAAAACTAAGAAAAATCTACCACCATCTCCACCAAAGCTTCCGATCATCGGAAACCTACACCAACTAGGCTCGAGCCCTCATATATCGCTCACTCCGGGCCTTGTCACAAAAACATGGTCCACTCATGTTGATGAACCTTGGCAGTGTACCATTGCTTGTAGCCTCCTCACCTCAAGTAGCCAAAGAGATCACGAAAACCCAAGACTTAAAATTCGCTAGTCGACCCAAGTTAAGAATCCCCTACACACTTTTATACGGCTCCAACGACATAACATTTTCTCCATACGGAGAGTATTGGAGGCAAGTGAAAAGCATTGGGGTTATCCACCTTTTAAACAACACACGAGTCCAGTCGTTCCAACAAGTGAGGGAAAAAGAAGTTGCACGTACGATCGAGATGATTGAAAAAGGATGTGGTTCTTTAATCGATTTAAATGAGTTGCTTTTTTGGCTTGTAAACAACATAGTTTATAAGGCAGCTTTAGGGAGGACATACCAAGGGTTAGAGTTTAGAGATTTGTTGGAGAGGTTTGTTCAAGTGCTCGGTGTTTTTAGCATTGGAAGTTACATTCCATGGTTGTCGTGGATAGATCGATTGAACGGTTTGGTCGAAAAAACTAATAAAGTTGCTAAGGAGTTTGATGAGTTTCTTGAATGTGTTGTTGAAGAACATGAGAATAAGAGAAGAGGGGTGGTTGTCCAAAGTGGTGAAGAACAAGATTTAGTTGATATCTTATTGGATGTTCAAGGAGATAATTCTGCTGGATTTACCCTTCAAAGAAACACCATTAAAGCTCTCATCTTGGTAAAATTTTTCTACCGTTATCTTTGAATTAAAGAATGGGATAATTACGCAAAAAAATCCTAAATTTGTCAGTATTTTGTGGTTAATATCTCAATTCATTTTTCGTTGCATAGAAAACCCCAAACTAACTAAAAATCAGTAAATCAACGTTTTATCAATGGGTAACCGGTTGATACATGTTATTAATCCTACGTGGGTGGGTAAATAACCTACGTGGAATAAATTTTAATTGTTGAAACCGGTTGTCAAGTCTTACACATTTTTAAACCCCAGTTGATGATGTAGTCCCGTTTAAGAATTACAATTAAAAATGATCAACGAGGATTTAAATGACGTGTAATACTTACCGGTTTCAACAATTAAAATTTATTTCTCGTAGGTTATTTACCGGTCCACGTGGGATTAATAACCGATTACCCATTGATAAAACTTTGATTTACTGATTTTTAGTTAGTTCGGGGTTTTCTATGCAACGAAAAATGATTTTGGAGGTTTTAATCACAAAAACCTAACAAGTTGAGGGTTTTTTTAATGCAATTATCCCTTAAAGAATACCATGAGAAACAAAATATTCGTGAGAAATATAAGAAACAAGTTAATTCGATCAGTAATTTTATAACATTGATTCAGTAGTTTTACAAATTTAATTAAGCAAATTCAGATCAATAGCGAACTCGTGTACATACCATTGATGATTGTGTTTATTGTAGGATGTATTTGCAGCTGGAACGGATACTACATTCGTAAGTTTAGTGTGGTCGATTAGCGAGCTAATTAGAAACCCAAGAGTTATGAAAAAACTACAACAAGAAGCAACAGAAATAGCACAAGGAAGATCCATGATACTCGAGAAGGATTTGGAGAAAATGCAGTATCTTAAAGCGACGATCAAAGAGACATTGCGGTTGCATCCTGCGCTGCCATTACTAGTTCCTCGAGAAACAATACAATCTGTGAAACTAATGGGGTATGACATTCCAGCAGGAACACAAACGATTGTGAACGCTTGGGCCATCGGAAGAGATGCTAAGTTTTGGGAAGAACTCGAAGAGTTTAGACCAGAAAGGTTATTGGACAATTGTATCGATTATAAAGGGTTGCACTTTGAGTTTCTTCCGTTTGGCGCTGGACGAAGAGGGTGTCCTGGAATTCCGTTTGCTTCGGTCATGTTCGAGCTAGCGTTAGCGAATGTGATATACAAGTTCGATTTGACATGGCCAAGTGGAATAATCAAAGAAACGGATGCAAACATGGATGAAAAATTTGGCCTTTCACTCCATAAGAAGCTTCCTTTACTTGTGATGGCAACTCCTCGTTTCTAGCTAGCTAATTGTTAGTTATTTGTTATTATGATGTGAAGTATCATTATTTGTTAATAAATAGAGGTTTTGGATAAGAAATGTTTGACTTCTTGACATTTGTCAAGACTTATATACATACAATTATGTAATCTTCCATTCTAGTGAAAGCTTTTCACTTGGCCAACCATGGTTAGTTGGGGTTTTTTTTTTTTTTTTTTTTTTTTTTTTTAATTTTGAACTTTTCCTTTTTTTTTAACTTTGGTTTTTATTTTTATTTTAAAATTTTCATATTCGTTTTATTCGTTTTTTTTATTTTGTTTTTTTTTAAGTTTAAAATTTTCATATTTTTTTTTATTTTAAACTTTTCATAATACACCCTTATCTTTGTGTTATCTTTTATTTAACACATTTATTTTAATAAATTTTTGTTTAGTCCTCTTTTAACATTTATTATTACAATATTTTATTCCACATTTAAAATTATGATTTTAATTATACATATGTTTGAAGTTATCTTTTGAATCTATTATGTTATGTTTAATTGTAAGAAAAAGACTTTATTAATTCAAATGAACGACACAAAATACTAATGCAATTGTTTTATAATTAAAATGGAACTATTTAGTATTAATTTTTTTTTAAATATGATCATGTATAACATTGAACGTTCAAACAATTCAAACAAAGAGTGAAATTGGAAAGCTGATATTTCAAAAAACAATACAAATGATATTGTCTTATGATTGGTTTCTAGATTTTGCAATGCTAAACTTACAAACAATGTCTTATTAAATCGGATCGGAACCATAATTAACTAATTAAATATTTATAACCATAATATGAAATTTTAACATTGAATCGTCAATTTAATTTGTTGGTTTTCCAACCAAATCAAAAAAATTTATAACAGTTGGGATCAACCAACCACATTTTTTTTGTTAATTTAAAATTTAGAATTTTCATAACACACCATTATCTTAGTGTTATCTTTTATTTAGCCATTTTATTTTAATAAATTTCAGTTTAGTACTCTTTTAGCATTTATTATTACAACATTTTCTTACACACTTAAAATTGTGATTTTAATTGTACTTATGTTTGGAGTTGTCTTTTGAAACTACTATGTTATGTTTAATTGTATAAAAAAGACTTTATTATTCAAATGCACAATACAAATTCTAATGCAATTGTTTTATAATTGAAATGTAACTATTATTATTTACATTTTTTTTATTAAATATGATCATGTATATATTGAGCATTACTATTATAATGTGACGTCCTTGTTAAATTAATGATATAATTGTAATCTCCAGGATCGACTAACAACCCAATGAGTATCATAATAATTGAAATTGAATACTTAAATTAGAATTAAGCACATCCACACTAAAGCAATAGAATACATGTCTACAGCGATAAAAGTCTAACTATTACATCAACATAATTGTTTTAGAAGTAATGAATCCCAGCCCAAAGCTATTACATTCAAGTACCAATAGCTTCTATAGTCTCCGGGATATTGATTTGATATGCTTAAGTGGAAGGTCCAGCTACACTTTTGCCTTTGCCTGTAAACAATGTGAGTCAACAGTAAGCTAAATGCTTAGTGAGATAACAGATTATGCATACAACAAATATTTCTTTACAAACAATGCTTAACCATGGGCAGTGTAAGCCCCATGTATGTGAAAACGGCAGTGAAAGCCTCAATGTGTGTGAAAACCATGCAGTGCAAGCATGGGTTGGCAGTTCAATATGCTGATCGAGGATGTGCCGAACCTGATGGGATACGAGTGGGATGATCAGTCCCCGACAGTGGCCTGCTGTCAGCCCCAGTCCAGGTCGCATCAGATTATGAAGTAATGATCATGCAGTGCAAGCATGATGTAAATAGATGCACTTTCAAATGAACGCAAGCTACATGTGTGTTACATGTCAAGTACGAGTGTGCATCATAACAACAAATCATTTCATGAGTGCCAAATGAAGTATATGAACAACGTGAACATGCCATTGAATGTATAAACTTGAATGCAAAAACAATAAATGTTCGAATGATAATCTGCAACTCACAGTGATTGGTTTTGTGACTTGATCCTGAATCAATGTGTGTTTTGATAACACCACAATGATCTGTAAAGTAGGTGTAATAGTGATGTAATATCAGTAATTGCTTAAAAATTGTATTCTGTAATTTTAAATGAATTTCCTACTGAATTCGGACCACATCCGAATTCGGATGGTCCGAAGTCCGGATGGTCCGAATTAGGTGTTGGTCCGAAATAGACTGTGGTCCGAAATGTGTGTACTCCGAAATGGGGGTGGTTCGGATTGTATATGGTCCGAATTGGGAAGGTATCCGAATTGACTGTTGGTCCGAACTCGGATGGATCCGAAATCACTGTTTGATCCGAATTGGGGTGAATCCGAATTCGGATGGATCATATTCCGAGTTCATACTTAGCATATTTTTCCAATATTTTCCAGAATTATGTTTTTGACCATTTTTGCATGTTTTGAGTCTAATATTGCAACTATAAGCTTATATGTACTAAATCAACTTATAATATAACAGTAATGTACCAAAACAACCCATTTTTGTCCATTTTTCTTCATGTCTTCGAAGAACACACACTAAAACACACACACAATTACAGAATTCATACTTAGGAGTGGAATTAGAACCTGAAATTTTGTACACAACATCTCTAACACTCGATTTGAACATTGCAACAATAAATTCCAACATGCATTAACATTTGCTACTTAAATCTTAGAAATCGGTTTTCATAAAAACCGACCCAAAAACTCTATAAATCTCAATTTTGAACGAATCTTACCTCAAATTGTCTGTTGCAGTTGTTATAGTTCCTATTTTTGCACTTGAATCCAAACTTTTGCACTTCAAATTTGATGATTTCTTGTTTCCTTGGATTAAAGCCGAGAGTTAGAGAGAGAGATGAGAGAAACCGGTGAGAGAGAGAGAGAGTAGAGAGAGAGAGGATTTTGAAAAGTGAAAGGCTTTTCCATCTTTTATTTGCTATTTTGACCCATTTGCACTTTATACCCCTCAACTTCGTATTTTCATATTTAACTGATAATATGATTATAAGTAACTTAAATTAATACAATCATCTAAAAGTACAATAATTGAGTCTTAAAATCGTAAATTACATATATTTGAAAATTGGGATGTTACAGCATGGGCTCCACCACGCCTATACTTCGTCCGCGAAGTCATGCTGCGCTAAACAAACTTGGGTACTTAGTCCTCATGTCTTCTTCTGATTCCCAAGTGTGATTAGCCAGCAGCATCCTGATCTCTTTGTTCCGTAGCTTTTTGACTTTTGTCTCCAATATGCACTCCGGTTCATCAACGAACCTTAGCCATTCGTCAATCTTAATGTCCGAGTGATCAGTCCATGGTTCCCTCTCGGGCACCAGACTCTTTCTTAAGTATCCTACGTGGAAGACCGGGTGAACTCCTGATAACTCTTCCGGCAAGTCCAAATGATAGGACTGATTACCAACTCTTTCTAGTATTTTGAAGGGTCCTATGAATCGAGGTGATAGCTTTCCTCGCTTTACGAATCTTGTAACTCCCTTCATCGGGGAAACCTTCAAGTAGACCCAATCATCTTTTTGAAATTCTATCGCTTTGTGTCGGCGATCATGATAGTTCTTTTGTCGATCTTGTGCTGTTTTCATGTACTGCCGTATGAGTTGGATCTTTTCATTTGTTTCTTGTAGCAAAGCAGGACCGGCTATTGGAGTTTCTCCTGTTTCCCTCCAACAGGTTGGAGTCCTACATTTTCTGCCATATAGAGACTCGAACGGTGCCATCTTGATAGTGGAATGGTAACTATTGTTGTAGGAGAATTCAACCAATGGGAGGTGATCGTCCCAGTTACCACCCAAATCCATGACACAGGCTCTGAGCATGTCTTCGAGAGTTAAAATTATTCTTTCACTTTGACCATCAGATTGTGGTCTATAGGCAGTACTCATTGCGATACGAGTACCAAGACCGTTTTGCAGAGCAGTCCAGAAATTAGAAGTGAATCTACTATCTCGGTCGGAGACAATAGACTTAGGCACACCATGCCTAATAATGATTTCGTTAACGTAGATCTGGGCAAGACGGTCCAGTGAATAGGTTTCCCGAATGGGAATGAAGTGAGCAGATTTTGTTAATCGATCAACAATGACCCAAATGGCATCATGTTGACGACGCGTCTTGGGCAGCTTCGTTATAAAGTCCATAGTAATATGATCCCACTTCCATTCCGGGATAGGAAGAGGTTGCATACTACCATAGGGCTGTTGGTGCTCTGCTTTGACTAATCGACAAGTTCTGCACCTTTCTACAAATTGACCAACGTCTCTTTTCAACCCTGGCCACCAGAAGTCGGCTTTCAAGTCGTTGTACATTTTTGTGCTACCAGGATGAATTGAGAACTTGGATTGATGAGCTTCCGCAAGAATTACATCTCTCATGTTCCCGAACTTGGGAACCCACACTCTGCCATACACACCCTTTAGTCCAGTTCCATCATCTTGCATTAATGGCAACTGAATTCTGATATCTTCGTCTTTAACATTCCCTTCTTTTAGGGCCTGTAACTGAGCAGCCCTAACATCATCTATAATATTTGAGGTCAAAATTGTAGAAGTCAAGGCGTAGCAATATGCCTTGCAGTATGCTTTTCGACTTAGAGCATCGGCCACTACGTTGGCCTTCCCTGGATGATAGAGAATCTCACAGTCGTAATCTTTTATCAGCTCCATTGACCTTCTTTGCCTCATATTCAAGTCCTTCTGACTGAATATGTATTTCAAACTCTTGTGGTCGGTGAAGAGCTGACACTTGGTTCCATACAAGTAGTGTCTCCATAACTTGAGAGCGAAAGTCACAGCAGTTAGCTCTAGATCATGAGTAGAGTAGTCTTTCTCATGTGGTTTGAGTTGTCTAGAAGCATAAGCTATGACGTTTCCTCTTTGCATTAGAACAGCACCTAAACCCGTGCCTGATGCATCTGTATAGACTACAAAGTCTTCGTTCCCTTCAGGCAGGGCTAACACCGGTGCTTCACTTAGCAATTTCTTCAATTCGTCAAAGGCTACTTGCTGTTCTTCTTTCCAAAAGAAAGTAGCATTCTTGCGAGTAAGCTTTGTAAGCGGAACGGCGATTTTGGAGAAGTCCTTGATGAATCGGCGGTAGTAACCAGCCAATCCCAGAAAACTACGAATCTCGGTGGCGTTGCGGGGTGATTCCCAGTTCTGGATAGCTTCGATCTTTGCAGGATCAACAGCAATCCCAGCACCAGATATCACGTGCCCCAAGAATTGGATCTGAATTGATTGTTTAAGAGGTACAAGTTAATAAAAGAATTTATGTTTGAGTATAAGGATCATGAAATTGTTTCAAACGTTGAGACGTACCTGCCTCAACCAGAATTCACACTTCGAGAATTTGGCATAAAGTCGCTCTTTGCGTAGCAACTCTAGCAATTCTCTCAGATGTGCAGCATGATCCTCTTCGGTCTTTGAATATATGAGAATGTCATCGATGAACACGATGACCGATTTGTCGAGCATTGGCCGGCAGACTCGATTCATGAGATCCATGAAAGCGGCCGGCGCATTAGTAAGACCGAACGGCATTACCAGAAACTCGTAGTGTCCGTAACGAGTTCTGAAAGCCGTCTTTGGAATGTCATCAGAATGTACTTTGAGTTGGTGATAACCCGAACGAAGATCAATCTTCGAGAAGTAGCTTGCGCCTTGTAACTGGTCGAAGAGATCATCAATCCGGGGCAACGGGTATTTGTTTTTTATTGTGACTTTGTTGAGTTCTCGGTAGTCGATGCACATTCGCAATGTGCCATCTTTCTTTTTGACGAACAGAACAGGAGCGCCCCAAGGAGATGAACTTGGGCGGATAAAACCTTTGTCAAGTAGCTCCTGTAACTGCTTCATCATTTCCTGCATTTCAGCAGGGGCTAGACGGTAAGGAGCCTTTGCTATTGGAGCAGCTCCGGGAATGAGGTCAATGCGGAATTCCACTTGGCGATCAGGTGGCAATCCCGAGATATCTTCTGGAAAGACATCATGAAATTCGGAAACGACGGAAACGGTAGAAGGAGATTGAACTTCAGCCTTTGCATCGACAGCGTAGGCTAAGTAAGCTGAACAACCCTTGGCAACGTGCTTTCGGGCTTTTGCAATTGAAATAAGGCATAAGTCGCCTTTGTGTCTATCACCATAAATGCATATGTCTCGGCCCTCGGGAGTGGTAATCTTGATCATTCTTTTCTTGCAAACGATTTGGGCCTCGTTATGAACTAACCAGTCCATGCCTACTATGACATCGAATTCCCCGAACTCCATAGGGATCAGATCTATATTGAATACTACGTCTTCTACCAATAATGTACAATTCCTATATACTTTGTCTGCTTTTACTAACATATTGCTAGCAGTCTCTATGTCAAGTACAAATTGCAGTTTGGAAGTTGGCATGTTAAATTGACGAGCAAATGTAGTGGAGACAAACGAACGATTTGCTCCAGAGTCAAACAGTATACGTGCAGGAATTGAGTTAACATAGAACGTACCAGTGACCACCTCCGGGTCATCCTTTGCTTCTTCAGCTGTGATTTGGAACGCCCTTGTTGGAGCCCTTTGAGATTGATCCCTGCGAGCCGTGGAAGCTACAGAAGATCTTGCTGTTGATTGTGGAGCATTCTGATCTCGTGGGGGTTTCGGGCAGTCCCTTGAGAAATGGCCAAGTCTGTGGCAGTTGTAGCATGCATCATCTTTTCGTGGACAATGCTCCCAGTGATGGCCTTTCTGCCCACAGCAGAAACAATACATGTCCCGAGTCTTGCACTCCCCAGAGTGCGCTTTTCTACATCGTCTGCAGTCTCTCATTTCTGAACTGGCCGAAAAGGCTCTTCCCTTCTTGGGTGATGATGACTGTTGATGGGATTGAGGAGAGAATCGGGAGGATCCAGACTCCCGCTGCCTTTTTGGCGGCGACGGTTGAGTCGGTGGTGCGGCGGCTGACCCGATTACGTATCCAGATAATAAGACAATCTGCTCCACATTCCGAGCAGCCTCGAGTAATCCAGCAAACGTTGTATACCGAACCCCACTCATGGTTCGGCGTATCTCATAGTCTAGTCCGGCCTCAAACCGGGCTATCTTCCTCTCTTCTGTGTCTACTTGATGGGGTGCGAACAGACTCAATCGAGTGAACTCAACGGCATATTGTGTAACCGTTTTCGTTCCTTGAGTCAGATTCAGGAACTTTGCCTCGAGACGTCGCTTCTCGTCGGCTGGACAGTACTGTTGAGAAAACACTTCCTTAAACTCGCTCCATGACATGTGTGACACTACCTCCATCGTCAACACATGTGTCATTGCGTCCCACCACATAACAGCGTCCCTTGCAAACATAGCAGTTGCAAAGCGGACCATGTCTTTATCAGCGCAGTCGCTGATCCTGAAAGTTCGTTCCGTGGTGGTGATCCATTCCAGTGCAGTCACAGCATCACCGGTTCCATCAAAAGTAACAGCCCCGTTACTTTTGAAGTCCTTAAACCTACAACCCCTTGATCTGTTAGAAGACCCAGTGTCTTGTCTTTCCTCTTGGTCGTCCTGTTGTTGTTCCTTGTTCTTTCGCTTATCGGCCTTTCGTTTTGCCTCTGCCTCATCTCTGGCCCTTAACTGATCAGCAAATGACTGAGCCTGCTCAGCCATTCGTTTGGATTGTAGCTCATTGTTTTGTTCCATGAGAGCTTGCATCATCTGGAACATTTGCTGAGGAGTCATATCGTCTCCTGACATGTTCTGAAATATAACAACTTATACTTAGAACATTTATTTGTAAGTCCTAAGTGTACAATTACCCTTTGTGTTTCCCCGTGTGCATGTCAATCCTATCTTAGTTCAGATCATTACTTAGAAGTTCATTCTAATATCATAACCTAAGTTTGAGTCCAAGTCCTCGCGGACACTTGAAACCTCAAACTAATGCTCTGATACCAAACTGTGACGTCCTTGTTAAATTAATGATATAATTGTAATCTCCAGGATCGACTAACAACCCAATGAGTATCATAATAATTGAAATTGAATACTTAAATTAGAATTAAGCACATCCACACTAAAGCAATAGAATACATGTCTACAGTGATAAAAGTCTAACTATTACATCAACATAATTGTTTTAGAAGTAATGAATCCCAGCCCAAAGCTATTACATTCAAGTACCAATAGCTTCTATAGTCTCCGGGATATTGATTTGATATGCTTAAGTGGAAGGTCCAGCTACACTTTTGCCTTTGCCTGAAAACATGGTGAGTCAACAGTAAGCTAAATGCTTAGTGAGATAACAGATTATGCATACAACAAATATTTCTTTACAAACAATGCTTAACCATGGGCAGTGTAAGCCCCATGTATGTGAAAACGGCAGTGAAAGCCTCAATGTGTGTGAAAACCATGCAGTGCAAGCATGGGTTGGCAGTTCAATATGCTGATCGAGGATGTGCCGAACCTGATGGGATACGAGTGGGATGATCAGTCCCCGACAGTGGCCTGCTGTCAGCCCCACCAGGTCGCATCAGATTATGAAGTAATGATCATGCAGTGCAAGCATGATGTAAATAGATGCACTTTCAAATGAACGCAAGCTACATGTGTGTTACATGTCAAGTACGAGTGTGCATCATAACAACAAATCATTTCATGAGTGCCAAATGAAGTATATGAACAACGTGAACATGCCATTGAATGTATAAACTTGAATGCAAAAACAATAAATGTTCGAATGATAATCTGCAACTCACAGTGATTGGTTTTGTGACTTGATCCTGAATCAATGTGTGTTTTGATAACACCACAATGATCTGTAAAGTAGGTGTAATAGTGATGTAATGTCAGTAATTGCTTAAAAATTGTATTCTGTAATTTTAAATGAATTTCCTACTGAATTCGGACCACATCCGAATTCGGATGGTCCGAAGTCCGGATGGTCCGAATTAGGTGTTGGTCCGAAATAGACTGTGGTCCGAAATGTGTGTACTCCGAAATGGGGGTGGTTCGGATTGTATATGGTCCGAATTGGGAAGGTATCCGAATTGACTGTTGGTCCGAACTCGGATGGATCCGAAATCACTGTTTGATCCGAATTGGGGTGAATCCGAATTCGGATGGATCATATTCCGAGTTCATACTTAGCATATTTTTCCAATATTTTCCAGAATTATGTTTTTGACCATTTTTGCATGTTTTGAGTCTAATATTGCAACTATAAGCTTATATGTACTAAATCAACTTATAATATAACAGTAATGTACCAAAACAACCCATTTTTGTCCATTTTTCTTCATGTCTTCGAAGAACACACACTAAAACACACACACAATTACAGAATTCATACTTAGGAGTGGAATTAGAACCTGAAATTTTGTACACAACATCTCTAACACTCGATTTGAACATTGCAACAATAAATTCCAACATGCATTAACATTTGCTACTTAAATCTTAGAAATCGGTTTTCATAAAAACCGACCCAAAAACTCTATAAATCTCAATTTTGAACGAATCTTACCTCAAATTGTCTGTTGCAGTTGTTATAGTTCCTATTTTTGCACTTGAATCCAAACTTTTGCACTTCAAATTTGATGATTTCTTGTTTCCTTGGATTAAAGCCGAGAGTTAGAGAGAGAGATGAGAGAAACCGGTGTGAGAGAGAGAGAGTAGAGAGAGAGAGGATTTTGAAAAGTGAAAGGCTTTTCCATCTTTTATTTGCTATTTTGACCCATTTGCACTTTATACCCCTCAACTTCGTATTTTCATATTTAACTGATAATATGATTATAAGTAACTTAAATTGATACAATCATCCAAAAGTACAATAATTGAGTCTTAAAATCGTAAATTACATATATTTGAAAATTGGGATGTTACATATAACGTTGATAAACCCTAATCGATGTATTAGAGACATTACTGTTATAAACTTTTTTTATTTGATCGTAAAACCAACAAATAAAATTGACGATTAAATCTAATCAATGTCAAATTTTCATATTATGGTTATGAATATTTAATTAGTTAATTCTGGTTCCGATCCGATTTAGTAAGACAATGTTTGAAATTTTAGTATTGCAAAATCTAGAAAGTCAATCATAAGAACCAACTAACTATATCATTTGTCTTGCTTTTTGAAATATCAGATTTCCAATTTCACTTTTTGTTTGAATTGTTTGAAAAATATTTTTTATTTATTTTTTTTTGTAATTAATATTTTAACCTCGCAGCAACGCGCGGGTGTCAATAACTCGTTATTATATATTTATATGATATAAATAAAATAATAAGATACATGTATGATCTAAAGTATAAAATAAAATACTTATTACTATGTAAAAGTAAAGAAAGTTTTAATCGGGTTAACGGGACGGGTATCATAAATCTCATCTCCGTTTAAAGTAATCGGGTTCGGAGAAACCTGTCCATTATAAACGGTATTTCTATTTGCAATTTTCTCATTCATCTGTAAAGTTGAAATCAGAAAAATCAAAACTTATGAGATCATCACTAAGCGTAATATTGATGCTAACATTTTGTGCATAAATTGGTTTTGAAGTAGAACCTATTAATACACTTAATATACTTGTCAAGACTTCTCCTAATTATACATCCATCTTGGGTTTGGTTCTACTTCCTACGTGGGACAAACATGTCTCACACAATGAGTTTTTTCTATTCCAAACATCCAACTTTGGGTATCGCAATCTCATTCATTTTAGCTTTGTTTTAGACACTCTTTATATTATTGCAAAGCTATTTTCAAGGAGAACGTAGACCCATGAAATGTTAGTTCTATATACATTACTTTCATAAATGATTAATTTTTTTTAAAAAACATGTTTTTTCACAAAGTTTTTTCAACAATTCCTTCTTCTGGTTTTCTCAAAACTCTTGGGTGTCTTTAGCAAGCTAATGGACCAAAGCAAACTGTCAAATGTAGTATCCATCCCAGCAGCAAATACACCCTGCAAGAAACGCTATCTTCATCAATGGTATGCGATTGTGCTTTCGTATTTATATGATCGCAACCAAGATATTAAGCTTTTATAGGAACTAGTAATATTTAATCAAAACTCTTTAATTCAAATTGCTATAATGTGTGGAAACCCTTGAGGGTGTATTGCATTCAATCAATCAGAATATAAAGAGTACATATTTACACAAGAGACCCCTACACTATACATCACAAATCATTATTTAACACCCCCCCCCCCCTCAGTCGGAGCTGAGGAGGACGAATGCTAAGACTGGACTTAAAATTTAAAAACAATTGTGTAGGAAGACCTTTAATAAATATATCTGCTAACTGTTGAGAAGATGGCACATGCGACATACGCACTTGCCCCAAAGCAATACGTTCTCTTACAAAGTGTAAGTCAATTTCCACATGTTTGGTACGTTGGTGCTGTACTGGGTTATTTGCTAAATACATGGCACTTACATTATCACAAAAAACAACTGTGGCACGTGAAAGAGGTAAATGTAACTCAATCAAAAGATTACGAAGCCAGGCAGATTTAGCAACAACATTGGCAATACCCCGGGATCAGCTTCTGCACTAGAACGGGACACAACATGTTGGCGTTTAGAGGACCAAGAAACAAGATTGTCACCCAGAAAGATGCAGAACCCAGAGGTGGACCGGCGAGTTTCAGGACAGCCGGCCCAATCAGCATCAGTGTAACAGACCAAACGATTTATAGAAGATGGGCGGAGAAAAAGACCATGAGATAAAGTACCCTTTACATAACGAAGAATGCGTTTTAGGGCATTCAGATGTGGTTGGCGAGGATCATGCATGTACAGACATATTTATTGTACAGCATAGGAGATTTCCGGACGAGTGATCGTGAGGTACTGCAACGCACCTGCGAGACTTCGATAGAGAGTCGGATCATCGACCGGTTTGCCAGATGAGGGTAGTTTAGACTTTGTCTCAGCCGGTGATGAGCAGGGATGACAAGTGTCCATGCCAGCACGGGAAATGATTTCTTGGGCAAAAACTGATTGAGACAGAAAAAGGCCCGAAGAAGAGCGTATAGCGGAGACCCCTAAAAAGAAGGAGAGAGCGCCAAGGTCAGTCATTTTGAACTCAGAGGAGAGACGAGAGATGACATGATTGGCCAGAGATTGGGAGGAGGCTGTCAGAATGATATCATCTACATATAGTAGTAGGTAGATTGTATCACGACCGTGATGATAAACAAAGAGAGAGCTGTCAGATTTACTTGAATGGAAACCGAGAGAAGTAATGAAGACAGCGAATCGATGAAACCAAGCACGGGGTGCCTGTTTGTGACCGTACAGGGCTTTTCGAAGGCGACAAAGATGCTGTGGGAAAGAAGAATGAACATAGCCAGGCGGTTGTTTCATATAGACTTCTTCTGATAATTCGCCATTGAGGAAAGCATTTTTAACATCAAGCTGATGAATTGGCCAGTTTAGGGAGAGAGCAATGCTGAGAACCATCCTGACAGTAACCGGTTTGACAACAGGGCTGAAAGTTTCGTCATAGTCAAAACCAGGCATTTGAGAGAAACCTTGAGCCACCAGACGACCCTTGTAACGTTCAAGACGACCCTGACTATCGAACTTATTGCGATATAACCAACGACAGCCAACAATGTTGACTTTTGGAGGAGGGGGGACAAGATCCCACGTGTGATTGGAAAGAAGGGCAGACATTTCGTCGTCCATGGCTGCCTTCCAATTTGGATCACGGATCGCCTGAGCAGAGGACTTAGGAATTGGGGAAAGAGAGTCAACTGCTGAAAGATTGAAGACGTGACGAGGTTTGAGACTGCCAGTGCGTGAGCGAGTCGTCATGGGATGGGTTGAGGTGGGGGCCGGAGGAGGGGAGGAAGTGGTAGCTACGGGATCAGGTTGCACAGAGGTACTGCGCGTAGAGTGAGGAACATCAGACGTTTGAGGTTGGTCATGTTCTGTAGGGGCCTCAGCATGGTGGATGGGCAAATCACTCATGGTAGACGAAGTAGAAGGGGGAGAAGAAAGAGTGGTGGATGAGGATGCATGATGTTCATTTGTCAACAAAGTAGTTGTGGTGACATCGTCAACGAACACATCATACTCAGAGGGAGTTGGTGGGACATTAAACGATGTATAGGGAAAGTGATATTCATCAAAAATTACATGGCAGGAGATAAGAATACGATGAGTGACGAGATCATAACATCGATGACCCCGATGACAAGGTGAAGGACCGAGATATACACAAGCAGTGGAGCGAGGGGAGAGCTTGTTTGCGGCCGTAGAAGATAGATTTGGATAGCAGAGGCACCCAAAAACACGTAAGTGTGTGAAATCCGGGAAAGTGGCGTACAGGATTTCACAAGGGGTTTTAGAATTCAAAGTGGTAGTAGGAAGAATGTTCGGAAGATGAACAGACATGTTGAGAGCTTCAACCCAGAATTTAGGTGGAAGGGAAGCTTGAAACAGAAGCGTGCGTATCACATTGTTGATTGTGTGAATGGCGCGTTCAGCTTTGCCATTTTGTTGGGAGGTGTAGGGACACGAGAAGCGAATTCTAATGCCATGTTTTTTAAAAAGTTCAAGTAATTTGGTGTTATTAAATTCCCGGCCGTTGTCACACTGAAAAGATTGGATATCGGTTTTAAACTGATTTACAACATAGGCACGGAAAGTAGTAAATACTTGAAATACATCAGATTTAACACGCAAAGGAAATACCCATAAGAAATGAGAGTAATCATCCAAAAACAGTATATAATATTTAAAACCACTCAAACTTGATACAGGAGATGTCCACAAGTCAGAATGAACCAATTCAAAAATGCGTGAAGTCTTTGTGATAGACTTAGAAAATGACAACCGACAATGTTTACCTAGTTGACAAGCGTGACATGTAGGTAACATTGCATTGGAACAAGAAATAAATTTACGAGAGCGTAAAAATTAAAAGTAGAGATGCCGGGATGACCAAGTCGGCGATGCCACACATGAGGAGACAAGGCGACCATAGCAGTGGCAGATGGCACGGAAGGCAAAGAAGGCTGAAGAACGGGGTAGAGATCACCAGAACTGTCAGAGCGATGAAGAAGACGCCCTGTATTAAGATCCTTTATGGAGAAACCAAAAGGATCAAATTCAACAGAAACCCAATTATCAAGAGTGAACTTACGAACAGAAATGAGATTCTTAACCATATGATCAGAAACAAGAACATTTTTCAGTGCCAATTTATTTTGTGATAAGGGAAGGAATGTATCACCAATGCAAGAAACCAGAAGTAAGGCACCATTACCAACCATGATTACTTTTGACTTACCACAAGGTTTAAGAGAAAGTAGGTTACCTTGGTTAAATGACATGTGGGAGCTTGCACCGGTGTCCATGTAGTAGTTGTTATCCTGATGCTGTGGAGGCTGTTGAACAGACATTGAACTGTAGAGAGCTGCTAGATCTGTGAACTGAGGCGGAGCTGCATGGGCAGGAGAGACTGAAGACGGTGCAGCATATAGAGCAGATGGAGTGTGAGACCCGACATGAGTTGGTGTGGAAGACACCTGCTGTCGATAGTGACCTCCATGCTGAGAAGCCTGAGCTTGCTGATGTAAAGCATTCTGAAGAAGCTGAAGAAGTTGATTGTTAAAGGCTGGTGGAGCACTGGATTGACCTGCATCACGGGAGGTACCTGTAAAAGAAGCAGTGCTGTTAAAAGATCCCCCCCTGTATTACCCTTAGATGTAACACGACCTGTGTTTCTGTTTCCCCGATTATTTTTATTTTTCCCTTTTCCATTATTATTAGTGCCAGATGAGGAGTATAGGGCAGAACTAAGAGAAGGTTGGGGTTCAAGGGTAGGCTCAGACTGGTCCTCTCGGGATTCATGTAACAATAACATGTTTTTGGCTTCAAGAAAGGAGGGAAAAGGTTTGGTGTGGGTGATGACATCAATTAGACTTTGATAGGATGAAGGTAAGTGCTGTAAGATTTGTAATACAAGATCCTGATCAGTGATTTTGGTGTCAACATCAGCTAGGGAATCAGCAATATCTTTAAGGGTGTGACAGTAATCGGTAATTGAAAGGTCACCCTTTTTGGTGTTTCGAAAAAGAGTTTGAAGTTGAAGACTACGAGATAATTTATTATTCAAAAAATGAGCATCAAGTGCTTCCCAAAGATCATGTGCAGTGCAATTGTCTTTGGTGATGATATTAAGTAAATTTGGTTCACAGGTGGAATAAAACCAAGATTTAATGCGAGAATCGATAGCCTCCCAATCCTCATCATCAGGGCTAGTGGGTTTTGATTTTCCATTAATGTGACCCATGACTTTGGCACCTTTACACACATCTGTGAAAATTCGACGCCATAATTTATAACGTGAACCATCAGTGGTTAATTTGAAGCTAAACTGGGGATAGATATTACCAATAGCAAATACTAATTGGGAGGCTGTGGGATTTGGGGTGGTGTGTGATGGATTTCCTGACATAACTAATGATAATGATATTGGAAAAAAAATAAAAATATACGGAAAAAGCAAAAAAACAAGAACGTGCTCACTGGATAAATTAGAAGGGGATGGCGGCGGTTCTGGAGTGGCAGCAGCAGCAACCGGCAGCAGGAAACGGCGCAAACGATTAGGGTTTTATGCGGCGGCTAATGAGTAGTAGGAGGTTTTAGGCAGGCGGCGCACCAAGGCGGTTTCAGGAGGGGCTGCGGCGGCTAGCAAATCGGCTAGGGTTTCAGGAGGGGCTGCGGCGCACCAAGGAGCGGCGGCGCAAGGAGCAGATCGACTACTCTAGGAGAGAAGAGGAGCAGATCGGCGGCGGCGCTAGGTAGGGTAGCGGCTGTGTAAGGCAGCGACGCAGGTAGGGTTTTGGTTGGGCGGAAGCAACGCCGGCGGCAAGGGAGGAGCCGATTGGCGGCGGCGCTAGGTAGAGCAGCGGCTGTGTAAGGCAGCGGCGCAGGTAGGGTTTCGGTTGGGCGGAAGCAACGCCGGCGGCAAGGGAGGCGGCCGGAGGTCAGGTGACCGGAAAAAATAACCTAATGCTTAGGATTAGGGTTAGGCTTGATATCATGCTATAATGTGTGGAAACCCTTGAGGGTGTATTGCATTCAATCAATCAGAATATAAAGAGTACATATTTACACAAGAGACCCATACACTATACATCACAAATCATTATTTAACACAAATAAAAAAAGTGAAAATTATACCAAGGTGTTAACTGATAACTTTAATGGTTTTTCTTTGAAGGGTAACTCCAGTTGCATTATTTCTTTATCTAATAAAATATCCACAAAATCTTGATCTTCACCATTTTGGGCATATATCCACCCTTCTTCTCTTACTTAAAACTTCATCAAACTCCTTAGAAATTTAGTCCATCAATAAGATATCGACAAAATCGATCTATCTCCTTAGATTCATGTTTCTGGGACAAGGCCTGGAGCGACGATCATGCTTCCGTTTGTGCGGATCAAGATGGTGGTACGTTTGGAACGAAAAGAAATCCATTCGATGAAACTGATAGAAGTTATGAAAAGGGATTAGAAATTAGAGGTAGACTTGTGATAATCAAAGAAAACATAATTAAATTTCCCTTGATCGAGTTTGTATCCATAAAATGAAATTTCAGTCAATCTCAATTAATGAATTGTCAATACACAACAATTAATTCAGGATCAATATCTTGTTGGATCCAAATAAATGTTGACAATTTATGTGGTCAAAATTATTATATTGCATTTAGAACGGTTTGTTTTCTGTTCAATAATCATAAAAT
Source organism: Centrapalus pauciflorus (assembly GCA_020465985.1). Classification (NCBI taxonomy): domain Eukaryota; kingdom Viridiplantae; phylum Streptophyta; class Magnoliopsida; order Asterales; family Asteraceae; genus Centrapalus; species Centrapalus pauciflorus. The sequence goes on along the minus strand of JAANYP010006576.1, from coordinate 91,651 downwards.
TATTTCTTTTCTGAACACGCTAATCTAAATTATTTTTTTTTAAATTTAAATATGGTCTTTTCTAGGAAAAGGTGAGTTATTTGCCAACCATTGTGTTTTCAAATTTTATTTCCCAAAAGATAGTAGTTTTAGTTTTAATTGCCAAAAGATAGTAGTTTTAAATTTAATTATTATATATGATGGGTTTATCATTTGTTACTTCATTTTTTTACCCAAAAATAATATCTTCTTTCTTACTTCTTTTTTAACTTTTATAAATAAACTCAACATTAATCAAAAAGTTTAATAACGATATCAATAATTAATTATACTTTTTCAATTATTGATTTTTATAAAATGAAACGATATAAAATATCATTTTCCTAAATTTTGTTACGGAACGTTATAGCTCAAACTCAAATATTATATATTTATAACTTTAAAAATAATAAAACAATCGATACAATAAGTTCAAAAAGTAGAAATTCCAAAGTTCCAACATAGTCATGAACATTTAAAATAAATAATATCCACATAAGTCTTTAACAAAATACCGATCACAAGTATTAAAAACATATTCGATCAATCAACTTAAACTATAAAAAAAATCAAAATATTAAATAAAACGCAAGTCTTCTCCCAGTTAAAATGAAATATATGTCTTCATTGTAGGTTGCATGTAATTCACTATGAAAACGAATATTTCATTTTTACGGGAAGAAGATTTGTATTTTATTTAATATTTTGGTTTTTTAGTTTAAACTGATTGATCGAATATGTTTTTGGTACTTGTGATCGGTATTTTGTTAAAGAATTATGTGGATATTATTTATTTTAAATGTTAATGACTACGTCGGAAATTAATTTTTACTTTTTAAACTTATTGTATCGATTGTTTTATTATTTTTAAAGTTATAAATATATAATATTTGAGTTTGAGCTATAAAGTTCCGTAACAAAATTTAGGAAAATGATATTTTAAATCGTTTCATTTTATAAAATCAATAATTTTAAAAATATAATTATTTATTGATAGTGTTATTAAACTTTTTGATTAATGTTGGGTTTATTTATAAAAGTTAAAATAGAAGTAAGAAAAAAGATATTATTTTTGGGTAAAAAATTAAGTAACAAATGATAAACTCATCATATTTTATTAATTAAATTGAAAACTACCATCTTTTAGCAATTAAAATTGAAACTACTATCTTTTGGGAAATAAAATTTGAAAACACAATGGTCAATGATCTGTTGGTAGTTACGATAAAAAGAAAATAAAAAATAAAGAGTTCATAAAATATTGCTACCGAAAATACGGTTTCTAAATATCGAAAATCAAATTTGTACAGTTTTTGCGGTTGGATTTATAATTTATTATTTTTATCTCTTTTTAAACGACAAATAATCTATGTAAAAATTTTATATTTTTGCCTTTTAAAGTTAAAACCTGTCTTTAAACATCAATTACTCTATATAATTATAGTACAAAAATATATAATCACCAACATAATTATGTTTATGATTTTTCTTTTTTGGCTTAAACAATTCATTTAAAAAATTACTTAATAACATTTATATATATAACCTAGTACGTGATCTTGGTTCCTTTTCTAAAAATAAATAATAAAAAAAATAAAACAAAAGATAAAAAACGTCTACATGAAAATTTTAGAAGTACGGAACTTGAGAAAACAAAATTTCGTGGAGTATTGGTTTTGGTGCAGTTCGGTACTTCGGTTATTGCGGTTTGGTTTTTGGGCGAACCGAAAACCAAATCGAATCGCAAATTGAGGTTTTTGAAAAACACATAAAGCAAACCGACATTTAAGTTTGGTTTTCTTTGGTTTGGTTTTTCAATGTTTTTCGTTGTATTTTTGGTTTTTCGGGTTCTTTACTCACCCCTATAAGATTAGTGACCAATTTCCATTTGTTTAGCAATCAAATGATTATGTAACACCCATAATTCTCACACAAATGTCACGTCAATACAATACACAGGTGGCAATAACGCAATCATCTAACAAGTACACATGTCACAGGATTAGCGGAAAACGCTGTTAATTAAAACTTTAACACGGAGTCATACATCGTCTCATAAACCGACACTAATATATAAACACAACTGAATACTGATAAACATGGATTACTGAAAGCTAACATATTACTGATCCAGTATAAGATACAGACAACAGCTCTAAAGTCTAACAACAGCAATCAACAACACCCTCGACCTCTGAATCACTTCGGCTGCTGCGACTGTGGCTGCGACCCCACGATATGACTGCCTGAGACACACATAGGACTCGAAAACATAAGCTGGACAGCTCGTGAGTACGCGAGGGTTAGACACTGCAGGTAAGAACACATAGCATACACAACACATATATCTCGACACACATATGCAACTCGATGCATAACACATATCTCTGCTCAAAAGGGGACCACGTTCCCCAGCTAACAGGCCGCACACAGCAGCGGTTAGCTACTCAATAGGCACAGGAGCGACCTGGCAATATCACTGCCGTATATATACAGCCTCATATCTCGTGACTGGTTAGGGACAGTCAGCCTGCGCGATCACATATCGCGGACACCTGCAATTCAAATACATATAGCACGTATAGGGTAGAATGGATCATACCCGCGCACTATGCTCGGTCTCATACACAATATATCACAACACATATACACGACTCATAAAAGATTACGCGCGCTTTGTAAAAGACTCGAGTACTCACCGATTACCCGAAACTCGACTTGAAACCCGGAACTCTCAATGCGGCTCGGCACGTGATCGGTTAGACCCTGTAAATACCACGAATCTCACATATCAATACAAACTCGGTGATCACACAACTTAAGTCAAACACATTTATCACAATCAAACCATAAACATATCCCCGAATGGATAAATAATTCCCGAAACTCTTTTACGGGACCCCCAACGAGACTCGAAACCCCAAATAATTCAGTCCGACAATATCCCGAAGGAAATCGACACACTAATCGTCTCAAACCTCCCCAAATGAATCAAACAATTTTTCTCCTGCAGACTGATTTCCGCGTCGCGCCCCCCTGCAGTCGCGCGCGCCTTAGACCTGCTGCGCGTCGCGCCGCGGCCCCCTGCGCGTCGCGCCGCGACCAGTCGCCTGCTCCAGCTCTGCTCTTCGAACTCCATAGCTGAACCAGGGGACTCACAACCCCCATACTCGATTTTAAGCAGTAAAAGACATACAAATTCACACATAATGACCCATAAAGCATAGAAACCACAATCCTCAACATATCACATGAATTCCTCAAGATTTAGCTACCAAAATCACAAAACCTTACCTCTTGAACTCCAAAACACAATCAAGATGAAGAAGAAGCTTCAATTTCAGCAACCAATTCACTTGAAGAATCCCTTGTAGCTCCAGAATTCTCTCACGTACACACACTCTTCACACACTTCAGGGTTTTAAGATTTGGATAAGAGAAAATGAAGAGGATAAGGTCACAGGAATTCATATATATCTAATTCCTCACTTATGCAAGTCCCGAACCCGATAAATCCGAACCCGATTTCACTTTTTCACAATTAATATCATTCGGACCCAATTAAATCCACGATTTGAATGATAATAATTATCCACTAATTATTAGCTTGGAAACACGTATCACTCAATCTTGACACGTTAAATCCACGAAACGGAATTTAATTGGAACAACGCAATAATAATAAATAAATGAGCCAATAAATTAAATCCACGTACCAGGCTCAATTTCGGGATGATACAAATCCTCTCCTCTTAAAAGATTTCGTCCCGGAATCTAGCTCGGATTCTGGAACAGCTGCGGATAACGACTCCTTATCTCGGCCTCGGGCTCCCAGGTGGCACTAGTACCCTTATGATGCCTCCACTGGACGAGTACTAGCGCGATCTCTTTATTCCGCAATCTCTTTACCTTTCTGTCGATAATCGCCTCAGGCTGCTCGACATATCTCAGATGATCGTCCACGGTAATCTCAGATAACGGCACAAACTGATCATCCTTGGCCAGACACTTTCTCAGATGACTCACGTGAAACGTGTCGTGAACTCCGGCCAACTCAGGAGGCAATCTCAATCTGTACGCCTGATCTCGAACTCTGGCGATAATCTCGAACGGACCGATGTATCGCGGACTCAGCTTACCTCGATGCCTGAATCTAATAACTCATTTCCATGGCGATACCTTCAGCATCACACGGTCCCCGACGCTGAACTCGAGCTCAGTCAGACGACGATCGGCGTAACTCTTCTGCCGGCTTTGTGCCACTCTCATATGCTCGCGGATGACTGCCACCTTGTCGCTCGTCTCTTGTAGCAACTCGGGCCCACTGATAGGTCGCTCGCCGACCTCGCCCCAACACACCGGGGTTAGGCACTTACGCACATACAGTGCCTCGAACGGAGCCATCTTGATGGAGGAATGGTAGTTGTTGTTGTACGCAAACTCGACTAACGGCAAGTGAACGTCCCAACTACCACTGAAATCGATCGCACAAGCTCGGAGCATATCCTCAAGAGTCTGATTCGTCCGCTCTGTCTGCCCGTCTGTCTGAGGTCTGTACGCTGTACTCAACTGACCTCTCGTTCCCAATTCGCGCTGAAAGCTCTGCCAGAATCTCGAAGTAAACCGCGCATCTCTATCAGACGTAATCGACATCGGAACGCCGTGCCTCGAAACTATCTCACTGATATATAACCGAGCTAACTGTTCCATAGTAATGGTGCCTCTCACCGCCACAAAATGAGCACTCTTTGTCAACCGATCCACAATCACCCAGATCATATCGTTGCCTCGAACGGTGCGTGGAAGTCTAACGATGAAGTCCATCGTGATATGATACCACTTCCACTCAGGGATCTCTAAAGGCTGCAAATGCCCGTGAGGCTTCTGATGCTCGGCCTTCACACGCAGACAAGTTATGCACTCCTCGACATATCGGCCCACGTCTCTCTTCATCCCTGGCCACCAATAGAACTCGCGCAGATCTCTATACATTTTGGTGCTCCCGGGGTGAATAGATAACCTCGGTCGGTGCGACTCATCTAAAATCAACTGCCGCAGATTACCGACTCTTGGAACCCAAACCCGATCATGAAACGCCCACAAACCTCTGCTATCTCTACTCAACATCTCAAGCTGCCCTGCAAGACGCTCTCTTTTCACATTCTCAGCTCGAAGACCCTCTAACTGAGCATGCCTCAGACTCTCCACAAGAGTCGATGTGACCTCGAGCCTCGCTGCTCGAGAAACCACTGTCTGGCCGCACGTCTTGCGGCTCAACGCATCGGCCACCACATTGGCCCTACCCGGATGATACTGAATCTCGCAGTCGTAATCCTTCAGTAACTCGAGGCTGCGCCGCTGTCTCATTTTCAGCTCCTTCTGACTAAACAGATACTGAAGACTCTTATGATCTGTATACACTACAAACCGCGAACCGTACAAATAATGACGCCATATCTTCAACGCGAACACTATCGCGTCCAACTCAAGATCGTGCACGGTATGATTCTCCTCGTAGGTCTTCAGCTGTCGCGACGCATACGCTATCACCTTGCCTCGCTGCATCAGAACGCATCCCAAACCGGTACCTGACGCATCACAGTAGACCACGAAATTCTCTGTACCCTCGGGCAATGCTAACACTGGAACCTGACATAACCGGGACTTCAGCTCTCTGAATGCCGACTCCTGCTCATCGGACCACACGAAAGGAACGGACTGCCGTGTCAATCTCGTTAACGGCCTGACAATCCTCGAGAAGTCCTGAATGAAACGGCGGTAATACCCGGCTAGTCCCAAAAAGCTACGAACCTCAGGCACGGTCTTCGGCGGCTCCCAACTCATCACGGCCTCTATCTTCGCCGGATCCACTGAAATACCCTCAGCACTCACAACATGCCCCAGAAACTGGACCTCGCGCAACCAGAACTCGCACTTGGAGAACTTCTCATAAAGTCTCTCCGCTCGCAGCACAGTCAAAACCTTTCGCAAGTGCTGCTCGTGGTCCTCGGCACTCCTCGAATATATCAGGATGTCGTCAATAAACACTATCACGAACAGATCCAACATAGATCTACACACCCTGTTCATCAAATCCATGAATGTCGCGGGTGCGTTAGTCAGTCCGAAAGGCATGACTAGGAACTCGTAATGGCCGTATCTCGTCCGAAACGCAGTCTTCGGCACATCCTCATCTCTGACTCTCAGCTGATGATACCCTGATCTCAAATCAATCTTCGAAAAGAAGCTCGAACCCTGCAACTGATCGAACAGATCGTCGATACGTGGAAGCGGATAACGGTTCTTCACCGTGACTTTATTCAACTCTCGGTAGTCGATACACATCCGCATAGAACCGTCCTTCTTCTTCACAAACAGCACTGGAGCTCCCGACGGGGACGAACTCGGATGGATGAATCCACGATCAAGCAATTCCTGAAGCTGCGACATCATCTCTATCATCTTGGTAGGTGCCAGCCTATAAGGCGTCTTCGCAATAGGCACCGCTCCAGGGATAAGGTCAATACGAAACTCGACCTGACGATCTGGCGGTAACCCAGGCAACTCCTCTGGGAATACCTCAGGGAACTCTCGAATCACGGGTATATCCGCTATGGTCTTCTTCTCTAATTTGGCGTCAACAACATAGGCCAGAAAGGTCTCGCACCCCTTCGCAACATATCTCTGAGCTCGGGCCATTGAAACAATGCCAATCTCACCTCGGCGCCTCTCGCCATATACAGTCACCGTCTCACTGTCTGAAATGGGTATCCGGATCATCTTCTTCGCGCACAGAATATCGGCCTGCCTGGCTGACATCCAGTCCATACCCACTATCACATCGAAACTGCTAATCTCTATCGGCAGTAGATCGATCAAGAACCGGTGAGCATCTATCTCAAGAACACAATCTCTGTACACCCGACTCACTAATGCAGTACTACCGTCTACCCGCTCAACAACTAACGGTACAGATAAAACAGTAGGAGGCACAGAAAAATATGCACAGAACACAACAGACACATACGAGCGATCTGCTCCAGAATCAAACAAAATACGAGCACTAAGCCCGTTCAGAATGTACGTACCAGATACCACATCGGTAGTCTCGCGGGCCTCCTCTGCTGTAGCCTGGAATACTCTACCCCTGCCTCTGGGCGCTGACTCACGACGGCTCAAAGTCGACGGCTCTGCTCTGGCACCGCTGGTACTCGCTCCCTGTACTGCAGGCGGCGCATCCGGACAATCTCTCACAATATGACCTGGCCTCCCACAGCGGAAGCACAGGGAATCCCTCGAAGTACATGTAAATGAAGTGTGGCCATACTGACCACAGCGATAACATCTGGGCTGCTCTGACGTACAAGAACCTGAATGGCGACGGCGACACCTCGGACAGTCTCTCTCTCCAGCTGAACTGTCTGCCCGGCTCCCTGATGGCTGGGACCCCTGTCCCACGCTACTCTGGCTCTGACTGGGAGCACTGTATCGGGAAGTCTGCCCCTGACTCTGACTGGCTGCCCCTGACCCCTGATACTGCCCAGACCTCCGGGACCTGCGGTCTCTGCCCCTATCTCTGTCTCTACGAAATCCGGAACCCTGCCCCTGAACCTGCTGCTGCGCAGGCTGTCTCTCTCTCTGGAACTCCTGGGGCTCTCGGTAGTGACTCTGGGACTGCTCGGACGTCCCTGTCCTCTGTCTCTGGGATGGAGGCTGACCCCTCTGTCTCTCGATCTCTCTCTCTCTAACACGAGCCAACTCCAAGGCTCTCGCAAATGTCGGGGTGTCGTGAAGCCCAACGAACTCCCGAATATCAGATCTCAACCCATCGATGAAGGCATCGGCCTTACGGACCTCTGAATCCACATGCTGAGGTGCAAACTGAGAATACTCATTAAATCGGTCTACATACTGCTAGACTGACATGCTGCCCGGCTGAAGATGTAGAAAACGACGCTCCATCTCCCGGCGCTCATCCCGGGGAATATACTGTAACTCAAAGATGGCGCGGAACTGATCCCATGACATCGCATACGCTGCAGCTGTAGTCATAGACGACTCAATGGACTTCCACCACTGTGAAGCCCCTCCCTTCAGCTGATAAGCCGCATAGCCGACCATATCACGAGGGTCGACATGGGCAACTCGAAATGCTGCCTCTATCTCTCTCTCCCAAGCCATAGCCGCACCCGGCTCACCACCGCCTCGGAACTGAGGTGGAGCTCCCGCCATAAAGTCCTTAAAGGACCCACCTCGAGGAGCAGAAGAAGAAGATGCCCCAACCACTGTCTCAACACTAGTCACTGGCGGCGGATCAGCTCTCTGTCGCTGCTGCTCTCTCTCTCTGTCCCTCTCTCTATAGAACTCAGTCAACACTGATAACATCTCTGACCGGCGGACATACTCGTCTCCCCCTGGTCTCTCAGGCCCTGATCCCTCGCCATGATCTGCCATAACTACCTGCACATATCACAAAGGTAAGATAATAGATCGATCACCCAGCGTTATACAGTAAGCTAGGTCAGTTAATTCCGCTAAACTCAGTCTCAGGGAAGAATCCCACAGATCTGAACACGGTAAGAGCTCAAGCATCCACTGATACTTAATACTGAAACCACAAGCTCTGATACCAAGCTGTAACACCCATAATTCTCACACAAATGCCACGTCAATACAATACACAGGTGGCAATAACACAATCATCTAACAAGTACACATGTCACAGGATTAGCGGAAAACGCTGTTAATTAAAACTTTAACACGGAGTCATACATCATCTCATAAACCGACACTGATATATAAACACAGCTGAATACTGATAAACATGGATTACTGAAAGCTAACATATTACTGATCCAGTATAAGATACAGACAACAGCTCTAAAGTCTAACAACAGCAATCAACAACACCCTCGACCTCTGAATCACTTCGGCTGCTGCGACTGTGGCTGCGACCCCACGATATGACTGCCTAAGACACACATAGGACTCGAAAACATAAGCTGGACAGCTCGTGAGTACGCGACGGTTAGACACTGCAGGTAAGAACACATAGCATACACAACACATATATCTCGACACACATATGCAACTCGATGCATAACACATATCTCTGCTCAAAAGGGGACCACGTTCCCCAGCTAACAGGCCGCACACAGCAGCGGTTAGCTACTCAATAGGCACAGGAGCGACCTGGCAATATCACTGCCGTATATATACAGCCTCATATCTCGTGACTGGTTAGGGACAGTCAGCCTGCGCGATCACATATCGCGGACACCTGCAATTCAAATACATATAGCACGTATAGGGTAGAATGGATCATACCCGCGCACTATGCTCGGTCTCATACACAATATATCACAACACATATACACGACTCATAAAAGATTACGCGCGCTTTGTAAAAGACTCGAGTACTCACCGATTACCCGAAACTCGACTTGAAACCCGGAACTCTCAATGCGGCTCGGCACGTGATCGGTTACACCCTGTAAATACCACGGATCTCACATATCAATACAAACTCGGTGATCACACAACTTAAGTCAAACACATTTATCACAATCAAACCAAACCCGAAACATATCCCCGACCGGATAAATAATTCCCGAAATTCTTTTACGGGACCCCCAACGAGACTTGAAACCCCAAATAATTCAGTCCGACAATATCCCGAAGGAAATCGACACACTAATCGTCTCAAACCTCCCCAAATGAATCAAACAATTTTTCTCCTGCAGACTGATTTCCGCGCCGCGCCCCCCTGCAGTCGCGCCGCGCCTTAGACCTGCTGCGCGTCGCGCCGCGGCCCCCTGCGCGTCGCGCCGCGACCAGTCGCCTGCTCCAGCTCTGCTCTTCGAACTCCATAGCTGAACCAGGGGACTCACAACCCCCATACTCGATTTTAAGCAGTAAAAGACATACAAATTCACACATAATGATCCATAAAGCATAGAAACCACAATCCTCAACATATCACATGAATTCCTCAAGATTTAGCTACCAAAATCACAAAACCTTACCTCTTGAACTCCAAAACACAATCAAGATGAAGAAGAAGCTTCAATTTCAGCAACCAATTCACTTGAAGAATCCCTTGTAGCTCCAGAATTCTCTCACGTACACACACTCTTCACACACTTCAGGGTTTTAAGATTTGGATAAGAGAAAATGAAGAGGATAAGGTCACAGGAATTCATATATATCTAATTCCTCACTTATGCAAGTCCCGAACCCGATAAATCCGAACCCGATTTCACTTTTTCACAATTAACATCATTCGGACCCAATTAAATCCACGATCTCAATGATAATAATTATCCACTAATTATTAGCTTGGAAACACGTATCACTCAATCTTGACACGTTAAATCCACGAAACGGAATTTAATTGGAACAACGCAATAATAATAAATAAATGAGCCAATAAATTAAATCCACGTACCAGGCTCAATTTCGGGATGTTACAATTACATTTGTATTAGTTGTTTTGATTTTGTTAAAACATTTTTTTGCTAAACTTTTTATATATGGTACCGACATATTGTTTCTTCATAATTTGTTAAAAATAATTGGTGGTCCAAAATTTTTTGATAGCTTATTATAAAGTGAAATTAGTTAAATATTGTTAGCGTAGCGAAGATAAATTTAAATTGTGTTTGTTATGTGTAAACAGATATAATAGCTAAGCTGTATGTTTTAATTTTGTAATAGGTTTTCATCGTGAAAATAGTGACACTTCTTGAAAGTGAGGAAATCTGGATCATCCTGGATATTAGGGTGTGTTTAGTAATAAAGAATGAAATTGTTTAAGTTTATAAGTTTTTTTAACTAATAATATTTACACAAAAATGAAGATTCAAATAGAAAAAAAAAAAAAAAAGAAAAAAAAAAGAAAAAAAAAAGTATTTTTTTTTTGCACCTTCTGTTTTTCTTTTTTGATGAGTAGGCTCATGATTAGTTTCTACTTCTAGCTTTAGCTTCTCTCATTTTGGACCAATAATTTCTTTTTCAGATTAAGACCACTGGGGTAGAGGGGATGGGGTTCCTTGTCACTGAGACCGAAGGGAATGGCTCGGTATCTCATCAAGGTACCGAGTGGCAATAGGAGAAACACCACCCTCTCACCACGGTACCAAGATGACATGATGCCAAAATGACATCTAAATGCCGAGAGAATGTCGTCCATGGTGTGAGTGCAAATATGTATATATATGTATTTTTTTCAATTAAAAAATAGGTTTGAGAAAAGTGGCATCGACACCGTGTAAATGACATTAAAATGAGACAAAGCTAACGTGACTATAATTTTGTTTGGCTTCCTCGCCAACAACTCCGTGTGACCTGATAGTACAATTCACACATGTACCAACCAAATGCAATGTTTAAAGTGCAAATATTTGTAAAAGCACCAACCAAATGACATGATAGTTCAATTCACACAGGTACTAAAAGCAATTACATGGGCAATGCATTTGTCTGTATAGCTCAATACCCAACTACCCTCTTGAACTTGTCCCGATACCGGTACCGATTAATTCAGGAATTTTCGGTACCGAATTGGGGATATAAATAGTCATGGTTTTTAAATTCCTAATGTAATCTATGTCATTTCCTAAATCATAATTATACGCAAAACCCATTTTAAATCTCGATTTTTCATTCATCACTCTTGCAATCAATTATTCAACACTTATGAAACTGTCATTATTTAGTATAAACAATTGTTAACTTTTTTTCTTCTAGGGTTTTTGTGTTTTAGTTTTAATTTTCAGTATTTATAACACTATGAAAACTATCACCAATTGGTACAAGAAATATTACTAATTTTTTTTTTTTGCAATGTACGTCATGCATTATTGTTGTACATTGAACAATGGTACAAAACGGGACTAGTATAGATTTTCTGGTATCAAATACGGTACTAATACCAATCCTGAATATCACAACATGGTACAGTATTCGGTCTCGCATTTTCATTCAATTCGAAAGTCGGGATGAGTCGGTGCGGTACTAGTCCCAATCTCATTCCCAGTATAGGGGTTCCTTGTCTCATCTATCATATATAATCTACCCAACTACATATGTATTGGCTTAAGTATAAGGGAAGTCTCAAAGCTGTCCATTGTGGCTACTTATCAAGAACAACTACATCATATTCACTTTAAAAGAAATCAGATTGTGCTAATTCAAAGAACAACTACTGATTTTGCTAATTGATCTTTACAGACACAGGAGACCATATCAAGTGCCTTTATGCATTAACAACTCCATATAGTGCTAACTGATCTTTACAGCCACAACAAACCATATCAGAAACATATAAATGAAATCAGATTGTGCTTATTCAAGAACAACTACTAATTTTGCTAATTGATCTTTACAACCACATCAAACCATATCAACTACCTTTATGCACTTATCAAGAACAACTACATATAGTGCTAACTAATCTTTACAGCCACAACAAACCATATCAGAAACATATAATTGGAATGAGATTGTGCTAATTCAAGAACAACTATTGATTTTGCTAATTGATCTTTAAGGCCACAACAAACCATATCAACTACACTTATGCATTATTACGTATCAAGAATACTTAATTATAGTTTAGCTTATATTATTAAACCGATTGATTTAATGTCGTTGAACACAATGATTTTGTCAATGTACTTTAGATATGTATAAAATTGCTTAAAATCATGTGTATTTTTTTTTACATCTATAATCTAAAAACTAGTTTTTAAAATGTTGCAACACTTTTCAAATATAAATCCAAACACCACGTTACTAACTGAGGCTCCGTTTGTTTTTTTAAGAGTTTAGACGTCTAAACACTTTTTACCTTCTGTTTGATAAGATATTAAAATATGTCTCAAATCTGTTTAGACTAGATTGTTTGTTTTTTAATTTGATAAAGTGTCTTATTACATATAATTTATCAAATAGACAAATTTAAAATAGACAAAAGAGAGCAGACAAAAGACAAATTTAAAATCTGATTGAAACAGACCACGGTCAGACATCAGATGATGTCTGATTGGAGTAAGAAAAACAAACATTCAACCTCTTATATCTGACCGAATCAGATAGTAGAGGCAAAAAAGAGAAAATAGGAAAAAACAAACGAAGTCTGAGTCTTAAATTTTTTAAAATAGATCATGAGTCCAAGACAACTCTTTAGATTATTTGTATTTCAAATAAAAAAATACATAAATAAAATAAAATAAAATAAAAGATAAATATGAAAATAAATGGCAAGTTGCTAAGTGGGCCAAGTGATATGGGCGACGTGATGGTTAGGCTCGGTAGGGTCTATTTGTTTGTTGACTTTCTTTTACAATAATTATCATTATACTAATAATAAATAATATGAAAACGTAACATACTTTAATGTTTATAAATTATACATAGCCATATCAAGAGAAGCAATGGCAACATAAAACATCTTAGCATAATAGATCTTCTGGTTAACAAAACAAAATCAAGATCAATGTTTTCTTTCCTACCATCATACCTTATTTTTTTCTTTTCATTATTCATTTTAATCATTTTTATTCATTTCAAATGGATTTTATTTCGTCCCAAGTCTAAGAAACATTTACCACCATCTCCCCAAAAACTTCCAATCATCGGAAACCTCCACCAACTAGGCTCTAGCCCTCACCGATCTCTACGAGCCTTGTCCCAAACACACGGCCCACTCATGTTGATGCACTTTGGAAGTGTACCCGTGCTTGTTGCCTCGTCCGCTAAAGCAGCCAAAGAGATCATGAAAACAAACGATCTTAAATTTTCTAATCGTCCCAAGTTAAGAATTCCCGACATTCTTGTATATGGTTCCAACGACATAACATTTTCTCCATACGGAGAGCATTGGAGACAGGTAAAGAGCATCGCCGTAGTTCATCTTCTAAATAGTACACGAGTCCAATCATTCCAACAAGTTAGGGAAAAAGAGACTGATCTTATGATTGACTTGATTGAAAAAAACTGTGGTTCGGTTGTTGATCTGAGTGAGTTAAGCTTTTGGCTGATAAATAATATAGTTTGTAAGGTGTCCTTAGGGAGGACGTATCGCGAGTTAAAGTTCACGGACTTGTTGGGGAGGTTTGTGCACGTTCTTGGTGTTTTAAGCGTCGGAAGTTATATTCCATGGTTGTCGTGGATCGATCGGTTAAGTGGTCTAGAAGACAAAGCAAAGAAAGTTGCTAAAGAATTTGATGATTTTCTTGAAAGTGTTGTCCAACAACATATACATAAGAGGAAAAGTGTGGATGCTCAAGAAGGTCAAGATTTAGTTGACATACTATTAGATCTACAACGAGATGATACAATCGGCTTTACGCTTCACAGAAATCTAATTAAAGCTGTTATTTTGGTATGATTTATTTATAGCTTCTCTTTAATTTAAAATGTTACGATTAATTAAACTTATTTACATCTTTTTTTTTTTGTTTGAAAGACAACATATCACTACAAACAAAATGTCGTTTAATAACACTCAGAAAGAGTAACTAAAAGTCAAAAAAGTATCTCTATTGGTGTCAAATATCTATTCCTATATAAAAAAAAGTGAGTGAGTATATATATGTATAGTGACTGAAAATATATGTGGTGTAGGCCTCAGGTATTTTTGTGTGTCACTACTTAAGAAAAGTATAGTTAAAAGATAACTTTATACCTACTCTTTTCATAAGTGACATTAAAAAAGTACGATATAGTGACATTTTTTTGTGTGTCATTAAGCGTGTGTCATTAACTGACACTTTTCTTTGTAGGATGTATTCGCAGCTGGGACAGATACTACTTTCGCAAGTTTAATATGGTCAATCGCGGAGCTAATAAGACACCCAAGAGTAATGAAAAAGCTACAACAAGAAGTAACAGAAATAGCACAAGGAAGATCCAAGATTCTTGAAAAGGATTTGGAGAAAATGCAATATCTTAAAGCGACGATCAAAGAGACCTTGCGATTGTATCCTCCGATCCCATTACTCATTCCTCATGAATCAATCGAAGATGTTAAACTAATGGGATATGACATCCCAGCACGCACACAAACGATTGTGAATGCTTGGGCCATAGGAAGAGATCCTAGCATATGGGAAGAACCAGAGGAGTTTAAGCCAGAAAGATTCTTGAATAGCGCAATCGACTATAAGGGTCTTCACTTTGAGTTGGTTCCATTTGGTGCGGGACGAAGAGGGTGCCCTGGAATTCAGTTTGCTATAGCTATATACGAGCTTGCGTTAGCGAATCTGATATATAAGTTTGATTTAGCGTTGCCAAATGGAGTCGAAGATTATAAAGATTTGGATATGAGTGAGACAAATAGCATTACACTCCATAAGAAATCTCCTTTACTTGTCATGGCAACTCCTCGTTTCTAGTATTTGTTCATAGTATCATGTAAATCTTAATTATTAATTAATGAATATGTAATATATGTAATGTTTTGTATTGAATGACTAAAATAATGTTTTATTAAATGGTGAAAAGTTAAAAGTAATTGATAAAATAACCTCAAAGTTTTAGAATAACTAACAGAAAGATATAAAAATCATCTTTTTTTTAAATTTCAAGAACCTAAAACTAAAGATCATCATATTAAGGACAATTTTCATCAAACAAATTATAAAACATAGTCATTTTAAGGATAATTAGCATTCAACCATCGGACATAAAAGCCTTTCCACCATTCTATATAGTAAGTAAATCAGCAAACATACGTATAGGTTACTAAAGAAAAATAATCAAATGTTAATATAATACCTACATAAAAGGAAGGAGGCTAGGAGCATATATAATAAAAGTTTAAATGTTTAGAAAAATAGAATACTAATAGTTTTGACATATAATAATATGATTTTTGTTTTTTTTTTAAACAGATTAATATATGTTACATAAATTTTATGTAAATAAACTTATTTAATTAAAAGATCCACATAAAACGTGGATAAACTTACTATATAATAAAGGAGAATCATATTTGTCACGTGTCATTCTCTAGATACAACATATATACTTATGTTCAATAAGGGTACTGAATATGTGCAATATATTGGTGATTGCATCTAAAATCATATTGAAGAATTTGAACATTGTGCAGCAAGGGAATATATAGGGATAAAACGCATTAAACATGTGCAGTATTCAACATTTGCAATATACGTGTGCAGTATTGAACATGTGCATTTAAAACCATATTGAAGAACTCGAACATGTGCAGTATACGAAGGTAATGGTAAAACTCGACTTTGAAGCGGACGACAGCAAGAAATAAATATCAATGGATGATTATCGCTAAAATAGGCAACAGAACTATTAACTGCAAATGAGATATTCTTGGGATTTAGAGAATATTTGATTCTCATTTTAAAATTTTTTCATACCCATTTTACCCCTTACATTAAATGACGTGAGATTCAATTTTCAACAGAATTTTATATATTAATTAATAATTTCAATGATAAATGAGTGGCTGTAAACGGTACCCAGGTACCCCAGTCTAACATGGTACTCCATTAATCTTGAATCTCTCTCTCTCTTTCTCTCTCTCTCTCTCTCTCTCTATATATATATATATATATATATATATATATATATATATATAGGGTCAGGTTCTATGGTGCACCATATGCATCGGGAACCAAAAAAGAACCAACTACAGCCTTTAGATCAAATGATCATTGATGCATCACACGATGCATGTATTTGGTATGCACATGGGTATTTTGGGAATAATAAATATAGCTAGTCAAATAAAATTTAATTAAATATTCAATCAATACATAAATAATAAATGCTAATTAATATTAATTGATACACTTCCAAAATTACAAAATCTAAACAAATTCAAAAAAAGAATAAGATTTGATGTCTCTGCAGTTAATATTCATCCTTCAATTCGTGATGCATCTCGGTTCCTCATCCTCATTTTCGGTCATATTCAACATCTTCTTCATCCCACCATCATGCATCATCAAAACGATGATGCATCTTCATCGGATTTATCTTCAAAACACGATGCATCTTCATTTGATTCATCAAAAAGCATGATGCATCTTCATTTGATTCATAAAAAACATGATGCATCTTCATCATATTGAATCTCGGCTATAAAAAACACGATGCATCTTCATTCGTGATGCAAATTCATTTGATTCATCTTCAAACATGATGCATCTTCATCGGATTCATAAAAAATCCATCGCTGCAACAGAATAAAAGCTTGAGATAAAGCATACCTCGGCTTCCAAGAATGCCTGCACTTGGTCCTGCATGATTTTAAGAGTTTGCCTTGTTCGTTTTGATTCACTACATCAGCAAAAACACTTTCAATATTTTCCATGAAAACTGGTTGAGAGAAAAAGAGATGGAGAGAGGCTAGTCATGAAAGAGAAAGGGAAAGAGAGAGAAAAGGGGATGAATTTATGGGAAGGTGGTTGATCATTTTATTTAGTTTCCTAAACAAATGATAAATATTAAATTAAATCTTATAATTTAATAATATATTATTAAGCATTTCCAAAATGTCCTTAATGCAACTTTTGTAAACAAACAATGCATTTTTGGTTCCCAATGCATATGGTGCCCCATAGAACCTATATATATATATATATATCTTGGGTTAAGTTCCATGAAGTCCTATATTAGATTGGAATCCTAGAGTCCAATATTAAATGTACATGTTTATTACAATAAAATGTTTTATTTTATGCAAAAGTATAATATACACACGTTCAAAAGTGCATTACAATTGACGAGTTCACATCATTTGAAGTTATAACGATAAAAAAAAAATATATCATGAAAAATTATAATATTTAAAAAATATGCACAAGTGATCTGATGATGCACTTTAAACATGTGGATATTGTATTTTTGCTTCAAAATATAACATTTTTATCGTAATGAACTTCAAATTGTGTGAATTTTTCAACAATAGCTCACTTTTGAACATTTATATATTACATTTTTGCATGTAATAAAATATTTTATTGTAATGAACATGTACATTTAATATGGACTCTAGGACTCCACTCTAATATGGGACTCCATGGAACTTATATATATATATATATATATATATATATATACAGAGAGAGAGAGAGAGTTGGGTTTAATGGAGAGCCTCCGTGCATCGAAGAACATTGAAGAACCTTCATGCACCACCACAAATGCATCACAATTCTCCCGTGATGCATCATTATTTCCACGTGATGCATCAAATTCCCGCGTGATGCATCAATTTCTACGTGATGCACAGGGTCGGCTCTGAGCAAGGTTAACACGGGCAACCGCCCAGGGCCCATTCTCAATATATCTATTATATACCTAGGCCAACGATTAAACAAAGTTATTGACTAGTAAAACTTTTAGTTTTAACATTATATAATTATAAGTTTTTTAATGTTAATTTATCATTTTTACTTGAATTTTGCTTATTTTGAATACACACACACACACACACACACACACACACACACATATATATATATATATATATATATATATATATATATATATATATATAGATTTAGGTTCAAGTGAGTACCACATCTAATGCAGCGCACCAGAAGGTACCACCCTTAAAAGTAATTTTTTTGAAATTTTTTTTCATGAACATGTTCTAATTAACATTACACAGATCATATGTGAATTTGACGCAAATCCGAACACTCTAAGTGCATGAAAACACACATCACATAAATGCATGTTCACATGTCTTCAAAATTATGTAAGTGTGTGTTCACATCATTTTTTAGGAGCTAGGAGATGTGAATGTATGTGAAATTTACATACGATCTTCATAATGTTAATTAAAACATGTTTATGAAAAAAAAAATTTAAAAAAGTTTTTTTAAAGGTGGTACCTTCTGGTGCGCTGCATTTGGGTGGTACTCTCTCGAACCATATTCTATATATATATATATATATATATATATATATATATATATATATATATATATATATATATATATATATATATATATATATATATATATAGGGTCAGGTTCTATGGGGCACCTGTATGCATTGTGCACTTTGGGAACCTGTATGCACCGTTAGATCTTGAATTTTAATGGTTCAGATCGTAGTGACAAAAGGGTAATTAACTTGAAAATGGGTGCACGGGTGCATAACTTCTCGCGCGCGAAAGGGCAAAATCGAAAGATGTTTGAATTCTAAAAATATTCTATCCGAATCTAAATAAACATGATGCATCTTCGTCCAATTTATTGGATTCGTATTCAAACACGATGCATCTTCATCCAATTCAATTTCAAACATGATGCATTTTGACCATATTCATCCTCGTCTTTGTTCCATCGTTATGCATCACTAAAATCGTGACGCATTTCGGCCATATTCATCATCATCTTTGTTCCATCATTATGCATCACCAAAATCGTGATGCATTTCGACATTTAAACGTGTTAATTTCGTGATGCATCTCTGAAATTTAAACGTGTTCATCAACGTTTGAGAGAAAGAGAAAGTGAAAGAGAGAGAAAAGGGGATGGATTTATGGAA
Source organism: Centrapalus pauciflorus (assembly GCA_020465985.1). NCBI lineage: Eukaryota > Viridiplantae > Streptophyta > Magnoliopsida > Asterales > Asteraceae > Centrapalus > Centrapalus pauciflorus. The sequence continues at coordinate 72,088 of JAANYP010006576.1, read as the reverse complement.
AGGTGGTTGATCATTTTATTTAGTTTCCTAAATAAATTATAAATATTAAATTAAATTTTATAATTTAACAATATATTATTAAGCGTTCCCAAAATGCCCTTAATGCACCCTTTGTAAACAAGCAATGCATTTTTGGTTCCCAATTGGTTCCCGATGCATATGTGCCCCATAGAACCTCAATCTATATATATATATATATATATATATATATATATATATATATATATATATATATATATATATATATATATATATATATATATATATATATATTCATCACGCACCAACAAATCATATATGTAAGATATAGTGTGTTTTGGTTCTTGTTTTGTTTGGGAGTTTTAATTGCTCATCTTCTTGTAGTAGATGCATTTCTTTAATAATGTTTAATGATGATTTCAATTTGGAAATAAGGCAAACTTATTTCATATGAATATATTAGTACAATTTATTTTGGATATATAACAACGAAATCTCATCCATACATATTTTATTGATCTGACAAACAAATCTGGAATATTATAATTAAATACCCTACAAGATATCCAAAGACATGCACGGATGTACATGACCGAAACCCGTTGTTACATTTTCTTAACAACCTAATTAATTTTTGTCATCGATAAATCGACGAATGTCAAATTTAATTAACAAGCAACCGAACTACTTGTTGTTAAATTAACAATAGAACTATTTTATAATTGCTGAAATTCATAGTAACATTAATTCGTTGAGATTTTATCTACTGTCAAAAAGTTCGTTAGTAAAGTATTGTTTTTGGCGATGGAAATTTGTCATTAATTTGAATTATCAAGGTAATTTAGCTACATATTAACACCATTTGTTGGTATTATTAGGGTTAACATTTGAAAAATAAACAACCATTCTAATCATTTTACAATACCCTTAATTAATTGGATTACCCATATTTTACATAATAAAAACGGGCCGGATATATGATTTAGCAGATAATCAATTTTCTTATATAAGATTGTATTTTCACATGGTCGTGTTTGACTTTGACTGTTTGAGATTGAAATTTTACTTTTTCTCTGTCTACATAATCTCGTTTCATAAAGAATAAGAAATTGTTTGGTTTTGATTATTTAGGATGATTATGTTATAGTAATGTAAATACTGTATTTTACGAGGGTGTTTGGATTTGCGTTTGAAAAAATGTTGTAGCGTTTTGGAAACTAATAATCAGATAAAAACTGTAACAAAAAGTGTTACCGAAAATGTAGTGTTTGATGTAAAAAGTTGCTTGGTATCATAATTATCAAATAATTATTTTTTAAAGTGTTTAAATTTGCGTTTTAACTTGTAAAATGACTAAATAATCACTTATTAAGCATATAATCTACATTTTCTAACTTATGAAAAAGGGTGATAGGATTAACTAAAACGTAAATAATCACTTATTAACGTATACAACCAAATATTTTAAACCAAATTGTGTTATTATAACATAATAAGCTAATAGTCTCGTTCATAACGCAAAACCAAACACCCTCTAAGTAGATGTTTGGATTAGTGTTTGAAAAATATTGTAGCTTTGAAAACTAATAATTGAATAATAATTGTAATAAAAAGTTTTGTTGTAAATTTAGTATTTGACTTAGTTTTTGTTGTTTGCTACCACAATTATCAAATAATTAATTTTTAAATTGTTTGGATTTTCTTTTTGACTTGTAAATTTATCAAATAATCAATTATAATTCACATAAGCTATATATTATTAGCTTTTGAAAAAATATTCTAGGATTAATTTTAAACAAAAATAATCATTTATTAAGCAATGCAATCCAAACACTTAATAACCGGTTAAAATGTACGTAAGGCCTAAGGAGGATATTGTTTAAAAGATATTCGGTATTAAGTTGGGTTTAAAAGCTAGTTTTAAGGGGATATCATCATATCAATATTAGGTATAAAAATTGGTATTGGGTTAATTAGGTTTTGTTTGTTTATTGATTTATTGTATTATTATTTATATATTTAGATATTCTAACTTTTTTTCTAGGGATAATTACTAAAATAGTCAAAAATCACACCTCATTATCAAGTTTTAGTCAAATAATATCAATCTAACCAAAATAGCCACAATTTACGTTACCACATTTACGTGATATCCATCATTTACATGATTTGTACATTTTATTAATATTTTAATGCATTACGTTACAAAAGGTTTTTGGTAGCGTAAAGTAATGGTACTTTACGTTACCAAAAGATGTTTACCATGAAATGACAAACCACCTATTTTTTATTGAGAAAAAGCAACATTTAAATTTGGTAACGTAAAGTATCACTACTTTACGTTACCAATTACCTTTTGTAACGTAATGCATTAAAATATTAATAAAAGGTACAGATCACGTAAATGATGACTATCACGTAAATGTAGTAACGTAAAGTGTGTCTATTTTGGTTAGATTGATATTATTTGACTAAAACTTGATAATTGGTGTGATTTTTGGCTATTTTAGTAATTTTCCTTTTTTTTAAATGTCAACTTCTTTTTACAAATTACACACATAATTTTTTTATAATACTATAAGACTATAAGTTGCACAACTAAAAGTTCGTTGATTACACATATATAATATTTTACTATGAAACGAGATCACTTGTGGGAGACCTGTTGTACGTGTTACTCATCCCTTTTCTTCTCGGCCGCTTTTGCAAACACCCTTGGTTCAAGAAAAGAATATCAATTAAACAAATTATATATAACCCTAGTATACGTGATCTTCGTTCCTTTTCTAAAAATAAATAATAAAAAAAGTAAAACCAAAAGATAACAAAATTTCATGGAGTATTGGTTTTGGTACAGTTCGGTTAATTGCGGTTTGGTTTTTGGACGAACCGAAAACCAAATTGAATCGCAAATTGAGGTTTTTGAAAAACACATAAAGCAAACCGACAGTTTTTATTTAGGTTTGGCTTTCTTTGGTTTGGTTTTTTAATGTTTTTCATTTTATTTTTAGTTTTTCGGTTTCTTTACTCACCTCTATAAGACTGGTGACCAAATTCCTTTTGTTTAGCAATCAAATGATTACATTGACATTAGTAGTTTTAATTTTGTTAAAACATTTTTTTACTAAACTTTTTATGTATAGTAACGACATATTGTTTGTTCAGAATTTGTTAAAAATAATCGGTCGTCCAAATTAATTCCTACAACATCGGTATGTTTTAGAAACACTAATCTTTTTTTGATAGCGTATTATAAAGTGAAATTAGTTAAATACTGTTAATTAGCGTAGCGAAGATAAATTTAAATTGCGTTTGTTATGTGTAAATTGATATAATAGCTATAAGCTGTCTGTTTTAATTTTGTAACAGGTTTTCAACGTGAAAATAGCTATACTTCTTGAAAGTGAGGAAATCTGGATCATCCTGGATATTAGGGTGTGTTTGTTGACTTTCTTTTACAATAATTATCATTATACTAATAATAAATAAGATGAAAACGTAACATTCTTTAATATTTATACATAGCCATATCAAGAAGCAATGACAGCATAAAACATCTTAGCATAATAGATCTTCTGGTTAACAAAACAAAATCAAGATCAATGTTTTCTTTCCTACCCTCATACCTTATTTTTTTCTTTTCATTATTCATTTTAATCATTTTTATTCGTTTCAAATGGATTTTATTTCGTCCCAAGTCTAAGAAACATTTACCACCATCTCCCCAAAAACTTCCAATCATCGGAAACCTCCACCAACTAGGCTCTAGCCCTCACCGATCTCTACGAGCCTTGTCCCAAACACACGGCCCACTCATGTTGATGCACTTTGGAAGTGTACCCGTGCTTGTTGCCTCGTCCGCTAAAGCAGCCAAAGAGATCATGAAAACAAACGATCTTAAATTTTCTAATCGTCCCAAGTTAAGAATTCCCGACATTCTTGTATATGGTTCCAACGACATAACATTTTCTCCATACGGAGAGCATTGGAGGCAGGTAAAAAGCATCGCGGTAGTTCATCTTCTAAATAGTACACGAGTCCAATCATTCCAACAAGTCAGGGAAAAAGAGACTGATCTTATGATTGACTTGATTGAAAAAAACTGTGGTTCGGTTATTGATCTGAGCGAGTTAAGCTTTTGGCTAATAAATAATATAGTTTGTAAGGTGTCCTTAGGAAGGACGTATCGCGAGTTAAAGTTCACGGACTTGTTGGGGAGGTTTGTGCACGTTCTTGGTGTTTTAAGCGTCGGAAGTTATATTCCATGGTTGTCGTGGATCGATCGGTTAAGTGGTCTAGAAGACAAAGCAAAGAAAGTTGCTAAAGAATTTGATGATTTTCTTGAAAGTGTTGTCCAACAACATATACATAAGAGGAAAAGTGTGGATGCTCAAGAAGGTCAAGATTTAGTTGACATACTATTAGATCTACAACGAGATGATACAATCGGCTTTACGCTTCACAAAGATATAATTAAAGCTGTTATTTTGGTAAGATTTATTTATAGCTTCTATTTGATTTTAAATGTTACGATTAAACTTATTTACATCTGTTTTTTTTTTTTTGTTTGTTTGAAAGACAACATATCACAACAAACAAAATGTCGTCTAGTGATGTAAAGAAAGAGTAACTAAAAGTCAAAAAAAGTATCACTACAAGTGTCAAATATTTTTTCCAACATAAAAAAATAGAGTGTGTATAAATATATAGTGGTTGAAACTGTACGTGAATATAGACCTGAAGTATTTCTGTGCGTCATTACTTAAAAAAATATAGGTAAAAGGTAAATCTATACCTACTCTTTTCATAAGTGACATTAAAAAAGTGTGATATAGTGACATTTTTTGTGTGTCATTAAGCGTGTCATTAAATAACACTTTCTTTGTAGGATGTATTTGCAGCTGGGACAGATACTACTTTCGCAAGTTTAATATGGTCAATTGCGGAGCTAATAAGACACCCAAGAGTAATGAAAAAGCTACAACAAGAAGCAACAAAAATAGCACAAGGAAGATCCAAGATTCTTGAAAAGGATTTGGAGAATATGCAATATCTTAAAGCGACGATCAAAGAGACCTTGCGATTGTATCCTCCGATCCCATTACTCATTCCTCACGAATCGATGGAAGATGTTAAACTAATGGGATATGACATCCCAGCACGCACACAAACGATTGTGAACGCTTGGGCCATAGGAAGAGATCCTAGCATATGGGAAGAACCAGAAGAGTTTAGGCCAGAAAGATTCTTGAATAGCACAATCGACTATAAGGGTCTTCACTTTGAGTTGGTTCCATTTGGTGCGGGACGAAGAGGGTGCCCTGGAATTCAGTTTGCTATAGCGATATACGAGATTGCGTTAGCGAATGTGATATATAAGTTTGATTTAGCGTTGCCAAATGGAACCGAAGATTATAAAGATTTGGATATGAGTGAGACAAATAGCATTACACTCCATAAGAAATCTCCTTTACTTGTCATGGCAACTCCTCGTTTCTAGTATTTGTTCATAGTATCATGTAAATCTTAATTATTAATTAATGAATATGTAATATATGTAATGTTTTGTATTGAATGACTAAAATAATGTTTTATTAAATGGTGAAAAGTTAAAAGTAATTGATAAAATAACCTCAAAGTTTTAGAATAACTAACAGAAAGATATAAAAATCAGCAGCTTTTTTTAAATTTCAAGAACCTAAAACTAAAGATCATCATATTAAGGACAATTTTCATCAAACAAATTATAAAACATAGTCATTTTAAGGATAATTAGCATTCAACCATCGGACATAAAAGCCTTTCCACCATTCTATATAGTAAGTAAATCAGCAAACATACGTACAGGTTACTAACGAAAAATAATCAAATGTTAATATAATACCTACATAAAAGGAAGGAGGCTAGGAGCATATATAATAAAAGTTTAAATGTTTAGAAAAATTAATAGAATACTAATAGTTTTGACATATAATAATACTAGCTTACGACCCACGTATTACGTGGATATTTTTAATTAAATATATTTATATAAAATGTATATAAGTAAAAATAAAAAGATACAAAAATAATATGTTCTCAAAAGAGTGTTTCTTTTAATTTTTATTAACTTCAAATATGAAATATCAATGTAAGAAATAAAATACGTGAATGCGTATATATATTTTGAAATGATAATATATAAAAATGAAATCTCAGAAAATCAATAATCAAATTTATCATGTTCACAACTGAAGTTTTATCATCTAATTCTTAACTTTTGTTATCTAAGTTAAATTTTAAATTTTGTTAGCAAAATAATTAACATAAAATTTTACTTTATTTACTACACTTCTACATTTAAATCCAAATTTTTACATTTGAATTTAAATATGATCATTAAGGATAATGATACATATTTATTTTAGGTAAGCATTAATTTTATATATTGCAATATCTAATCTAATATTAATTCATTAATGAGAAAGATTTAAAATCAAATTTTAATGTAATTAAGTTAAGGTAGTAAATTAGGAAAAAAAAAAGCAGGAAAATGAAATTTTCATGCATCGTGGAAGCGACACGTGACATAAATTGTTTTGCTTTATAATAATATATAGATGATTTTTGTATTTTTTTTTTTAAACAGATTAATACAATTTACATAAATTTTATGTAAATAAATTTAATTAAAAGATCCACATAAAATGTGGATAAACCTACTATAATAAAGGAGAAACATATTTGTCACGTGTCATTCTCTAGACACATCATACTTATGTCTTTGTATGACTAAAAAATATTTTGTGTTTATTAGTTATATCTTATGTGTTTATCAATATGAACCATAAATTAAATTTAAATTTCTATTTAAATCTTATCAATATAGCTAATTTAAAATGTTTTTAAGCATAATACATTCGGCACATTGATTTTTTATTGTTCTCTGTTGAACATATACATACACACACACAGTCACACACACACACACACACACACACACATATATATATATATATATATATATATATATATATATACACACACACACATAGAATCTAGATCACGAGCACTAAATAATCAAGAGTACCAAATGCATCCCATTGTAATTATAAAACATGTATAAAACTAAGATTTTTTACACAGACATTTTACATAAATATGTATAAACCAAAATTATATAACTTTTAAAAGAATCGAAACTTTATACATTAAGATTAAAATAAAGATCTTGTGAATGGTTGAAAAATATCAAGTGAATGACCATTCACTTGGATGATTATTCACATAAATATTACATGATCATTCAAAATTCTTTTAAGGACGTAGATTTCATGGATGTATCAGAAATTACATGTCATTTGTGTAACGTTAATTTAAACATAGTTGTGGAAAAAAATTTAAATTTTTTTAAGGACGGTACCTTCAGATGCACTCAATTTTGAATGTTATATATTTGAACCTAAGTGTGACAAGATTCATGGAGTCCTATATTAGAGTGGAGTTCTGAAGTCTCATATTAGAGTGGAGTCATGTAATCTCATATTAAATGTACATGTTCACTATGATAAAATAATCTATTTCATGCAAAAATGCAATATACACATGTTTAAAAGTGCATTACTATTGACCAATTAATTTGAAGTTTGTTACAATAAAAAAGTTATATTTCATGCAAAAATACAACACATGCACATGTTTAAAAGTGCATTACCAGTTCACATGTGTATATTGTTTAAATATTGTACTTTTGTATGATATAAATTTTTTTTATCGTAATGAACTTCAAATGATGTAAACTCATCGATCATAATGCACCATTAAACATGTGTATCTTAGACTTATGCATCAAATAAAATATTTTATCGTAATAAATATGTAAATTTAATGAAACACTCCATTACTCCACACTAATACGAAAGTCCATTGAACTCAACTTTTTATGCGTGTCTGTGTGCGCATGTGTGTTTGTTTTCTTGCATGCATACATGCATGTGTGTCTATGTTTGTGTGAGTGTGTGTGGTTCTTGTGCATACATGGATGGACATAGAATACTGTATGTAGCTATGAATGCACCGGATTCTGGTGTAAGCATACTGTGAAAAAGCTTATTAAGGGTGTGTTTGTTTGGTGGGTTTTGAAGGTATGGAATGGGTTCGGGTTTCATAGATGTTGTTTGTTTGAGAAATGATTACCAAATATATGGAAATGATTACCAAAAGCTCAAACTCATCTACGCTCATGAGTTTCCTCATTCCTCATGTTCTTTCTCCTATTTCTTTCAAACACATATCTATACCCATACCCATTTCAAACTCATCAACAAACCAAACGCACCCTAATTGTTTTCTATATTCTTTAGATGCAAATAATATAATGCTATAAAAAATTATTATACACATTTACATCTTCTAGCTCCTTAAAAATATTGAGAACGTGAAAAAGGTATCATGACTGTTAGCATACGTTTACAATAGTATATATTGTAACTGTGATTCTGTGAACATGCACGCTTCATATACTTCTAGCATGTGTTTGTGTGTGAATTTTTTATAAGTAGTCTTATATTATTAATTTAAACATGATTTTGAAAAAAAATGAATTTTTTTAGAGTGACGCCCTCAATACTACGTAAAACTAGTGGTACTCATTTGAAAACACACATGTATAACATCTTATAAGTTTCAGTGTACCAAAGATACTTCTCTTAAATATTTTTTTAATGTTTTTTCCATAATCTTGTTTAAGTAATGGATGAAATATCGTGGAGAAAGGATCTTTTGTTTCACTTGATAGGTTATCCTGGTAAAGATACGTACCATTAAATCATATATCCAAATTAAGTTGGATTGTACAAGTTTTTAAATCAAATAAAATCTAATGAAGATTCTCTAAAATTTAATGAAGATTCTCTAAAATCTAATAAACCAATTATAGGTAGGTCCAAATTAAGTGATAACACAATCGGCTTTCAATTCCCCTTCACACAGACGCCATGAAAGCTGTCATATATCTTCGTATGATTTCTCCAATTTCCTCGATATGATTTGGTCTAACTGTACGTTAATATTGATATTAATGACTTGATAGATCAATCAAAGCCCTATTTGGGTCCTTTATTTTGTAATTAAATTTAATTAGCTAATTGTCTTTAATTAACTTGTTACTGTAAATAGGTCACTCATCGCGGATGATTAGAGAATGTGTAAGAACCAAGAGCACTGCAAAATTTACTCTGTGATCCCATTAGTAGATATGATAGTTTTTGATTTTGTTCTTTTATGATAGAATTTTTCAAGATTCTAGACATGAGTGAAATATGTGGCAGTACCGTTATTAGGAAGTATCGCTTGCTCGTGATTTCAGATCCTCGCTTCTAGCTAGTAGACGCTATTATCCAACCGAATGCGTACAATAACTACAACGTATATATATATATATTCATCTCGTTTTCTAAGTTTGCATCAACAAATCATATATGTAATATATAGTACTGTGTTTTGGTTCTTGTTTTGTTTGGGAGTTTTGCTCATCTTCTTTGTAGTAGATGCATTTTTTTAATAATGTTTAATGATGATTTCAATTTGGAAATAAGGCAAACTTATATATCATATTAATATAGTAGTACAATTTATTTTGGATATATAACAACGAAATTTCATCCATAGATATTTTATTGATCTGACAAACAAACCTGGAGCCTCATAACTAAATACCCTACAAAGTACAACCTCATTAGACTAGACAGATTAACCACGTGTCAAAAAACAGTGATGGAAGTACATGACATAAATTAATATTGTCAAAAAGTTCGTTAGTAAAGTATTGTTTTTGGCGATGGAAATTTGTCACTAATTTGATTTATCAAGGTAGTTTAGCAACATATTAATTCACATTATTTGTTGGTATTATGAGGGTTAACATTTGAAAAATAAACAACCATTTTAATCATTTTACAACACCCTTAATTAATTGGGTTACCCATATTTACATAATAAAAACGGGCCGGATATATATGTTTTAGCTTTTAGCATAGCAGATAATCAAATTTCTCAAAATCTTAAAATGTTGTTCAATACCATTGGATCATCACATATTGCCTCGTTTTACACGCATATTATATCGCCTTAAAAAATAGTTTTCTCAGGTCGTGTTAAAAACGCATTTGTGTTTGACTTTGACCGTTTGAGATTCATTTTTATTTTTTTTACTTTTTTCTGTCCAGGTGTTTGGTTTTGATAATTAAGAATAATTATATTATAGTAACATAAATAATGTATTTTAAGTGGATGTTTGGATTAATGTTTAAAAAGATATTGTAGTTTTGAAAACTAATAATTAAATAATAATTGTAATAAAAAGTGTCCCTGGAAATTTAATATTTGACTTAACTTTTGATTATCAAATAATTAATTTTTAAATTGTTTGGATTTGCGTTTTAATTTGTATATCATCAAATCATGAATTACCAATAAAATAAGCTATATTTTTTTAGCTTTTGAAAAAGTATCATAGAGTTAATTCTAAACAAAAATAATCAATTATTAAGCAATACAATACATACACTTAATAATTGTTTTTGGTTAAGGCCGATTAGGGCCTAAGGGGGATATTGGGTTTAAAAGGTATTCGGTTTTAAGTTGGTTTTAAAAGCTGGTTTAAAGGGGATATTAATATTAGGTAAAAAAAAAAATTGGTATTGGATTAATTGGGTTTAATTTGTTTATTTATTCGCTTAGGTGTTGTTTGATTGAATAAGAGGTTAATTGTCTGATATCTGATTCCACTTCTGATTGATGAGAGGTGGTCCTGATAAGCTACTAAGATCTGATAAGAGAATTCAATAAGTCTGTTTGTTTTATAAATTATCTGATTCTGTTATTTTTATTAATTTTACATATTAATTCCCAAAACCGAACAGATTTCATTGATTAAAGTCAAATATCAAGTAAGAATAATAATTGAATCAAAGTGATCTATGTAAACATTTAATATCATTCAAATAACATTAACAAGATTTAAGTAAGAAACCAATTCAAGTTTATAAGTTATAAACAAGTAACATAAATGCATTCAATAAACATATAACCAACATGCTTTCAAGAATCAAATAACAATTAAAGTTTATAAGTTATAATCAAGTTTATAAGGTTACGTTTATTAACTTCCAAATAACTTAAGTTTATAAGTTATATAGATATGTTATTGAAAAATAATAAATTTTATCAAAAAGTGTTGGAATATTTCTCGTTATAATAAATATGATAAGAGGTAGGGTAGGGGTGGGGTAGGTTGAGGGTGGGGTGGGATAAATAGGGTAGGGTAATGGTGTAGGGGCAGGGTGGGTAGGTAGGTTGAGTGGTAAGGTGGGTGGGGATGGGTAGATTTGAGGGGTAGGGTATGGGTGAGGTAGGTAGGTTTGAGGGGTAGGGGTGGTATAAGTAAGTTAAGGGTAGTTAGGGTAGGGTGAGATTAGGTGGTTGAGGGTAGGGTATGTTGAGGGTGGGGTGGGTTAGGGTAGGGGGTAGGGGGTTTAGGATAGGGTAGGGTGGGTGAGGTAAGGTATGGGGTAAAGGTAAGGGTGAGGTGGGGTGGGATAGATGTGTATTTTTTTTTTTTTTTGTGTGATAAGTGGTGATAAGAAGCATATCAAAGTCTTAAGCTGACAAGACATGATAAGAGAATTTTGACTCTTATGTCTTCTGCATATCAAATGCACTTATCAGTATTTCCTCTTACCGAATAAGAGGTTACCTCTGATAAGAGCCTGATAAGTGGCTATCAAACACCCCCTTAGTGTATTACTTATTTATTTATTCAACTTTTTTTTACAAGTTACACAAATAAATTTTTTTCTGAATAATATAAGTTGGGCAACGAAAAATTCGTTGATTACACGTATAAAATTTTCAACTATGAATCGAGATCATTTGCAGGGGACACGTTTTACGTGCTACCCTCCCTTCCTTCTCGGCCGCCCCTGCAAACACCCATGGTCCAATAAAACAATACCAATTAAAGAAATTCTTGTATATTTACAATTTATATAACCTTAATAAAATACTATTAGAAATCTAAATTTGTCAAAGAGTGTGATGTCAATTTCTTTATTTTATAAATGTAAATTATTTGAGCACACGTAATTGTAAAGACATTAAGGATCTGTCAAAAGATTTAGATAATATTTTATATACATAATACATGTTTAATTTAATTTAAACAGTGTACGTACGTAGGTCTCTGCTACAGTGCTACATGCTAAATTAGTAAATTTAATAATATTTCTTGCATTACATAGGTAGGGTTGTTATAAAAAAATTCCTACTATATATGTATGTTATTTTTGCAAGTTTTCAAGGCCCATATTTAATTAAAAATTCAAGAAACTATGAATTTTAATGGTTGGTTTATATAAATACCAGTTATTGTTCATGTATTACATGGGATATATTTATAAAATAATAATTTTTAAAATACATATAAAATTAAATTATTATATTACAATTATAAATTTTTAATAATTAAATGCTAATATTAAAAGTCAATAAAAAAAACTATCTAAACGATATAAACTATAAAATTAAAATACATAAAATACGAATAAATAAAAATTTTATTGACTGGAATAGAAGGTTAATCCATAGATTATCAACTATATATATAGATTTATTAAAGGGTTAACCACATATTTATGCAACGACGTTTTCACTTTTTATCAATTTATGCAACAAAATCATTTTTAGCACAATTTATGCAATAACGTTTGAATTTGTTATCAAAAAAGGCAATGATGTTTTCCCTCTTTTACCAACTTATGCAACGACATTATTTTTAACACGATTTATGCAACAATGTTTGAAGTTGTTATCAAATTATGCAACATTTAATCTATTTATTTATCCGGTAATAATAATTTGTTGTACATCACTTAAAATTTTAAGTGACACAACTACGTATAAAAAAAAGTCGTTCGCCATCTTTTTTAATATAGTATGAGTTGGATGAAAAATTTATCTGATTTCAATACGACATTTTCTTTCTATTGATTTATTTAAAACTCATTCGTACCCAAGTTAAAAGGGTCTTGTTCGTTTCCCATTAAAAACTACAAATAATTAATTAACAATGATTACTGTCAGATAATTGAGGATAAATATGAGGTATCATGATTAAACGTATAATACAAATGATTAATTTTTAATTTACGAATTTGATTGTCGTTAACCATAAACAGTTAACATTTACGACATAATTAGGTGATTGTTTAACGTATATGGTAAAGTTTTACAACATAGATTGATCTCATTAAATTGTTATTTCTAATCTTCACGGTTATCACAAATTACCTAACGATAATTTCTATTGAAATAACTACAGTTGATGATAATGAATTTTTAAAAATATGGATGAGAGGACAAATTTTCAGTCCGACCCACTACTATCCCTAATCGAAATAAAATAAAGATTACAATTTTTAGTCATGACAAATAATGAATTTTGCAACATAACTCTTATTTTATGAAGGAATTGAATTTGGTGATGTGAATATTTTTACACGTAGATTTGTTCATCTAGATTTTTTTAGTATGTACAATAAATCGATAGATAATGTGAAGACCACCCCTTACGGGGCGGTTCTCACGAGTCTAGGTCCCACATCATGCAATACGATATCAACCATAACTAAGATAGAGTAATTAATTGCGGAATATTAAATTACACGTACATGCATATTAGGATTAAGTTTAATACAGATTAAGGTTTTAAAATTAAACTTATAAAGGGTACTATCTAATCTAGTTCATATCATCACACAATCAAGATAAATCTACCCAGAACACCACAATATCATCATCCAATCTGTACCAAAATGGTTTGCTGAGTAGAGGTCTATGAAAACTTCACTTGATTCTTGTATGACCTAAGTACTAGGTCCGGCAGATGACTTTCATTTATCTTTTCCTGTAAAAAATATAATGTAGCAACCGTAAGCAATGCTTAGTGAGTAAATAGATTTTCAAATTAAACATGCAATGTCAAGCGGATCATCAATCTAGCGTGATATGTCTTGGCTGCCGCTACAGCCCTCATGATTGAGACATAGAAGTCATAGAGTCGGATGATGCTCAGGCCACGCTCACGCTTAAATCGTGGGGATCAGCCACATACTGGGCTAGCTACCAGTAAATCAATGTGGCGGAACATCGGAGGTCATTACCAAGTTCAATAGAACTGGTGAAATAGTCAGGTCTAGAACAATAAAGGGGCTAATCAAGCTGAATCAATATGTCAAGTATATGCAATGATGAAGCATACGTAATCAAGTCATGATAGCAATAATCTCAAAGCAATGTCACAAAAATGAACTGTGAATGCAATATCATATGAAGTGATAAGTCAAATAGCTATCATGATCCACTGGGCAACACCGAACCATAGTGTGCACAGGTCACAATCCAGCTGATAATATGAATGTCAATTTAATCTAGCATCAACAATATGTCTCAACCGGAAATTCAAGCATGTTAAATCTGAATATCTATAACTCACAGTGTTGGGTCTCTATCAAACAAATGTAAAATCTGCTACCTGAGTTATCTCAGGATTTTATCTCAATATGTTCTCTGTCAAATCAAATCTTTGACCCACTTTATAAATCTTTAAATCTTTGTTCAGAATTTCACTGAACCTGTCCAGAATCATAATATCAATCTCATGTAAATATCATCATCTTTTATCTTTAAAATCTTTATTTTATCTGATTCTGATAACTTGTTTATTCATCTATTTTTCTTTCGTTCATATTAAATAATTATATATCAATATATTATATATATTAATATATAATTATTTTGCTAATTATCTTGTTATTTTATATGTCATTCATGTATTTTATTCAATATATTCGAATTTTAGGAGTGTGTTTCGAATTTATATAATTAAATTCGAACACAAATATATAAATATGAGCATGTGGACTATTTCATATATATTAAATTCGAATGAAGGGTTAAATTCTATTTCGAATTTAAGGTTAAAGTCAAAGTCTAAGTCTTGAATTTATACTTAAATTCAAACATTATCATCATATATGGATTAAAGTCGAATCATGGATTAAATTAAAAGCTCCTTTCGAATTTAGAGACTAAAATCGAAATCCTAATTTTGAATGAAACCAAATTCGAATCACCAAGAATTAAATTCGAAGACCTCATTCGACTTTGATAATTAAATTCGAAAATATTTTCGAATTTAGCTTAAATTCGAGTTTGTTCCATGTATTTCGAGTTTGTTCTTGGCATCTCGAATTTGTTCATATTTACAGCTTTAAATCATACATTTCTAGGCCTAAAATCACGAATATGTTACATAATAAACCTAAGTTCAATTATATTACACATATTCTATTTAAAACTTAAGTTAAATAGCTTTAATCTCATGAAAATTGATAAATTCGAATTTCATATTTTCAAAACCGAAAATATGAAAACTAAAAGTATCGATTCTTACCTCAAATTCGTATAAAATCACGTAGGAGATAGCAGATTCAGATAGAACTCTTCGAGATCTTTTTAATGACGTATAAAACTCGATAATCGGCCGGTCGGTTTGGGAGATAATTTAGAGAGAGAGTAGAGAGAGAAAGTTAGAGAGAGAGAGTAGAGAGAGAGACTGATTTTTGGAATGAATAAAAATAATCATAATTACGTTTATATACTTCATCTAGTTATATTTGCTAGTTAACCCACTTTCATTTTTGTATATATTATATCTCTTTTATTTAATTATCTTTAATAATTATTAAATCATAACTTTTAATATTTATATAATTTAATTAAATATCTTATAAATTAATTAAATTATAATTCAAATAATGTAATAATATTACATTATCGGTTCGAAAATCAGATAATTAAGTTTAGATAAAACTAGGTTGTTACAGATAACCTGGTAAATAAGTAAATTACGTTGCATATTTGTATAATAAGTTCAAACATTGTTGCATAAATCATATTAAATATGATTTTATTGCATTACTTAGTAAAAATAGAAAACATGGTTGCATTTTTTGATAAAAAGTTCAAACATCATTGCATAAATTGTGATAAAAGCAATTTCGTTGCATAAATTGATAAAATATGGAAACGTCGTTGCATAAAAATGTAGTTAACCCTTTATTAAATGTTTTAATTAATATGAAAATACAATATCATAAATAGTTTATAAAAAATAATTAGAGTTATTAACTTTTTTTTTAACACTAGAATAGGAATTATGGTAATAAAATAGGCGAGAATACGAAATTTAGATGTCACGAGAGAGTGACACTTGACAAAATTATTTTGTTTTATTAATAGATAATTAGATATAGACATAGATGGTATGGTTTTCGATTTTAAACACATTTTTGACATACATAACAACTTTAACTAAATTGATTATTTTATCATTAATCATATTTTATCATTTTTGTCTAGTACCTTCAAAAATAAGAATAAATTTATCATTTTTGGTAAAATTGTTGTCTGTAGTAAAGATATCCTGTTTAGATTTTATGTGTCTCACTTTTGCTGTAAGGCTTTGCGTTCAAGTTTGGTCAAATCGAAGTACGAATTGAAATATTGACCAAAGATTTAAATCACCCAACCTGCTATCCATGGATGTATCATCGATGAATTTATATTTCATTAAATAGATATAATATTAAGGTCTCATAGTCAGGCCGGCCCTGAAAGGGGGCCGCACAGGTGACAGTCCAGGACATCAAACCATTAAAAAACATAATTTTTTGTCAAATAAGTAATATAATAAGCTTTATTTTGTTGTTTAATGTTCATATCTTCACTATAAATGACAAAAAATTATAATCATAGACAATGATAACAATGAAAGTAGAAGAAGTAACAACTGACAGAAAAATATTAAAATATCAAAATACACATGGTGTGCTACAAGAAAACAACTAGAAATTTTTTTTGTCAAATAATTTGTTAACCTGAATAATGCAAGATAACCCTATTGGTTATTAGAGATAGTTAAATTAATTGTTATTAGAGATATGACACGGCAATATACAGATGGTGTTTGGTTTTACGTTATAAACGAGATTATTTGCTTATTACGTGACAATAAAACAAATAATTGGTTTAAAGTGTTTACGTTAAAAAATGATTATTTGCGTTTAGAGTTAATTTTACCACACTTTTTCATAAGTTAAAAAATGTAGATTGTTTGTTTAATAAGTGATTATTTGGTCATTTTACAAGTTAAAACGCAAATCCAAGAATTTAAAAACTGATTATTTGATAATTATGATAGCAATCAGTAGAAGCTAAACCAAACACTATATTTCCGGCAACACTTTTTGTTACAGCTATCATCTGATTATTAGTTTCCAAAACGCTACAACACTTTTTCAAACACAAATTAAAACACCTGATAAAAGCATACAAAAGTTATATATCTCGGATCCAACTCTATAACTATATATATTTATTTACAAGTAATCGTCCCCATGAGTCAGTCGATCATAATCGAGCAGATTGCTAGCTAGTAATTAACCTCGATCGCTCATGGACTATATACAAAACTTTCAGTTTTTTTTGTTTCCATTCTTCATCATTTTCTTTATCTTTATTTGTTTAAAATTTACATCTTATTCGAAGACGAAGAAAAGGTTACCGCCGTCTCCATGGAAGCTTCCAATCATCGGGAACCTCCACCAACTAGGCTCAAGCCCACATCGTTCTCTCCACGCCTTGTCAGAAAAACATGGTCCCCTCATGCTGCTTCACCTTGGTGGCGTACCAACGCTTGTAGCCTCCTCCAGTGAAGCAGCTCGAGAGATCATGAAAACCCATGATTTATCATTTTCTAGTCGACCCAGTTTAACGATGCCCAACATACTATTATATGCGTCTAAAAACATAGCATTTGCTCCATACGGGGAGCACTGGAGACGGTTGAAGAGCATCGTCGTAGTTCATCTTCTAAGTAACGCTCGAGTCAAGTCATATCGACAAGTAAGAGAAGAAGAGATGGGACTCATGATTGACGTGCTTAAAGAAAGCCGTGGTTGTTCGATTGATTTGGGAGCATTGATCGTTTCGCTTGCAAACAACATAATTTGTAGGGTGGCCTTTGGGAGGACATATGGGTCACCCTTCACAAAGTTATTGAGAAAGCTCCTCGATCTACTCGGCGTGTTTAACGTAGGGAGTTTTATTTCATGGTTGTCATGGGTAGATCGGATGAATGGTTTAGAGGCAAGTGCCAAAAAGATTGCTAAAGAATTCGACGAGTTTCTTGAAGGTGCTATTCAAGAACACGAAAATAAGAGGAGAGGGGAAGATGTCCGAAGCGATGAAAACCAAGATTTAGTCGACATTTTACTAGATGTCGAAAGGGATAACACAACTGGCTTTACCCTTCACACCGATGCCATGAAAGGTGTCATCTTGGTACGATTTCTTCATCTTCCGATTTTCTTTAACTGTTATTTACGGATTAACAACCGTTAAGATGTATGAGTTGTGTTTGACTTGTTGTTGGTGGATAGATGTTTGCTTGTGTCGCAATGTTCATGGATGCAAGACTTTTCATTTAGTGCTAAGGCTATCTTTTGCTGAAGCATGTTGTGGGTTTTTTGTGTTTTGTTCCAGAATGTGGCATTCTATGGATTGATCTAGTTTTTCTTTTGTCACGTGTTAGAGAACTGATACACCACAGTTAATATCAGCTTCTACAATTAATGATCTTTTTCCGTATATAGAGGATGGAACTGATACGATACTCACAATGGTTAATCGTACGTTGTAGGATATATTTGGCGGTGGAACTGATACGATATTCACAAGTTTAGAATGGGCGATGAGCGAGTTAGTAAGACATCCAAGAGTAATGAAAAAGTTGCAGCAAGAAGTAACCGAAATAGCCCAAGGAAGATCTCGATCGATGATTCTGGAAAAAGATTTGGAGAAAATGCAATACCTTAAAGCGGTCATAAAAGAGTCCTTACGATTACACGCTCCAATCCCACTCCTTCTTCCTCGAGAATCAACACAAGATGTCAAACTAATGGGGTTATACGACATTCCAGCAGGCGTGCAAGTGATTATCAACGCTTGGGCGATCGGAAGAGATCCTACGTTATGGGAAGAATCAACGGAGTTTAGACCAGAGAGATTCTTGGAGAATAATATCGTTGATTATAAAGGAAATCATTTCGAGTGGCTTCCGTTTGGCGGGGGTCGAAGAGGATGTCCTGGTATTCAATTTGGTGTAGCTGTTATGGAGCTAGTAATAGCAAATGTGGTATACAAGTTTGATTTGGGATTACCGAATGGAATCGAAAACGAGGATTTAGACATGAGCGAGACGTATGGCACTACCATGAATAGGAAGTCTCCTTTACTAGTGATTGCAAATCCTCGCTCCTCGTAGCGGCTAGCTAGCTAAACGAATTCAAATCGTACTAGTTTCTAAGTTTGCGGCAGGAGCTTGTATGTGTGTTTATGGTGTAAAGTGTATGGATTGCATACGTTAATAAGTGATTATTTGCGTTTAACGTTAGTCCTACCACACTTTTTCTTAAGTTAAAAAATGTAGCTTATTTGCTTAATAAGTGATTATTTGGTCATTTTACAAATTAAAACGCAAATCCGAACACTTTAAAAACTGATTGTTTGATAATTATGATAGCAAACAGCAGAAGCTAAATTAAACACTACATTTCCGGCAGCGCTTTTGGTTACAGCTATTATCTGATTAGTAGTTTCAAAAACGCTACTGCACTTTTTCAAACGCAAATCCAAACACCCTCTAAATTGTTTATAATCAATGGCGCAGCCACATTAAGACTTATTCGAACCATCAGTTGTGATTGATCTCCTGGAAATTTTTAGATTAAGTTCGCATATATTCACCATTTAACCTGTTATAATAGGTTAACATGGTTAAACCTATTTTGGGGACTTATCAAGAAAAAAAATGAAATGGGAACTTATCAGAAAAAAAAAAAAAATGAAATGAAGACTTAATCGAAAAAATTTTATATTTTGATGGTTTTTTGCATAATTTTCTTTTTTTATTTTCATGTAAATAAAATCTAGTTTGATTTTTATTCTGAACAAAAGTTTTCTTCTATGAGGTTATAAAAGATAATCACTTGCCCCGACAACATGAAGTAAAATATGTGTTACATTGGAATAGAATAGTTTGATTATTAAATATTAGTTTATTATGATAATCAAATAACTAAATAACTGTTAGATTAGTCATTATTATAATTATAATTATAACATTAATAGTTGTGGTCCTGATACATAACCCATTTGACTCCTATATATTTTTGGCTAAATTAATGTAAATATTCGTATCTAAAATCGCTTGCTTTTTCATACATTAGTGAACTTTTTCCTTTTTCCTTGTCCACCCTTGATTATTGATCTAGTTTCTTTACATTTTGGTTGTAGTTCCTTTTAAACATCTTTTCAGAAGAAGAAAAACTGTACAAGGCTTACCTTTTGTTGCCTCTCCAAGAAAACTGTTTGATGTCGATAGTCTTCCGAGTGGATACTGCTACCCAAACTCATGCATAGAGAGCCTTCCTTATAACAAATCTTTCTCTGCGAGTAACTAGACCGTTAAGAAATCGAAATCAAGAAGGATGGATGAATCAAGAAACCACGACCATGCCAATTTGTGGGGTTGCGATCCTCACAGCAAAGTTAAAATTCCAGAATCGCCAACAAAAAACTCATCCGAGATATTTAGAGCTGGCAATAACCACTCTGCCAAATAGAAAACTCGATCCTGAACCTTTCTTTTATCATCTGCAGGTCTCACTAGGAGTCTCTGTGTAACAAACGACTGCCAGATCAATGGCATATACTCACGATACGTGTACTTTGAACAATGTTTTCTGATGTTTGCTTCTGAAGCAGCACCATCTGACTTTTTTACTTGAGTGGTAACCACTGTCTTTGTAGCTAACACAAGCATGGGATGCAGCGGCAATAGCTTTTTTATCTCTAGGACTACGGTTTCAAATACACTTTGAAGACAAAAGTTTTTCCTGTTGGGGTTCCCTTGTGGCAGAGAAGAGAAACCACGATCGATCCAGTAAAATGCTCCAATGTTGTCAATCATGAGGACATGAATACCACCACCACCATCTGCCTTTTTCTCTTCCACAAGTTTGCAATGCAATACCTTTAGAGCAGCAAGAAACTCAAAACTATCGTAACAACGGGTGTATGAGAACCGTTTCATGCACTCTGTAAATAAGTAGTCCATGTCATTGTTATCGAAAACATCAATACCGATTTGTGCTTTTTTGTGCAAACTATTAGCTTCAGTTATTCGTAGCTTTAGACACTGAGAAAGGCGAAAGACATCAAATCGACAATCCAAGTCCAAGAACAACACGGAATGTTCCAAGCCTCCGTATTGCACTCCATTATGGTTCTTTGGAAGGATACAATTAACAGCCACCTGGAGCAAGATCTCAGTTTTGGCAGAAGGTGATGGGCCTACAATCTCAACAATATTGCTGACACCAAGTGGTACCCTATGAAGGGGTTGAGGCAGGAACAACAATGGTCTCTCTTTAAGAACCCTGCCCAACATTTGTTTTGCACTCTCATCTCCATTTATCCATTCTTTAGCCATATTTACTGTCAGCCAATCATGTTTCCACCTGCAAAAGAATATCGAAGGGTGTTCAGATTTTGGAGCACAGATCCATGTCAAAAGCAGATGGTTTGAACACCATTTGTTTTGATTTTGATTTTGAAACCAAATTGTTAGATGGACATGGATCATATATAGATTGATAGTTGTTTAGTTTATGATTTGGATGAATATATTTTGTTATTGTAGATTTCTTTGTATATACAAATTTATATTATAAAAGTAATTATTTATCAATCGGCATGTAAAAGTTACACACTTATTGATTCAATATTCAGTAATCAGCGTCATCACTTGTCAAACAGTATTTGCAAACAGTATTCTGTCACTTATCACTTATGATTTGTATGAATATCTTTTGTTATTGTAGATTTCTTTGTATATACAGACGGACTTGGTCAAATAAAATTAGCCTCTTATGATCAATCATGAAACTATCTTCAATTGAAACCTTGTAGTTTTAAGACATTTTGTGATCTGGTATTTATTAGTTAACACAGGGCTCAAAGTTTTCATTGCTTGGAAACGGGTATATGATATGATAAGAAATGGGACAAGCAAAGCCTCTAATCCATCCTCTATGCTTCAAGAAGCAAGAGCAGGAGCAGGAGAATGAAAAACCAGAACATAAACTTATTAACGTATCACTAGGAGTCTAGGACTATATACTATTCTGCAATTTATGTCCACATCACCAACAGAAATAGGGAACCCAATAACATAGTACGAAACATCTGAGATGTTGCATCTGTTAGCCCAGAACTACACCCGAACCGTACAGCAGACCTGAGCACTCAACCCTTAAATCAGGGCCAGCGCCTAGCAAGGATAACACGGGCAATCGACTAGGACCATCAATCTTAGGGGCATTCTAAAAAAACTCTTAGGGGCCGTTTGATACGGTGGAATGGAGTGAAATGTAATCGTGTAAATTTATAAGCTTGTTTAACCAATGATGGTTACAAATAAATAAAGGTAGACATAGAAAATGAAGAAAACATTGTTATAACTCTATTCCCTTTCCATGTTTTTTATTCTCTCCATGTAAAGAAAGAAAGGAGAGAAATGAAATTTACATTATATTCAATTCTCAACTCCATTTCATTTACATTCAATGCCCTCATCACATAACAAAAATACATGTAAATCTCGTATGATTTCATTCCACTCCAACGTACCAAACGTACCATTATATACTTAGGCCTATTGATGATTGAACACGGTTATTGATTTGCAAAGTTTTAACATCAAAATTACCTAATCGGTAAGTTTTTTTATTCATTTACCATTTTTACTATAACGTGTAACTAGGGACTTACACCAAAATTCAGCTTTTTACTTCGGGTTTTTCACCATCACTGCCCAAAGAAATGACCCAAATGACCGCTAAAATCGAACCACCCGATTCACATATTCACCGATTCGAAAGGCTAAAGCACAAAAGACAGTTTGAACTCCACCGCCATTCCCTCTAGTTCTCCTTCTCTTGCCGGTTCCGTCGCCTACAGCACCACCGGCTGCTGCCCATATTGCAATTCGCATCTTTGTCCCTTAGTTATCCCAATGTAGTTGATTTTCTCTTCTTTAAATTTTTATAATTTTCAGCGTCCTTCTTTAACTCTGTTTAATTCCAGTTGGAATGATTCTGCATTGATTTGGTAGTTCGTATGTTTATTTTTGTCACGTCGATTCTGAGGTTTTGTATGGTGTCAAGTTCAGTATTACCAGTATGCTCTAGTTTTAAGCAGCTCAGCACTACTAAGTTAATCAAGTAGCGAGTAATTTTTCATTTTCGATTAAAGTTACAACATGATTTTGAGAGCTTTGAACGAGAGCGAGCATCATGAGGGATGTTTGTTTACCTCTCAAAGCTTTAGGGGTTGCACCATGGGGTTTTGTGGAATACCTTTCTAAAGAGGCATAGCAGACTGGGAGTTCTTTTTTCCAAGAGCCTTTGTGTTTTTTTTCTGTTTCTTCAGGCGTCCTTTTACATTTAAGGGCCAATACTCAATACTTGTAGCTGATGCAACTTAAGACCTAAACTTTTCTTTGAGGAGGATCAGTAGACCTTTGGTTAACATTTATGATCCTTCTAATTTATTGTTAGTTTGATGATAAGTTCTATATATTGGCATTGATTCTTTATTCTTAGAGACTTTAGCTTTCGTTTAGTTTGCTGGATTTTACAGGATCTAGATTTTGTGAGATTTTATGGTTTTCTTGTTTAGAGAATTTTGAAATCCCAAAAGAAGTGGAAGGAATTTGAAATCCTTGCTAATATCCTCCCAACTCTTGAAGGATTTTAGAATCCTCTAGACTGATGGTTCGATTGATTATTTTCGAATATTCATTGGTTCATAGGCTTTGCTGGAGCATCTGCCTTGTTTGTTGCACTCTTCGTGGCCTTGGAACTGCTGGTGAATTTAAAGGAAGTGCGGCCCAATCATTTTTGGGGCCCGGAATGAAAACTTGAAAAGGGTCCTCTAAATAATATACGTATTCAAAATTAGCATATTTCATGTATAGTAATTGCCATGATCAATGAATACCCTCCTGTAATTGCCATGATCAATGAATCGATTTTAATATATTACACAAATAATTTCAAAAAGTGTAAATTATGAACCACACCAACTCACCAAGTATACTATATTTATATTCATTAACTTACACATACTTTCTACAATTTCCTAGGTGGGTTCCCTTTTTAACTTCAAAAATTCATACAGCTTCTGTTAGTAAGTGTGTAGCAAAGTTACAAAACCCAAAATAAATTTGGATTGTAAACTGCCAGGTTTTTATTGTAGCATTCTAACATTGAAAAAGATAACAGAGTAAATTATTTCTGCACAAGTGTACAATCTAACAAATAATGTTTATTTATCCTCACCTTAAGTCAGAAAGTAGAGTCATTAAGACAATTTGTTTTTGTTACTAATCAAAATCTCTGAATGTATGTTAAAACATAAACAGGATACATCAACTGTTAAAACGAACACAAATAGATTCAGCAACTAGTAGTTCAGACCTCAGACACAAAGTAGTTAATCAAATGCATTCACTAACCAAGTAATGACCGAAACCAAAATGCTAATTTAGCATCAAACTTATACATACTCGTTGAGGTACCTGGTTCGTTGTTGAGTCTCGAGGTCGAATTCTAGGACAGAGATGGCTCGAGGTATTGTCGAACTGAAGAACAAATTTGAGTTTTGATTTTGGAAGAGATGAGGAGAAGAGAGCAGATCGGTGCTTCGGTAGAGGCAGGTGTATTGATTTAATGGGCTGAGGATTGTTGCGACTCTGTGAGTAAACCCTTTTGGATTTAGAATTGAGATCTTGAAAATTTTAGATGGGGCTGAATGGCTGATCCATATAAAAATATAAATCGGGTTCTTTTCTCTTTGTGTTTTTCGGGTATTTGGGCTCCACCCGAATAAAAAAATTGAATCTAACCCGTCCAAATAACCAAACTATTATTCGGATTTTAACCGAAACCCATACCTAATTAATCCAAACCGACTAACCTAATTCGGTTTTGGATCGAGTAGTTTTTCGGATTTTTTTTACACACCCCTACTAGGAAAGGCCATTTCGTTTGGGAAAATGGATGCCTGAACTTAGGATAATATGATGGAAAAAAAATTAAGTTTAATTAATGATTTATTCTAATTGGTTAATAAAATCTAAAATTTTTAAAACATTTCAAAGAACCAAATGTTAGAATTTCAAGAGAACAAAATAAGATTAGAAACGAAACAGTATTGATAACCCGTTCAAAGAAAGATATCAATTAATCTGTTCACAAATCATCGTTTGATCGGAGCCTCAATCATTCTCATTTACAAAGTTCAAGAACATGATCAAGCAACTTTTAAATATTACGTATTCAAGCATAGCGCAAATCAACAAGAATAAAATGCTTTTATGAATATGAATGATTTTATCTCTTTCACTTTATTAATTACTATGTATTCTTATAACAATTTTTTTCCACTTAAAAATGATCATGGACAATGTTATGTATGAGCTGGAGCTTGGGCAGCAAACAGGAGAACAGAAAGAAGTTCATGTAGCTTAGTGGTGGCAATTTCAGCACATTCAAGCAAAACGAATCAAACTGGTTGACGACCAAAAGTCATAAATTTTTCATAATTTTAAAACTTTTTTCAAAGAACAATTTTTTTAATACACCTTTTTATAAATTTTTATTTTTTTAAAAAAAATTACGTTTTATCTTAGTTTTTTACAATTGGTCAATTTAACTGTTCAGTCCGCTGGGTCAAACTTGCCGGAAAGAATGTAGCTTCTATATGAGACTTCCTAGCGATGTAGGGTTCATTTACAGTTGGAGGTTTCATACCAATTCCTGCACCTCACACATGGATAAACCATGCTAATGGCTTCAATTCTACAATATAGAAAGTATATCAAGAGCATTATACGAATTCATGGAGGATATAATCGATGAGCATAAGCATAGCGATAGCGCAACAAATGTTGTAAGATGAAACAACAGGTGGTTGCTGGCTTGCTGCTCTTGAAGAAGAAGATTGAACCGATGAACATTAATGCGTAGGGAAACTTGAATATAAAAGCATTTACAAACAACAACAGAAAGATTATTGCTCAATAATGTCGGACTTATAAGGTCAATGCTTCAAGAATACACCATTTCATGAAGGATCAATTTGCTTATAACACTGAACTCACCAATCAATCAAATAACTAACAAACGAGTAAAACTCCAGTCGTCTCCTAGACTAGATTATACACACAACTCTATGAGTCATTACTGTAAATCAACAAAATTTAGCGAGGCAATAGCAGTATGATCACCTCATGAAAACCATTCACAAACAGACAAAGCCCCTAGAGGCAGATAACAGAAAATGGATCTTCAGTTTGCCCTTATCTCCGGAAGATAACGAGCAGCTTGCTGAGCCCCAATGAACAGTGCATCAGCAGCAAGAACAACCCCGACCTGTTAAGATTGTTGAGCATATAAAAAGAGTTGAATTGAGTAGTTGAATACTGGACTGATAAAAAGCTTCAAAACTCATTACCAATCGAGCAGTAAAGACTAATCGGTATGCCCAACCCTCCTTTGCGCCTTGAGCTCTTTGCTGATCTGTCCAACTGCATAATGACCAAATCAAGAAAGTGAGCAGCCATGCTAGAAACACATTTACATCGAAAATGTTTCGGAAAAAATGAGGGTGTGTTTTATGGTTACCCAAGGAACTCCGATAGCCCACCAATTCCGGCAAACTTAAAGGGCTGAGGACCTTCCCTTTCGAGATCCTGCACCAAACAAAAATTAAATACTCAATCAACTCACCTATTTTAGTTTGGATTGTGGAAAAGCACGAGGATTTTACATAATGTTGCCTTCGTTATTAAAAAAAAGACATATCTTGACTTTTGAGGTCAAACATATACTTGACTTTGATTTTGATATGAAATTTCACTCCTACAACCAACAAAATTTGTCATTTGTTAATGATATTCCAAATGTATTTTAATTTAGATAATCATGGTTCGTATTAGTTATGAAGTTGAACATTATTCCCTTTGACCTTTAAAGCCAAAGTGTACCTCTTCTTCGGCAGCCTCTAGACCTCCTTGAACCCAAAAAAGGTTTTTATAACCAGCATTGTATAGTAGTTCACAAGCCGCTAGCGATCTGCAATAAAAAAAAACAATATGATGCCCGAACATAAATCAGACAAATGGAACAAACCCATGATTTCAAGAAAACCATTAACCTTAATCCCTTTTGACATGCAACAATAAGGTCAGCATCTTTCGGGAATTTCTCCGCGACTTTTGGTAGAAATTGGCTGATGAAAAAAACAAAATCATTAACAACAAATCATAATTTCAAGATCTACTAATTATGGTTGGGAACGATTCATGACATACTTATCGTAAGATAACGTAGGCACACCACTCCACCAACCACCTGTGGTCATATAGAAAATTTAGATGATAAGCACCTAGAAAACTAAATGACTTTCCTTATCTGGTTATTCATTTGGATCCATAAGATTCTGTTCATCTGTCAAAACTGGATGGTGGTTTGGATCATCAATAAGTAGTCAAAACGTTTGCAATTTTCATTGGAAGGAGGGCGCACTACAAAGGTATGATATCTCAAAGTCTCAATCATAGACACTAAGGTGTTGTTTGTTTCTTAAAATTCAGAGGAAATTTCAGATGTTTCAACCTCTTAAGTCTGAACCCAAACAAACAAACTTAAGTTATTATAGATCTGAACTTTAGACTTCAGAGGGTCTTAATGGAAAACAAACGAGGCCTAACATAATAAGCCTCGTCTTTTTATCAGGAATATTTAATAACTTTTTCCCGATAATCAAACAACAGATAAAACAGAGTGATACCCATAATGTAACTTGTAATCTTTCTAGAAAGGGTTCCAGCATCAAAGTTACTATCGACGTCAAAGATTGGGATCCAAGTCGACCCTTTAACCCATGCCTTCAAAACAAGAGTAAGAATCAGCAACGTGCAAAGAACATTGTGTGTGGTGTGTGTGTGTGTGTATACACATTTTACTCTATAAACAACTTATCATGAATGTCAGTAACAAGATCAAATAACTTATACTGACACCACACTAATAATGTTTGCTTTCGAAATAGAGTTGCAGCTACTTTTTCACCTTTTCATGCTCTATGGATGGACGAACATCAAGAAGGGTTTTGCCAGAAAGTTGAATTGCATATCCAGCTTCTTTTGGAGTAAGAACTTTCACTTTTTCCTCCCTGAGCTACGATTAATGCAGATTTGTTAGAATCAAGAATCAAATACACGATAGTAACTCAAGAATCAAAAACTGAAATGGTCTTTACATAGTTCAGCTGTTATCCAATGTTTCAGGACATTCTGAAGATTTCCTATGGTGTGAGATCTTATTTTATCTGTGAATGAAGCACGGCAACATTTTGATTCGTACTGAAAACAGATACAACAAAAATACTAATTGGCTTAAATGCCATTTGTAACCGGGCCAATTGTGGTGTCTTTGGTCTTCCCCATAATGGTGCCAGAGAAACAACAACCCACATGCCATTTGAACATTAGCTTTGAGCAGGGAAAATGTTCCTAAATAGTAAATTACTTTTGTTGTTGGTTAATTAAGGTAGTTACTCTTTTCCAATTCGATTTGGTAATTACGACTTTCAGGATTGCCTATATTTCTAAGAGTTTGAGACGGTCCATTTTAATAGTTATACTTGTTGAAAATTTCCATGTTGAGTTAAATGTTTTGAAATGACTCATTTTGGTAACTAAATGAAAATTTAATTGGTAAAATGGATTAATTCAAAACTTTCATTACTAAATGGGACCGTTCAAATAATATAATTACCAATATAGACCATTTCAAACAATAATTACCAATATAGTCTATTCAAAAAGATTTAATATACCAAAAGAGATCAAGAAAAAATATAACTACAACAACAAACCAATGACAAAAGCAAATTGCTATTAGTGACTTTTGCCCTTTTCAGCAATTCTTAATAATATCATTAAGAGGTTCAATGAAAGGAAAGATCTCTTATTCCTTTAAAAAGTATAAAAAAAAAAAAACGCATAAGATTGAAACAACACGTTTAGCTCAAATCAGTGAAAGGATAAAAACAAGCAAAGTATTCCACATTCACCTGACCACGGACTACCTTAAATCGTTAACAATTCTTAATAATATCACTCAGAGGTTCACCGAAAGGAATGATCTCTTATTCTTTTATAAATAAACAAGCAACACCTAAGATTGAAACAACACGTTTAGCTCAAATCAATGAAAGGAATAAAGGATAGCAACAAGAAAAGTATTCCACATTCACCTGATCACGGACTACGTTAAAGCGTTGGATTCAAAAATGACTTGATTCAGTTAAATGGAAATTTTGCTACATATAATAATGGGTAAGAGACACTAGGAATAAACTCTATACTAATAGAACAAACCTAATCTATGAATTTGAGAATCTGTCATTTTCAAAATGCAAGTATCCATCTTTGGGTTTTCATAATTCATACATTCATCAATTATAAATAAGGAAATCAAGTTCTTTGATCAATGACCAATTGACCATCCTTCGAGCACTTTGATCGCTCACCCAATAATCGAGTCCTAAACTAACAAACACACAAGTCTGGTCAAGGTTCCACTCTTCATTTTTCCTTTTCCAAATTATGGGCAATTTAGCACCATTTTTCTTTCTCCTTGCACCCCATAAATGTGATCCATAATCACATTTCTTTCCCTATGACGCCATATAAATGGATCCCACAAAGAGCTAAAGCACATAAACCCGTTCACTCATACAAATTTCTCAATTTCAGATTCATAAAACCGAATATTTAATTTTATCATACACAAACAGTAGAAAAGGCCATAAATAAATGAAAAACAAACAAACAAACTGAGAAAGATACCAGGGCTTCCCATCTCTTCCTGGCCGCAGCCATGTCTTTCACTTGCTTCAATTCGTAATCTTCATCAACTGCTTGCGCCCTTATGATCCTCCTGTACTGAAACCATCAAACAATTGATAGTTTGAAAATAACCATTTCCTAATAACTACAAAAAAAATGGATTAGTGGAGCATAAAACATACGCTGGATTGGAGTTGAATTTGATGAAGGGGTTTGTAATACAAAGATGAAGTGTTGAAGAAATGGGTTTTGCAAAATCGGTGATTGTTGGAATGTGGGATGAAAGGTGAAACGGATAGACCAAGAACTTCCATTGCTGTCGAAAGTAGATTGCAGAAATGCAGAGGGAGAGAATGTTGATGACTTCTGTTCTTCTCGGTGAACCGAACGGATATGCTTCTCTAGGATATTATTTTTTTTATTACTTTACATTTTACAGAACAAATAAGAATGAAAATTTACAATTTTTTTAGGGTTTATTTTAAGATTATTTTTTGTAATATTATATATTTGTAAATAAATATTATAAAAAGAGTAACTAAACATGTTATATGTCATCGTCTTATTAATTTTTACATTTGTTTGCATTATCATTTGACACGTTATTTACTTTATTTTAATATAAAGCAATTAAATCCAGTCCGATCTGTTATAATCTAATTAAATCCAACTAAATTAATAAATAACTAACTAATATCTAATAAACTCTAATTTCTCGAATTATATTAAATATCTTTATAGGTATTTGCTTTTTAATAAGTTTTTTTAAAAAAATTAACTCATGTGATACGTATATATCTAACCTAGTAATAGTATAAAACTAGTACGTTTGAGATAAAACCAAATGATCCTTTTTTCTAAAACAACATATTATATAGATAACAAAACAAGAACATACTACAACATATGCGAACTATAACCAACATGACATAACTAAAGAAACAAAGAACATTTTTAAAATGTAAGACTAGAAACATGAAAAAAGCCTTACAAATATTTGACATAGTAACAACCAACAAGGCAAGCAAATCTAAATTTAACAATAACATGTACCAAAACTAAGAACCTAAATAGCAGCAATACATGAAGATCAATAAGTACTGAAGAACTATTCAATACACCTTAATACTGCGATAAAACCAAAATGTCTTGATGTTACCTTTTATGCTTTGTTATTGTAGTCACTCGTACTTATCTCCAAAACAATAAAAAAAAAAAAAGTATTAACGAAATTTTTTTAAAAATAAATGAGAAAAGCAAATGAATATTACAAATACGTTAAGTTTGGAAAGTGTTTCGAAATTGCTTGTGTCGGTGTTTGGAACACCAACCCGTCAGTACCCACTTACAGGTCGGACTTCGAAACACCGACATGTCAATGTCACCTTTTCCCAAGCTGCACATGTTAACCCATAGCCACATAAATTTAATATTTAATAAAAAATTAATACTAAAAGTAATAAAGCAATAATAATAAGGTAAATTTAGATAAAATTAAAATTTATATCTGAAAATTATGTCTAAAATTTATATGTAAAATATAAAGATAAAATTTAAATTTTAAACACTACAAATTTAAATGTAAAAAATTAATAAGTTCATTTAATATAAATATATAGAATTTTCTTCAATAAATAAATTGAAGAATGGATGACCGATATCCAAACGAACCTCTTATTCGTCGTTGTACCATTTGTTTTCAACCGGGACATAATCGAAGTAGATGTCCAAACAATGTCTGAATACTTATAATTTTTTTAGTTGTCAAATTATTTATATCAAAAGAACTTATTAATTTTTCACATTTTAATTTGTAGTGCTTAAAGATTAAATTTTATCTTTATACTGTACATATAAATTTAATCTTTAAATTTTAGACATAATTTCTATAAATTTTAATTTTATCTTTATATTTTTACCTTATTATTATTGTATTATTAGTTTTGGTATTTAATTTTTTTTTATTATATATTAGAATTATGTGGCTATGA
The DNA here is from genome assembly GCA_020465985.1 of Centrapalus pauciflorus. NCBI lineage: Eukaryota > Viridiplantae > Streptophyta > Magnoliopsida > Asterales > Asteraceae > Centrapalus > Centrapalus pauciflorus. Next base: position 39,976 of record JAANYP010006576.1, on the reverse strand, counting down.
GTTAACATGTGCGACTTGGGAAAGAGGTGACAATGATAGGTTGGTGTTTCGAAGTCCGACCTGTATGTTGAAACTGACGGGTTGGTGTTCCAAACACCGACCCAAGCAATTTTAAAACACTTTCCAAACCCAACGTATTTGTAATATTCATTTGCTTTTCCGATTTATTTTTAAAATTTTTTTAGTATTAACTCATCATGCTCCCTTTAGCCAATTTAAAATTTGTCTAACTTAAAAAATTTAGTATATATTCTTAATAATTTTTTGCACATTTATTTTTGTTAAATAACGTAATAAATTATTTTCTTGGTGAGTTACACACCATTCACTTTATTAAACTACATATAATTTCTTTTTGTTTTTACAAATATAAACCCAAAATTATATTTTTAACGTAATATGTTTTAGAATCTCATGGTTTTTTTATTTATACCTTTAACTATTATATTTTATTAAATAACGTACCATTAGGTGGGAAAAAATCCTTATTGGTAGGCAACCACATTTAGCTCACGTGAAAACAAAATACATATATATTAATAATTGATTTCTCTTGTCGTGGTATGGGTATCAATGTCGTAAACCAGATTACTTAATTTTATTATTCATTATTTATTATTAAAATTCATCCAAAAAAACTTAAAAATACTAAACAAATGTTTTATATTGAATGATATTTAATACAACAATCGGTCAACGTCATCGGTTTGACGTACTTACGAAGTGATTGGGAATAAATACACGAAAACTTAGAAACCCACTAGGAAACTGCTAAATAAAATTATAAAAACAACCGTTTGACTTAGACTAAATGATCCACCAGAGAGCTAGAGGGTGTTTGGATTTGCGTTTGTAAAAATGTTGTAGTGTTTTGAAAACTAATAATCAGATAATAGCCGTAACCAAAAGTGCTGTCGGAAATGTAATGTTTGGTTTTACTTCTGCTGTTTGCTATCGTAATTATCAAATAATCAGTTTTTAAAGTGTTTGGATTTGCGTTTTCACTTGTAAAATGATCAAATAATAACTTATTAAGCAAATAAGCTACATTTTTTAACTTATGAAAAAGTGTGGTAGAACTAACGCTAAACGCAAATAATCAATTATAAGCGTATGCAATCCAAACACTTTAAATCAATTATTTGCGTTATTGTAACGCAATAAGCTAATAATATCGTTTATAACGCATAACCAAACACTCTCTTAATCTTGATTGAATATCGAGTTCGAGCTTTGCCAAGTGCGTTTCACCTCCACCAGGTTTGATTATCACTCTCAAAATGTCTAACAGTGATGCTAATGGCTAAGCATATGTTGTTCAAAAAAAAGTTATAAAAAACATCACTGCGTTCGATTTTTTTTTTTTGAAAGACAAAAAAAAAAAAGAATTTGAAAGAAAATATAAAAAATAATGAATACAGATTGAATTAAAAATTTTACAAATAATTTATATGTTTAACCTAAAATTATATAAAACAAACAATCTTTATAAAACTTAAAATTATTCCACGTCTTAAAACATATCAAACAAATTTCAACTTATTTTACGGGTTGGTTTTGTTAATATATATATATATATATATATATATATATATGTTTCAATCTCAATCCATCTCCTTACGTCTTCAACCACTGGACCTTTTCATCCCACTTTTCGATTCCTTCGCTGCAGTAGGTAACTCACTTTTCTACCCATTATAACTCTACTCAACCCTCCCTCCCTCCCTCATTCTTCTTCAATTGATTATATTCCTGTTTTAGGTTACTTCCCACTTCAAATTGCATGTCTTTGTATCCCAAGTTTCTATTTGGATCGGTATGTTATTATGTGGTTAACTCTTAAGTAATCCCGATTAGTTTTATTGATGCATGCTTTCTTCTTTTACTCATCATGATTCTCAAATTCCTGTTTTGTTTTCTGTTTTACTGATTTGTATGCGTGCATTTCCTGTATCACAACAGTATAGCGCAGACCTTGACTTTTGAATGTCACTTTCCCAAAGTCAATTTGCCATGGATTTGCTTTGCGTCTATCAGAAATTGTTATTGTTCCTTCTTGCAGGAAAATTGCTGTTTTTTTTTCTTGTTTAATTTCGTCCAATTTGTACTGCTTTGGTAACGCCTGTTTGCTGAATGCTGCAGTTAATTCAATTTCATTTGCATGTGTTTTGTATGTTTCAATCTGGATCGGTGTGACGGTGTGTGTGAATGAATTCCAATTACTTTTGTTCAAAAATATATTATTTATTTCTTTATTTTTCGTGTTTATCAGTTTGTGGTGTTTTAGACTTTTACTTGCGTACGTTTCCTCTAGCAAAACATAAAACCCAAGACCTTGACTTTTGAAGTGACTTTTCTAAAAGTCAAATTACAATGGATTTACGTCAATTTGAACACTGTTATTGTTTCTTATTGCAAAAGTTGTTATGGAATTTCATATAGTGATTAACGTTTTTAGGAAAAAAGTTTAATACATGCAACAATTTGACATCAAGAGTCAAAGTGTTACAAGCACCACCTTTTCCTTTTTCTACAAATTATTTATAAAGTTTACTTGGTGGTTATGATTTTTGCTTCTAATTTCAAATCGGGAATGAACATGTTTGACAAGTTGAAATTTGTCATTTTTAACTTTTTTTGGGAGATCGAAGAGAACACATATAATAGTTTAGAGTTAACTGTTTTTATATTGTAGTTTTATTAAAAGAGCGGATTAATCTACTACGAAACTATTCTTGTTAATGTTCTGTTTTGCTCTTCAGATTCTTATTGTTTTTGAAGTCATGATAAATGTCAAAGACTCGAAGTTAATTGAAATGTGACGCTAAAATGCGTAAACAAATCAAAAATATCAATATGAAACTTTTGTTTGGTTATATTAGGTGATTAAAGTTATATCTAAATTGTCAATGCGTTCCCGTCTAACCCTGGCACATATTTTGACTTGATAGACTGAGGATACTAGAGGAACTTAACCCCCTCCATCCACATATAGAATATAGATCACCAATCTGTTTAGGCGCCCTTATTACCATTTGGCATTATCTTATATTTACATGATTTGGGTAGTTTATTTATTTTATGTATTTACCTATCTCTTGATACGGATTGGATGGTTCCTCTATTTGATTAAGGAAATTGATATAAATTGCAGAGCTTGTGAGGACTAGAGTTCATGGGTGGTAAAAGTTCAAAGAGGGCTGTTCCCAGCCGGTATTCCTCATATGGCTCGGCATCAAATTCATGGACTCATCCGCAATCACCATATCCACAGTCACCATATCCTCAACCACCATTGAGTCAACCATATGCTTCCCCTTCTCCTTTTCAAAGCTATCCTGATCAAGCTCCTGAGGTTAAAAGGAAGCTTGAGAGAAAATACTCGAAAATAGATGATAATTACCACAACTTGGAGCAGGTAACATTATCATTTCGTTAAACCAAAACTCCTTTCACTCTCAATTAATAAGGGAAAGATCAAGCTTTCCTCATTATATTAGTAAAAAGATATACTTCACTTTTGTGAAACCAATGCCTTTCTCAAGTCTAAAGAACTCCAACAATAGGATCAATCTTGTTTTTCTGTGTGTAACATATTCATCCTTTCCTTGTATCTCACTCTGCATCTACAATGAATACATCTATGATCTATGATTTCTTATATAATTAGATCAAATTTTATCTTATTTTTTAAAAAATCTTGATATTTAAAGGTTGTGCTTTCATCATTTCTCGGGCTAATACCATAAAGACAAATGTACCGTAGCTGGTTTACTTTTCTAACGATGCTATATAACCTTCAAAATTGGAGATATATTACTTTCTAGACTAGTTTGGAACAAAGATTTGACGACTTGATTAACCACCCTCATCGGTGTTTGTGAAACTGGTGAACAACCAGTAATATGTTTGTCTTGTTTACACATATTTTTACTATTCCCAGGTTACTGATGCTCTAGCACGTGCTGGTTTGGAGTCTTCAAATTTGATTGTTGGTGTAGATTTTACCAAGAGCAATGAATGGACTGGTTGAATTTAATTTTTGATGTCTAGACATACTTATGTATGTTTTTGTGGGCCTTTTAAGAATGATCTTTACCTCTGTTGATGTTAGGGGCAAGGTCATTCCATCGAAGAAGCTTGCATCACATTGGAAATGAGATGAACCCTTATGAAGAAGCAATATCCATAATTGGGAGGACACTAGCTTCCTTTGATGAGGATAATTTAATTCCTTGTTATGGATTCGGAGATGGTATAAACCCGAACATTGTAGTCAAACTTGCTTGGGTTGTCCAAAGTAATTGCAACTTATGTTATTCTGTAATTCGACAGCTTCAACTCATGATCAGGAAGTCTTCAGCTTCTACCCAGATGACAAATTTTGTGATGGATTTGAGGATGTTTTGAGACGCTATAGAGAATTAGTACCTCAACTGCGGCTTGCAGGTTGAATTTAAGTTTTATCATTTTTGTTAAAAGCTTTCTTGTGAAAGTATCAAGTAATTGACATTTCAAATGTTAGGATTTTGGCATTTTGTTGCAAACAAACCACTGTTGATGCAAAAATGCTACATTCTAGACTGGCCAGCTCTAGACTAGCAATTTCCTATATTTTGCATTTACATGCTGACAGTTAATCTAATCGCTTATTTTTTCAAACTGCCTTATTTGTCATCTCTCAAAAATGATGATTAGTTTACAGCAAAAAGCCAAATAGTCAATCACTAGATCATTCTAGAAACTTACTTATGCAGTTGTGTCTATGTTCCTTTTGCACCCAAAACAGGACCTACATCGTTTGCCCCTGTTATTGAAATGGCCATTACCATCGTCGAACAAAGTGGTGGTCAATATCATGTCTTGTTAATCATTGCCGATGGGCAGGTAATTTTCAGGGGAAAATACTCAGTTTTGAAGTTACAGTTAGTTGATCATCACAAATCTATGGACATGCATGGCCATGTTGTTTTACCGCTGTTATATGTGTCTTTAAAATACCTTGGAAGCCCAACTGAATATCGATCCAACCACGTAATTCTGTGTTCTTGTTCATGTTTGGTTTTTAGTGTTATGCCTAACCAATATCATGCACCTGTGTATATGTTGCTTGGCTGCTAAAATTCACCTTTGTTCACAGGTCACAAGAAGTGTTGATACTGACCATGGCCAACTAAGTCCACAGGAAAGGAGAACGGTCGAGGCAATTGTGAAAGCTAGGTAAATTCCAAACGTCCAGTTTTGTAAGCTAGGGGATAAATCTATACGGAAACTCTTACCTACTAAAATGTTTTCTTATTCTATTTTTTAGCGAGTATCCATTGTCAATAGTATTAGTGGGGGTTGGAGATGGACCATGGGACATGATGAAGGAATTTGATGACAATATCCCTGCTCGAGCTTTTGACAATTTCCAGGCAAGTTTTATTTGGTGTCGATGGTAGTCATGAACCTATATATGGGCCTGTCAACCTTTTTTGAGAAATTTTATATGACCTATAACTTAAAAATGGTATAATTTAAACACGTTCCATTGACCTTTAACTAGGGATGGCACCTGCAGGTGGTGGCTCCACCCATGCCCACAGGTACCGCCGTACGGCCGTACCCACCGGTTATAGTGTTATGGAAATTTGATTCTTTTTACATGAATTTTATAGACCTATCTCCTATGTTTTGAATATCATGGGCCATTTTACCATGTCGAGTTTTCGACCAACGGTCACAAGCCCTATATATAATATGCTTCTGAGCTTGAATTATTTTCAGTCTCTGAACCATGCGTTTTGCTGGTTTTAGTTTGTGAACTTTACAGAAATTATGTCAAAGCGCATGGATTCTTCTAGGAAGGAAGCAGAGTTTGCTCTTTCAGCCTTGATGGAGATACCTTCACAATACAAGGCAACACTAGAGCTTAACTTACTGGGGTGAATTTTCATTTCGTCACGCACTTAATTATCCGTTCTAACCTGATTGGCTCAATAGTGTTTTGAATCATGTATTAACATAGAGTGATCGGCATTTTGAACCACTTTACTTGACACTTGTTTTCACACAACCAACATACTTGCAAATAGTTAACAGACAAAATTCAAGTTGGTGGAGAATAGTAAACACAAGACTCTCTGGTTGCCACATAGATTCGTAGAGTGTTACTTTTGCTATGTTCCAGCTAACTATGGTATTCCTTTTACCTTTTTCTGTATACTTGAGTGCTTTCATTTTGCATTTTTGCTAGTGCAGCGATTGTTTAAAAACAAAGTACCGAGTACTTATTCGCTTAATTCACAAAAAAATTATCATTTTTCTTTATTACTTCTATAGGTTGGTAAGCATTTTGAACCATTTTACTATATGCTTTTCTATTAAATTTTAACATGAAAATATGCAAAAGAAAAAATAGACTTGAGTTGGCGCCTTGGCGGAAACTCTCAGTGTAAAACTCTAGCTGCCATTGAATTATTTTACTGCTGTTTTCCAGTCAACTATAGTGTTTTACTGAAGCTATTTCCTTCAATTTCAATTTTTGCATCTTTTCTGATATGTTGATTTGTAAAAAGTAAAATGCCAAGTACAAAGTATCTGAAACATTTTCACTTGTACCTATGATATGGAAGCTGAGTCCTTATTTATATGTATGAATGCTCCTGTCAGTGCTCGTCGAGGGAAGGCTATAGATAGGGTTTCTCTTCCCCCACCATGTTATCGTTCAGCATCATCAGGTGGACCAAAGCCTTCACTCTCAACTAGTTTCCAACCAACGGTGCCTACTTTTGAGAGAAGAGAAACATCGGCCAAGTCAAGTTACCATGGGACTTCTTCCGCGGATAACAATGTGAGTGTTAGTCTTTATTAGCTTCTTCGTCATTACTTTTTAATTTAGGTTTAATGTGCTGGTTAGGGGTGTGTAGAACTTGGGTTAGAACCGAAAAACCAACAACATGAACCGGAGGAACCAATACCATTTGGTTTGGTCCTCGGTTCCGTTTTCTCTTTCATTCTTCTTGTTCAGTACGGTCCAGTTTTGTACTTTTTCATTGTAAGAGTCTGGAAAACCCCTTTGGTCCTCTGTTCCAATTCTTATCATTTTTCGGTTCTGTTCTGTCCGGATTTAGGCCGTTGAACACCCTGCCATTGTATAGCAAGAAACTATTGCATTTTTTCTAATTTTGGTTAACATACTTTATTTTTGTGATTTTTCATTAAAGTAAACATTGATTAATATGTAGGTCATTAAACTATGTGAAACTTGCTATATAAGGACTAAAACACTGACCCGAGTAGCAATTTTTAAATAGTTTGTTGATAGAGACCTGAATGCCCTGCTTGGTCCCTCGTCACAGTGGTGGTTCCGTAGCGCTCATGAGCACGGGCTAAGGGGTGGTTGAGCAACTCAAAACAAATACAAACTTTACTTTTTGTCATTTAGGTCATTAAACTATGTAAAAATTGCTGCTTAGGTTACCATTGGTCCCATGGTCGATGATGTAAATTGTATAACCCACAAACAAGGGACATGATATCTGGGTTTAAACTTTAGGCCTCCACATAAGAGATCCATGTCCACCAGGGTCAAGTAACTGATGGTAATGATATTTATTTCTTCTAACTAAAATTGAGGGTGTTTTGTTGAGAATATTAGCATCTAGGTAATGACAATGGAAATGATTGAAGATGCTTGGTGGTATATAATGGAATAACCCATTACCCTATAAGGGGTAATGAACCATGCCTTACGAAATTGGGGGGAATGAACTTGTCAGGTGTCACACATTCTCATTCATTGGCATTCCATTCTCATCCCTTGTACGAACCAAGTGCATCCTGAGAGACTTGAGAGCATGGGATATCCTATCCCTACATGTTTGCATAACTAAAAATAATGTAAATGTAGGTTACAAGCTAGAACCATAAGTTGTGTATATTACAACTTCAAATAAGCATAGTTTAATGCTTAATTTCACCTTTGTATGTGTATATATCCTAAAAGTGTCACAGTGGGAGCCTTTTGACTCAGAATGACGTAGGGTTTTGAGGGTGGATAGAGGCGCAGGGATTGTTTGCTGGTGGCTAGTGGTTGCTGGTCGGCGCTGGTGAGGGGGGTGCTGGCGGCGCTGGTGAGGGTGGTTGCTGGTGAGGATGGCGACTGGTGTGGTGTAGGGGAGAGGTGGTTGTAGGCGGCAAAGATTGCTGTAGCAGGGATGTGAGGGGCGGCCACTAGGGTTGTGCCTGGTGGTAGCCGACGACTGCTAGGGTTAGGAAACCTAGGCTCTGATACCAAGATAAACTTAGTAATCAGTAATTTGTTTGTATATTGTGTAATGTAAAGTACTGATTACAAGGGATTATATAAGAGATATATTTACACTCTAATCCCTATACTAGTTGCACTCTAATCCCTCTAATATGAGTAATTACATAAGTGTCTAATATACTTTAACCTTTGTTTGTGCATACTTTGCAGCTTTGTCCCATCTGCATAACTGACCGAAAGGATATGGCCTTTGGTTGTGGGCATCAGGTACATTTGCCCACGTATTCCTTATCCTACAAAGATGTTTTAAGTTCAGCTAAGTGATTTCTTTGTTTCTTGTGTTTTCAGACATGTTGTGAGTGTGGCACAGACCTTCAACTATGCCCTATTTGTCGCAGTCACATACAGACCAGGATCAAGCTTTATTAGAAGCTACACGTTTAAACATCTGCTCTTGTGGGGCAAGTTTGTTTTCTGTTGATATTATGTCTTTTCTGTGATTAATAATAATGCCTCATTTGTTCATCGATTGTATATGTTGCAGTTAGTTTGCCTAGGCACCGGCTAAGGAGGGGGGTAGGGGAAGTGTCGCCGGTATCTTTTCCGACGGTATAGTAATTTTCCATTAAGGTTTTCATGTGTAGTCGTCTTCGTTTCGTACAGGGTTAGTAATAAATTAGCCTAGCCATCAATTGATTTTGTTTTCAAATTCTTAAATACACGTATTATTTTAGTTTGATAAGCCCACATATTTTAACTAGGAAATGGCAACTTATAGCTTTGTATTTTCATGTTTGTTTCGTTATAGCCCGTGCATTTTATTTTGCACTCGTTTAGATTGTGTACTTTTAAAGTGTTTCGACTTGGTAGTTCAGCAATCTGAAAACCGGTTACTATCGATGGAATGCTGACGTATAGTTGGTGTTTCAATTCAGGTTGTATGTTTTTGGAAGAGTTTCGATTTATGGTGTATACTTTTCTTTACATATTTATTAATTGTACTCTCAAATTATTTTAATTTAGTAGTTTGAGTAATCTGATAACCAGTAGCGTGTGTTGATGTTTTATTCGTCACTACTTATTATACAATTTGATACCGGTTATCAGGTTCCTCAACTACCAAATTGGAACAGTTTTAATGTACAATTATTTAGTTTTTGTTGTTTGTTTACTCATTAAGGTTGTTATTATAGTAGTTTTTAGGGCTTTTTGATCATTATCTGCGTGAAGGTAGAGTTGTCAAATTGTTGTGATTTATTACTCGGTTCAATTGTGTTATATTTTTAATACTTGCTCAAATTGTTAGTGTTACATACATAACAATACACTCGTATATTCATATATATTCAGTGTCATTTAAAAGAACTGGAAGACCTAAATGTATGTGAATGTTTTGTTATGCTGTCATAATGTTAAGTTATTTATTAATATGCACAAAAATGGTTAAGTTTCCAGTATCCGCCGCCGTTCTTTTGGTCCGTAAGAGTTGCCAAATCTGAGGATAAGCTTTTCTTGTGATCTTTTTAAAGCAGTTATTAATCAAAGGTTCTGTTGCACAACTTCTGGATGTGCGATACACATTTCTTTAGTAAGACAATCAAAAAATTTCTCATAATTCTCTCCAGTTTCCTTGCTACAAATACCTTAGACTCATCTTTCAATTGAGATCATCTTTCTATCGATCGAATTCTACCATGGACGGTAGACGAGCCTCATGCAGTTTGGCCGACTGCTTGATACTTACAATAGTTCTTTTACTTTCGAATCCTGTCGTATGTAACAAGACAGTCGTGCGTAGCCAGTGGAACTGGAAACTTTTGTTGAACAACACAGGTGTCGTAGCCATGCACATGGCAGTGACCCACCAGAGCAAAGTTGTCATATTCGATCAGACGGAGGCGGGCCCGTCCCAGTACAGGTTACGTCGACAGCACAATGGAAAGAAGTGCACAGCTAGTGATGGTTTGGCGGCGTCAGCATGCTATGCACATTCGGTGGAGTATAATGTGTTGAAGAACAAAGTGAGGGCTCTACATCTTGCAACTGATACTTGGTGCTCGTCGGGTTCGTTTTTGAGAAACGGAAGTCTCCTTCAAACGGGAGGTAATGGAGAAGGGTCGAGAAAAATACGATATTATAGACCTTGTACCAATAGACGATGCGATTGGAAGGAACTAAAGAAGCAGTTGTCAGTTAGGCGATGGTATGCTTCGAGTCTCTATCTTCCACAAGAGAACGGTGTTATTGTTGTTGGGGGCCAATTAGCTTTCAGTTACGAATTCGTACCAAAATCTTCGGACTCGAGTAAGCCATATGATCTTCCGTTCTTGCGTCAAACGTATGAGCAAAACTCGAAGGGAAACAATTTGTACCCTATCTTGCACTTATCAAACAATGGACATTTGTTCATTTTTGCCAACCGTGATTCTATCCTTTTCGATTATAAACGACGTAAAGTCTTGAAGAAGTTTCCAAGGATCCCAGGGAACGGAGGCCGTAGCTACCCGAGCACCGGTTCTTCTGTGATTCTTCCTTTAGACCACAATGACAACTTCACTAAAGTTGAGGTCATGGTTTGTGGTGGCGCGGCCCATGGATCCTATGCTGCAGCTCGGCGGCATAAACACTTGATGGCTTTACGGTCTTGCGGCAGAATGGTCATCACCGGTGACCACCACCATTGGCGAATGGAAAACATGCCCGGACCAAGGCTCATGAGTGACATGTTGATATTACCAACCGGTAACATCCTGATCATCAATGGTGCGAAACGAGGTTGCGCAGGATGGAATACCGCATCAACTCCAGCTCTCAAACCTTACCTTTACAGACCAAAACATGCGATGGGCCATCGGTTTCGGGTTCTAAAGCAGACGAAAATCGCCCGGTTGTATCATTCATCCGCCGTCATATTACCCGACGGTAGGATCTTGGTTGCTGGTGGAAACCCAAATAACCGGTACATTTTGAACGGTGTGATTCACCCAACCGAGCTCAGGCTACAAGCTCTTATACCAAACTACATGAGCAAAAGATTTGACCACCTTCGGCCAAAGAACGTGACCGTCATTTACTCACGACATGAATTCGGTGTAGAAAACGGAAGGACTTTTAATGTTAGTTTCAGCCTGGAGAGCAAGTCGAGGAATTTGAGTATCGTGGCGTATGCACCACCGTTTACGACTCATTCGTTATCTATGAATCAAAGAATGGTGAGACTCGAGTATTTGAGTTCGGAGAGTGGTGGTGTCGGTAGGGTTCAGGCGATGGTGGTGACTCCGCCTTCAATTCATGTCGCACCACCGGGGTATTACATGCTCACGGTGGTTAACAGTGGTGTTCCGAGTAAATCTTCATGGCTTAGGATCCTTTAGAAATGCGTACAAATTTAAGTGAGAAATCATCAGCAAAAAATCATTTTTAAGTTAACGTTTTTTATAATATTTAAATGTTCAGTATATATGATTATATGTATCATGTAATTTTATGGCTAGCAATTAAGCTAATTAATTATTAGTTAAATTTAAAGATTACTTTAGTATTCATGAATATTAATAAATCAATGTGTTAAACATTTAGGGTGCGTTTGGTTTGGTGATGGATTTGAAAGAAATAGAAAAAAGAATACGAGGAATGAAGAAATCCATAAGTGCGAATGAGTTTGAGTTTTTTGGTAATCATTTCCACATATTTGGTAATCATTTATCAAACAAACAACATTTATGAAACATACACTCATTCCGTACCATCAAAACTCAGGAAATAAACACACCCTTAAAGTCTTAAACCACATTTCTGAGCTCCGACAATGGCAACTTGGCAAATAGCAAACAATAAAGACGGCATCGACTTTTCACATTCATTAATAATCAGCTAAAATCAGTAATCAATTGTTTGATAATAAATGCGAATGCCAGTCAACGTTTCAAACATCCAAAATTCCCAATATATCATAGACACTCACTCGTTTCTTTGGTTTTGTGTTTTATTTTTTCAAAGTCCACAAGTTATTTATTCACTCCGGTTTTTAGAAAAATTTTGTTTTTTTTTTCATAATCAACCTTGATTTTTTCCATAAAAAACATGTTTTTATTATTTTTCTCTAAAAAATCCACAAACTTAAGGATTTTTTTGAAAAAAATAAAGAAAATTTTCAAAAATCACAAACAAATATATTACTTAAGAATCTATCTATTCTATTAAAACAGTAAACAGATGTCACTTGGCACCTAACTAGAATGCCACTTGGCATAACGTGGATACGACACGTGTATAATCTATAATTTCCATATTAAAATAATAATTGCATTAATTAAATTAATTTAGAAAAAAAAAATATTCTCCTATTATTTTGGATTTCAAATTTAAATTTGAGTCTATAACTCATATATTTTGTTGGCTTCTTATCCAAACTTCTTAGCTTCTATATTTTTTTTTCTTTTTTGGTTATTATTTAATTTTTATTTATGTATTTTACATTTAACCCATTCTATATATTTTATATAATCACTTTAACAGTATAATATTGCTATTTTGTTTGTAGTTTCTGTAATAATTTTTCAGATTTATATATAGTTTTGAAAAAATAAGTTATCTACTATTCCGTGTAGTACACGGGTAATATACTAGTTATATTAGTAAAAAATAACACGAATGGACTAAACCGTAAAAACATGAAAAAATATTGTTTTTTTTCATATTAACCTTTCTTAATATATAAAAATTGTTTTATTAATATTTTTAACTAAATTATTAGGACAAGGACAATTGACAGTTGACACTCATTGCTCCACTTTCTTCCACACGCTTATTGGAAGGAAGAAAAAAAAAAAACTAAAATTCCACGTCGAACAACAGCAATTCTATAATACAATACATATTACCATGTCACTCGTTCAATTGAACAAAACTATGTGTTATATTTCCATCTCAGGTCATCGTCTCCGCCGTTAACCACCGCCAATGGCAACCGTCAGCCACCTCCCACTATTTTTCTTCACCCTAGCCCTTTCAGTTCTCGCCAAACCCAACCTTGACGCCACTGACCACCATGCTCTCTTGACAATCCTTCAGGATTTGGGTGTCTCCGGGGAGATCCAGCGCCATGAAAACATCTGCAACAACACCGGAATATTCTGTGAACGGAGGATTTCAAATAAGTTGTATGTTCTTAAGGTCACCAGAATTGACTTAAAAGCTCAACGGCTAAGAGGGTTTCTATCGCCGGCGATAGGCCAGTTATCGGAACTCAAAGAACTATCTTTCCCTAACAATTTCCTTTTTGATGGTATCCCACCGGAACTCCTCTCCTGCCGGAAACTTGAAGTTCTAAACCTCCGTAATAATAAATTTTCTGGCGAAGTTCCAGCTGAATTGTCTTCTCTCATCCGCCTCCGTATGCTCGATCTTTCTTCCAATGAATTTTCCGGTGGCTTGGATTTCTTGAAGTTTTTTCCAAACCTCGAGAAACTCTCTCTCGCCAACAATATGTTCGTGGGAAAAGTTCCGGTCGCGTTACGTTCTTTTCGAAACCTGCGGTTTTTTAACATCTCCGGCAATAGTTTATTGGAAGGCCCGTTGCCGGCGTTGAATCAATTGGAATCTCCATCGCCGGAGCTAAAGAAGACAAGCTATAAACGTGTACCAAAACGTTATATCCTTGCGGAATCGACAAATTCTTCAGCGAATCAAACGGAAAACAAAGACTCCGATTCAGATTATTTCGGAGCTCCGGCACCAGCTCCAACACAGCAGCCAAATCAAAATCATAGAAAAAGTAGAAAGAAACTTATGGGTTGGATTCTAGGGTTCTTTGCTGGATCAATTGCAGGGTTTATCTCAGCATTGATCTTTTCCATTCTCTTTAAATTGGTTATTATTATGATTAAAGGTGGTGGCAATCAAGCAGGTCCGGCCATCTTTAGTCCGGCGATCAAGTCTGAGGAGCTTGCATTTCTCGAGGACGACGATGCCATTGCGACGCTGCAAGTCATCGGAAGAGGTGGTTGTGGAGAAGTGTACAAAACCGAAATACCCGAAGGGAAAATTCAAACAATTGCCATTAAAAAGATCATACAACCACCGAAAGACGCGGCCGAGCTCACCGAAGAAGATACGAAACTCCTCAACAAGAAAATGCGTCAAATCCGATCCGAAATCCAAACCGTCGGCCAAATCCGCCACCGCAATCTACTCCCGTTACTCGCCCACGTTTCACGACCAACTTGTCATTACCTAGTTTACGAGTTCATGAAAAACGGCAGCTTGCAAGACATCTTGCAACAGGTTAAAGATGGTACTAGAAAGTTGGAATGGCTCACAAGACATAAGATCGCGATTGGAATCGCGTCAGGACTCGAGTATCTCCACTTGAATCACACCCCTCGTATAGTCCATCGAGACCTAAAACCGGGAAACGTCCTCCTTGACGATGACATGGAGGCTCGAATCGCGGATTTCGGGCTTGCAAAATCGATTCCTGAAGCCGACACTCACATGACAAGTTCCAACGTAGCGGGAACTTTAGGGTACATTGCGCCCGAATATCATCAAACGATGAAGTTTACGGATAAATGTGACATCTACGGTTTCGGAGTGTTACTAGGAGTCTTGGTGATGGGAAAGCTTCCGTCCGACGAGTTTTTCCAGCACACGACGGAGATAAGTTTGGTGAAATGGATGAGGAAGGTGATGACTTCGGATAATCCGAAACAAGCAATCGATCCAAGTCTTTTGGAAAACGGGTACGAGGAACAAATGCTTCTTGTTCTTAAGATTGCTTGTTTTTGTACCCTTGATGATCCGAAAGAAAGGCCGAATAGTAAAGATTGTAGGTGTATGTTGGCTCAAATCAAGCATTGAATTGTTGTTTTATATATAGGTATATATTTTCTGATTTTATTTTACAAAATATATGTTTGAAAATGTAATATATGTTATGTCGAATAAAAAATAACGATGTACTTATTTGTCGATTAACTACATGTAATATACGATGCTAGCTTTTTCTCATGTGAAATAGTTATTTAGGAATCTACATAGTTTGACCGAAACCGATCGAACCGGCAAACCAAATTAATTTGGTCGGCTTGACCGGTTGAATCCTTAAATGGATGACTAGTTTAGTAAAGTTATAAACCAAGAATCTGGTTTGGTTTGTGTTTTAGGAAGTGAAAATGACCAAGTAACCGAACCGAATAGCGTGTGTATGTAGAGGTTCAATGGCAAACATTGATGCATTGGGAACCATTGAGAACCAAAAATGCATAATCTATATATTATAATAAATGAAAACATTCTAGTGTCACATGTCATCTTCTTTATGCATCATTTTTAGGTTTCCTTCCCATTTTTCTTAAAATAAAACCAACCCTATTTGGCAAATACATTTTTCATTTTATTCATTAATAATGATTAATTAAATCTATAACTAATATTTATTTGTATGTAAATTAACTAAGAATATTTTAGTAAATAGACTTAATTACTTCAATGATTAAAATCCATCATTAATAATAATAAACATCTAATTCTAACGCTTGAAAATTTATAATATGCTTCATATTATACAAAAATTCAATAAATTCAGTATGCCAGTTTACAATCAGAATTTTTTATTTTTTAAATAATATTTTAAATTTATATATTTTTAAACTTATAAACAATATATATTATCTATACATTATAATAAAATACAACATTCTATTGTCACGACATCGCTTTTTGGGGTTTCCTTTTATTTTTACAAAAAAAAAAAAAAAATCAACCCTATTTTGCAATACAATTTTCATTTTATTCATTAAAAATGATTAAATAAATTTATAACTAATAATTATTTTTTATCTAAATTAATTAAGAATATTTTAATAAATAAACTTAATTTCTTCAAGGATTAAAATCCACCATCAAAACTAATTAAAAACTAATTCTGGTGTTTGAAATTTATAACATGCTTCATATTTTATAAAATTTCAAGAAATTCACTATGCTAATTTAGTATTAGTATTTATTATTTTTATAATAACGTTTTAAGTTTATGTATTTTTATAAGTTATAATTAATAATAAATATACTTATGTAATACATTGGTCAATAAGCTAGTTATATTATATAACCCAAACATTACAACGAGGCTCAAAGTAAATAGCTATTATGAAGATGATCTAAAACAATATTTAAATCCGGAAAAAAAAAAATTAAAACTTAAATGCATGAAAATTCAATTTTGAACTTAAATTTATTAGTTTTATCTAATATTATTATAAGTATAATATAATATTTAAAATTATTAATATCATTTATTACTTATTATTAAAGTATAATACAAATTTAAAAATTAATTTTATATCAACCCATGTTTATCATGGGTTAATAGACTAGTAAATTACTAAGGATGCACTAGGGGCATTATTGAAATACTTATTATACTAAAATTAATTAATTTTAAAAGTAGAATAAAACCTGATTAGGAATGTAAATCTAAAAATTAACAATATTCTCTATTTATCTTCACATTTCTCTCCCTCACCTCTCTCTTTCTCTCTCCCCCCTCTCCATCCTTGGCCCCCCCCCCCCCCCTCTCCCCCTCTCGATGATGATTCCTACATAAACTCGTTGAAGATGAACACGATGCATCTGACCAATTCTCTCTCTCAACTCTCTCTTTCTCTCTCCCCCCCTCTCCATCCATGGCCGCCTCTTCTCTACCCCTCTCCATCCATGACGATTCCAACATAAACCCCTTGAAGATGAAGATGAACACGTTGAAGATTAACATGATGCATCCGACCATGATGATGAACATGTTGACGACGAACACGATGCATGATGATGACCGAAGATTACAATAAATTTATGACCAAAGAAAGACGATGATGCATGGTGTTTATCCGATATTTATGAAAGACGAATATGATGCATCATGTTTATAAAGATGAATCGTGTTTGAAGATGAATCTGATGAACATGCATCATGATTTTTTATAAATCAAATGAAGATGCATCGTGTTTTGAAGATGAATCCAATGAAAATGCATCACCATTTTGATGATGCATGATGGTGGGACGAAGAAGATGATGAATATGGCCGAAAATGAGGATGAAGAACCGAGATGCATCACGAATTGAATAATGAACATTAGATGCATCGACATCCTTTTTTAATTTGCTTAGATTTTGTAATTTTGGAAGTGTATCAATTAATTATATTAGCATTTGTTGTTTAGCTATTTGATTGAATATTCAATTAATATAAAATTAATTTATATTTGAGTAGATATATTTATGTTTCCCAAAATACCCCTATGCATACCAAATACGTGCATCACGTGATGCAACAATGATCATTTAATCTAAATGTTGTGATTGGTTCTTGTTTTGGTCCCGATACATATGGTTTCCATAGAACCTGACCATACATATATAGGATGTTCAATTGAGAACTTTTATGCATCGAGATACAAAAGAACATGTATCATCCATTAGATCAAAAAAGTGTGTGGATTAGATTAATGACAAAATGATAAATACCGAAAACAAACAAAAAACGAAGACGGTTAAAACCGGTTCAGTTTTTGGAAAACCCGTAGAATTAGAACCGGTTTGGATATAGCCTTTTTAGCCCGTTTGGGTCTGTTTTAATCGAGTTGGGTTGCAAAACTGTTTGGAATTTTAAAAAAAAATACTGTTTGTGACAATTTTTTTTTTTACCATTTTTATCATCCCTAACATTCTATAATTATGTTGGGTTTGGTTTAATTACACCACTAAAACGCATTCCTTACCGAAAATTTGAAAAAACGCTCTAAAAAGCATTCTTGGTTTATTCACTTTATTTTTGACGTTTTTAGTTAATAAAATTTTAAGTTTTTAGTACGTTTACGTTTTAATACGAATTATATTTAATTATGAAGTTTTTAGTAATTAATAAAAAATGTAAGTTTGATTTTTTTTAGTTAATAAAATTTGAAGTTTTTAGTAAGTTTATGTTTGAATTAGTTTATTTAATAATTTTTGAATTTTTCAGTTATGTTTGAATAGGTTTTTAGTAAAATAAAATATTTGAATAAGTTTTTAGTTAAAAAAATGTTTGAAATAGTTTTTTAAAAAAATAAATAAATAACCGGTATTTCAAGCCGAACCGATTACAAACCGGTTAGGTTAGGTTTGAAGTTTTCATCTCCCAAACCGGTTTCCAACCCGAATCTGTTTTTGAAGTTTGACAAAAACCGGTCCGGTTTTTAAACCCAAACCGAAAACCGGTCAAACCCGGTTTTGTAAATCTCTATCATGGGGTCCAACTTTAATTTGGTCACAAAATTAGCTCAAACTAGCCATGATGGATTTTGTTCTGTTCTCGTAAAGATATAAAAACAACATAAAGTAAAAAATTTAACATTAAATTGTTCTAAATTCAAATCAAAATTATCAAATGGCAAACTTATAATGTAAAATAAGATAAATTAAATTAAATATATTTAAAATTTAACATATGTTTATCAAATTGTAATGACTGAAACAAGATTAATCGATATACAATGTTTGCTTGATGTGAATTTGATACGGGACAACTTTATATGTACACCGGTCATTTTACTAATCATACATTTATTCTTAATGATACCATGCTGTAACACCCGGCCCGAACCCAGAAATGCCACGTCAATACAATACACAGGTGGCAATAACGCAATAACTCTATAACACATAAGTCAGGAGAATACACTAAAATCACTGATAATTTAAACTTTCGCAATAATATCACTAACACATATTATCCGCTAAATCACAAAAGCCCAAAAGCTGCTAACATAATTATTACTGATCAGATCATTACACAAAACTAACACAAAGCTTCCCAGATAATCCTCGATCCCGAATCAACAAGCACGGCTACTGATCTCGTCGCTGATACCCTGAACATGGTAGACTCGAATACGTAAGCTCGGAAGCTCGTGAGTACACGAGTTCCGTTTTAAACCGCGGGACTGTTTTCCGCGTCATAATTGTGCAATTAGCTTTGTACATGTGTATATTGTGTATTGTGAAAGAGACAGGGACGTGAGCCACAGGTATGATTCTATTCCTACATATGTGATATATGTGCATTAGATGAGATCCAGTCCGGGGGTCTGTGATGAGTTCCGTACGGACGGCGATTCGCGATAGGTGATCGCGCGAGTTGACTGTCCCTAACAGTACTTGGGGCGTGTATACACGGCAGGGCCTGTAGCCGGTTCGCGCCCGTGCTACAGGGTGTGAGCTAACCACCGGTGCGCACGGTTGTTAGAGAGAGATTAAATGTAATCTGTGAATTTCACGGCATTAACAAAAAAACCTGTGAATGATGAATATATGATTAATAAAAATGAAGGTAATAAGGGTTTATATATATAGCAACACTCTTTGGTATAATATTAGGTATTTTAATAAAAATGAATAAGTTAATTTCATATATATGACATTATGACTTTCACAAGCTTTAAGAATTATAAATGAAATTGGACCAAAAAAATGGGTTACTCTTGACTTAAATTTAAACTTTGGCGTCCAATATCTAAAAGTCTTGAGTTCTAATTTATTTACATAAAAAATACTAAAAACAATTTATATTTTTGTGGGGTCGATTGACCCATAGTCATTCATTTGAAATCACCTCTGTTGGGATCAAATTTATACAAAAGTAAACTAGTTTAGGAATTCACGTATTAGGTAAATTTAAATTTAATATAATTTGAATGTAAATTTAAATTTTATCTATTCATCAATATTTAGATATATAAGAAATAAATATTGTATTTATCTTTTATTATACTTATTAATCCTTATAAATATAAAAAAATGAATTTTATTTATTTTTTATTCTATTTTAAAAAATAATATTATTATTTATTTTTTTAGGTAAAATGTGTTGATGACACATGACAATTTGTGTTCTCTTTTTTATTATATATGTATTGGTTAATATATATATATATATATATATATATATATATATATATATATATATATATATATAGTCAGGTTCAAAAAAGTACCTCTCGAAATCAAGTGCACCCGAAGGTACCAACCTTAAAAAACTTTTTTTAAATTTTTTTCTCATAACCATGTTTAAATTAATGTTATACACATGATATATGAATTTCACATACATTCACACATTCTGTGTCCTTAAAACTTATGTGAATGCTCAATGCATATTTATGTGAATGGTCATCCATGTGAATGGTCATTTCACACAATGTGAATGGTGTGAATGACCATTCACATGATCTTTTTTTATCATTCACAAGATTTATGATGTTGCTCCTTTTGAAAAAAAGTCTTATAATGTTGTCTTATACATGTTTATTCAAAAAAAATATATGTGAATGATCATTCACATTAGGGTACGCTGGGTACGCTGGAATCTCATAGGTACGCTGATGAACCTGATTCTATATATATATATATATATATATATATATATATATATATATATATATATATATATATATATATATATATATATATATTAAAAACAATAAATTTTATTTATTACTTTAAAAATGATAAATTATATTTATCTCTTATTATTCATAAATTAAAAAATAATAGAGTATTTATCTTTTTAACAGTAATACTTGTGTTTATCTTTTTTATAATGATAAGTTTTATTTATCTTTTCCGTATAATAATCTATCTATATATATATTTAACTAATATTTTGTATATATATTTCCGATACATATTTAGAGGGTGTTTGATTTAATGAATGAAATTATTAGCTTATTACGTTACAATAATGTAAATAATTGGTTTCAAGTGTTTGGATTGAATACGTTAATAAGAGGGTGTTTGGTTTTGCGTTATTTACGAGATTATTAGTTTATTTCGTTACAATAACACAAATAATTAGTTGAAAGTGTTTGGATTGCATACGTTAATAAACGATTATTTGTGTTTAGCGTTAATCCTACCACATTTTTCATAAGTTAAAAAATAAAGCTTATTTGTTTAATAAGTGATTATTGAGTCATTTTACAAAATAAAACACAAATCCAAACAATTTAAAAACTGAATACTTGATAATTATGATACCAAACAGCAGAAGTTAAACTAAACACTACATTTTTTACAACACTTTTTGTTACAATTATTATCAGGTTATTAGTTTCCAAAACGCTACAACATTTTTTCAAACGCAAATCCAAACACCCTTTAAGTGCTTATTTGCGTTTAGAGTTAATCTTACCATGTTTTTTCACCGGTTAAAAATGTAGCTTATTTGTTTAATAAGTGATTATTTGGTCATTTTGCAAGTTAAAACGCAAATCTAAACACTTTAAAACTGATTATTTGATGATTATGATAGTAAATAGCAGAAATTAAACCAAACACTACATTTTTTAGCACTTTTTGTTATAACTATTATCTGATTTTTAGTTTCCAAAACGCTACAACACTTTTTAAAACACAAATTTAAATACCCACTTAACTTCCAACATGAATGTTTAGAACCAATGATAAAACCATGTAGTTATCAATCATTTCTCACTGCAAGAAAAATGATATTTGTCTACGAAACAATTATCAAGGGATTACCAATGGAAATTGGTTCCCTCACTATTTCGTCGATAATCCATCGGTAACAATTGATGAAATACCAACGAAAAGATATCATTAAGTGATCTTTCGGTAGTCAATCTATCTGTGATCCCTCGGGTAATTGTGAAACCGTAATCCTTCAAAAATCGGTCGATAATACTGATGGATTTGTTTCTTCTGAAATTCTCTCACTGAAAGTCATTTTTTCTAGTAGTGTATGTCTAATAAGTCCTTGATGAATTAATAAAACAATGAATATGATGTTTAATCGAAAAAAATAAACGAAAAACTTAATAAGAAAAAAATCTATTTTATTGTACCATTTAGTTCGTTGGAATGTTTACAAAGGAATTGAATTTCATTAAGAGATTAGAATATGTTATTAACTAAAAATAATGGTTTTATTTTCATTTTGATCATTTAAGTTATAAGAAATGTGTTTTAATAAAAATTTCTATAATCTATACTATATATAATAAGAAAATCACTTGGAGTTTCTGGACCACTGGATTGAAAGAAATCAATGGTCCAGATTAATGACAACTCATAATTATTTATGAAATGTCTCTTATACCCTTAATTAAAATCAATAATTATATCTATGTCATTTTTCAATTCATTTCCAAATTTACTACCTTAATTTAATTACATTAAATTTTGATTTTAATTTTTTCATTAATGAATTAATATTTACCTAAAATAAATATGTGTCATCATTAGCCTTAATCATAGTTAAATTCAAATGTAAAAATTTGGATTGAAATGTAGAAGTGTAGTAAATAAAGTTAAAAATTTTTGTTAATTATTTTGCTAACAAGATTCAAAATTTAATTGATAAAACTTCAATTGTAAAATATGATAAATTTTGATTGTTGATTTTCAGATATTCCATTTTAATATTTTATCATTTTCAAAATATATATACATTCACATAATTGAAGTTTTTTGTTTTTTACATTGATATTTCATATTTGAAGTTAATAAATATTAAAAGAAACATTTTTTTGCAAACACATGTGATCTGTTTTTAATAATACAATATAATAATTTTTTTTATTTGATATCAAACAACTAAATATTTTTTTTATCTTTAATTTAACTAGCTTTCAATTATTTTATTTTAATTATATATAAATTTTATAATAATTTATTAAAATATAAAAAAATATGTATTTTTGTAACATCCGTTAATTTGACCTGGTATGTGGAATTATTTTAGTGGATAAATAATTTATTAATATTGGGTTGGTCCGATTATATCCCGTTTCGTGGATTAATACGTGTCGGGATTGGGCTTGCGTGTCACCGGGTTATAATTTTAATGAACGGATTATATTTTCGGGATCGTGGGATTAAATGGGTTAAATGGGCATAAATATTGAAAATGTGATATCGGGTTCGGGTTAATGGGTTCGGGACCGGGTTGAGATAAAGACGTACATATAGATGTTTATCCTTTCTTCCTTCTTTCATTTGCAATAACCCTAGAGTGTATATGTGTGTGTATTTGTGAGCTCCAGCAGCAGAATTGAAGCCCCAAGCCTCAGATTTTGATTGTAAAACCTTGGGATTTAGCTTCTTCTTCTTCTTCTTGTGTGTTCTTGAGCTCAATCAAGGTAAGGGTTCTTGTGAATAGCCTCCAATTGATGTATGTATGTTGTTATGATTTGGGAATTGGTTGATAACTCAAAGAGGCAGGTTATGTATGGTTTTTGTATGCTTATTTGTGACTAATTCGGGTATGGATGGAGTTTAGTACTCCTGGGCTGAAGCTGAAAATCGCAGGTCAAGAACAGGGATTTCGCGGTGTCGCGGCGCGACGACCAGGGGGTCCGCGGCGCGACTAACTGCCTGCATTGAAAATCCGAGTTTAACTTTGTAAATTGAGTTTGGGTCGAATTGTATCGGGTTTTCTTCGGGATTGCTCGGGCTGTGTTTTGTTGGGGTTGGGGTCTTGTTTGGGATTGCCTTGAGTCGGGTTTGAGTCGAGTTTCGGGTATTAATCGGGTTTCAGTTTCGTGGGACTATCGGGTTTGAATTGAGTCCGAATTGTTGTAATCATGTGATATGTGTTAATTGGGAATTGCGATTGATTGTTGGGCTATCCGTGTGATTACAGGGACTAGTGGATCTCGAGCAGGGTTCGAACAGGGAGGCCAAACTTCGGGGAACCAATCAGGTGAGTACTCGAGACGTTTTCTAAAACGCGCGCCATCCTTTACGTTATAGTTGAATAGCTATATTGTGCGTGTTATATCTATGTGAGACAGGGACGTGAACCTCAGGTATGCTCTATTCCTTATACGTGTTATGTATGAGATGCGAGATCGGTTCAGGGGTCCGTGATGAGTTCCATACGGACGATAAGTCGCGAAGGGGAATCGCGCGGGTTGACTGTCCCTTACAGTCCTTGGGGCGTATATATACGGCAGGGCCTGTAGCCGGGTAGCTTCCGTGCTACAGGGTATTACCGACCATTGCTGTGTGCAATGTGTCCACCGGGGAGGGGTCCCCGCAGGGCTGTGTACTCCGATCTCATACTTGTGCTTTATACCTGAGATGTGTGTCGGGCAATCGGGACAGGGGCAGGGACAGGGTTTGCGTGCTATGTGCTATGTGTTCTGTGCAGTGTCAACCCTCGCGTGCTCACGGGCTTTATAGCTCACGTTATCGAGTCTAACATGTTCAGGGAATCAGAAAGGACCGCAGCCACAGCCGAGGTAGATCCGAGATAGATTGAAGATCTGTGATGGTTTTGTGTCTGTATAAAACAATGTAATTAGTGATCGGGACTATGTGTTTTGTTATATGGGATTATGAAATGTAATCATGGGTTATTATGTATGAAGTTTAAAGTTTTAATTAACCGTAATCTGCATTATCCTATGACACGTGCGTTATGGATCCGTTGCGTTATTGCCACCTATGATATTGTATTGACGTGGCATTTTCGGGATCGGGAGGGGTGTTACAATTTTCTAAATCAACTCATGTATACATGGGTTGATTAACCTATATACTATAATAAAAGAAAACAATTCATGTCATATGTTACTTCTACAATACAAGAAAATTTTATTTTTCCACCTCTTTTTCCAAAATTAACACCTTAACTCAATTGCATTAAATTTTGACTTTATTTTTTTTCATTAATTAATTAGTAATAAATTAGATTTTGTAACATTTAAAATTAATGTTTACCTAAAATAAATATCCATCATTATTATCCATGATAATCATAATTAGATCCAAATGTAAACATTTGAATTAGTTATGGAAATTATTATTATTATGTATAATAAAGGAAAACATCAAATGTCACGTGTCACCTCTACGTTCACCAAAAAGATAATTACAACTTATAAAAAATAAAGATTAATACAATGTAATATTTAAAAAAAAGATAAATATACTCTATTTTTTAATCTGTAAATAATAAAAAATACACAATTATTATTTTTGTATGTTTTTATTTTTACTCATATACAATTTATATAAATAAATTTAATTAAAAATATCCACGTGATACGTGGGTTATAAACTAGTTATTATTTTATAAGCCTCTTTCCTTCCCTTTTATATATCGGATTAGGTTGGAAAGTTTTATGGCTTTATGTATTTTTTGTTTATTTTCATCTTAATGTCCAATAAAAAAAATTATTATTTTATTTTTTTCTATTTATTGTGATGATGAAAATTCAAAGAAGAGGAGACTTTGACTGAAGTCGTCTCTCTCAAGTCGCCTATGCTGACCCCCACGGCAAGGCCAAATGATAAATAGGGATAGGAGTCAGAGCATTTATCGAACAACATGAGCTCGGCTTGAACGAGTCAATTTTTTATCGAACCCGAAACTCAAGCTTGAAAAGATTAACTAGCCGCGCTCGAACTTTAAATAACTCGGCTCGAGTTTTTATCAAGATTTCGAACCTTCTATATATGTACATATTATGTTGAGTTTTTTAAATAATTTGAGCATCGAGCCTTTTATATATATACACACACACATATCAAGTTGAGTATTTATTAAACGTTTCGAGCTTTTCATGTATCAAGCTGATATTTTATGGAGTTCGAGCTCAAGCTAAATGCCAAAAAAACAAACTCAAAAATTATTTATATAAAGAGAAAATTATACAAAAAACAAATGCACTTTTATAAATTAAGATATTTTATAATGGATTAATGAATAAATTTATTGATTAATTCGATGTTGAACCATTAAAAAATATTTTTAATAAAATTCATGAACGATAATTGGGGTTTCATGAATAATTATTTGAATTGTTTTCCTTAAATGAAATCAAAAAATAATTCAGAACATCAAATAATATTAACCATAAATTAATAGTTCGACCAATAATTACAATCCAATAATTTTCATTTACAATTCTAAAGTATATATAAAATTTTATATATAAAATTTGTATCATCAACTGTTATAACGGCATCGGTTTTGAAGAAATATAACATGCTTACAATATATTTTTAAGTGCTAATAATTGTATGTTTGTTCACTTGTAAAACTTTATTGTTAAAATTTTAGAGTTATAAGGAAACGTGGGAAATTTTGAATGTGAGCCCCTATAGCTCAGTGGTAGAGCGCCAGTCTTGTAAACTGGAGGTCTGTAGTTCGATCCTGCATGGGGGCATCAATAAAATTAATTTGCATTTTTTGTTTAAAACATAATTCTAAAACTTGTTGATAAAACAATTGTGCCAATTCTTTTCCAATCTACCTATTTCCTGATCTTTTTGTCCAACATGTACTTTGGTTTGTTGTAAATCTTTCTCAAAAACATATCATTATTTTTTTTTGGCTTATATGTCAAAAATAATAATTTTTTGTATTTTTATCGTTTATAGCGATATTATTTATTTTTTATAATTAATAGCAACAACGCTTGTGTTTTTTACCGGCTATAATCATTTTACAAGGAAACCTGCTATGACAGTTTACCAACAACCAAACACCCTTTTTGTAACAAAACGTCATGTTATCAATCACTCCCTCATATGAAACATAAACACACAAATAATACTCTCTTTCCCAACATCATTCTCGTATTACATTGATGAAAGCTCCACACCTTCGAAGAACATATTAAACACATACATTTCAAGTATTCTAGATATGTATTAATCACATATTTCAACCGAGAAACCACTAACTAAAGCTCCACACCTTTGAAGGTTTCAGGTGAGGGTATCAATGATCTCCCCTCCTCTCCCCCATTTGGACCTCTCGATTTCTAGAGCTGGTTTAACATCTACTACAGTTTCAAAGGTTTTGGACAAAAGCAACAAAAAGGTTCATATTTACAACGAGAAAATTGGATTAGAAGAACATATCTACACGAAAATGAAAAATAGTTTTTTGAAATCCTAGAAGTCAATTTGTAGATATAATTGAAATGTTCCTCGAATGGTATGAAGCCACTAAGGGTATAAAACCTCTCTGTTTCTTAGGAATGATACCAGATCTAAGCATGCTTGTTGCAGATCTAAATCACCATTGACATGTTCGTTGAATGGGATAATCCATGAATGATTTTTAAAATCAAACCTGGAAGGTATGAATCAGATCGTGAGGTTAAATTTGATTTTTAGTTGTTATGGAACTCGAAGGTATAAAAAAGCCTTTGGATTTGGATTTGTTCATCCATCTTGTGTTCATTGATATATGTATTTGTGATTATACATCAACTTAAGAGTTTTTTTAGGTTTCTTGTCTTCTTATTAAATGGATTCAGGATCTTGTGAAATTGATTTCAAGATATGTTATAATTATTGTGTTGTTATTGAATGGATTTATAGTGTTTAAAATTAGATTTTCATATGTTTTTAACGTATTCTTGAGTTGGTTATAAATATTTTGTATATTTTGGTTGGATTTTTGTTGTTGTTATTATTTAGTAAAAAATAATAATAAATTGTTGCTATTTATGGTAATAGAAAAATTGTTGTAACTTGCTATAACAGGTTTCCAAGTATAAATAATTGTAGTCGGTAAAAAAATATAAAAATTATTGGTATTAATGAGAAAAAAAATTAATAAACTGTGTATAAATAGTAAAAATACGAAAAGTTATTGTTATTTTTGTATATAACCCTCATTTTTTCATGTTTACTAAAACAATTAAATATATTTAGAAAATTAAACTTGGAATATCTCAATCATTGTTATAAAAATATAGGCATATAGCCGTGTATTTCTCTTAAAATATAGCCGTGTATTCTCTCATCATATTTTGTTTATGAATATATATTTAAATGGAAAAAAGACGAGATAATGGTTTAAGAGGGTGTTTGATTTTACGTTATTATTACGTTAGAATAATGCAAATAATTGGTTTAAAGTGACTGGATTTCATATGTTAATAAGTGATTATTTGCGTTTAGAGTTAATCCAACCACACTTTTTCATAAGTTAAAATAAGAGGGTGTTTGGATTTGCGTTTGAAAAAGTGTTGTGGTATTTTGGAAACTAATAATTAGATAATAGCTGTAACAAAAAGTGTTGCCGGAAATGTAGTGTTTGGTTTAGTTTCTGCAGCTTGCTATCGTATCAAATAATCAGTTTTTAAAGTGTTTGGATTTGCATTTTAACTTGTAAGGTGTCCAAATAATCACTTATTAAGCAAATAAACTATATTTTTAACTTATGAAAAAGTGTGGTAGGATTAACTTTAAACGCAAATAATCACTTATTAACGTATGCAATCCAAACATTTTAAACCAATTATTTGCGTTATTGTAACGTAATAAACTAATAATGTCATTCATAATGCAAAACCAAACACCCTCTAAGTAAATATGTACAGTTGAATGCTGATGTCAAATTGTCAATTATAATTCAGTTGTAATATTGATAAACCCCATCAACTTTCTTTATTTTCGCGATTAAGTTCTTAAAATTTTTTTTATTGTTTAACTCCCTAAAATATTTTTGTGTTATTTAAAAGTGTATGTTTGACCCTAAAATATTTATGACGGAAAAATCATTATCATACATGATCAATTTAATGTACATCAATGCACTCTATCTATGATACCTACGTGCACACCATTAAGTACAATATGTGAAACACGTAATTTATAATAATAATTTTTTCAAGCTGATAAATTATAAATATGATTTCAAATATAAGAAATCATCATTAGTATCTTAATAAAATCATATTGAAAATATCTAATCATTCACACTCATATTTCTCTACTTGGATATCCATTAATCTTTGTGTTATCATATTTGTTTATCACTAAATTCATTATTACTGTAAATTTTTATTTTTTCTTTTGCCAGACTAAAAAATAATAATTACATATTATTCATTATATATATATATATATATATATATATATATATATATATATATATATATATATATATATATAGGGTCAGGTTCTATGGGGCACCTGTGTGCATTGTGCACTTTGGGAACCTGTGTGAACCGTTAGATATCTGAAATTAATGGTTAGATTGACAATGGCAGTGTTGTAATATATATGAAAGATGGGGGCATTCTGCATCCACAAAACAGGCGGAGGGGTAATATAGGTATTTGTCCCCAATTCAACTTCATAACCGGTTCATCTCCATTCCGGGAATCTCGCGACATCCCCTCTCCATAATCCCGTCTCCTTCGTTCGAATATTCTCCAAACATATAACCCGATAATCACTCCTGCATTTAATTAGGGCTTCTTATTTGCACAACTGCCTGCACAATGCACAAGGGCGAGTCATCGGCGGTCAAGAAGCGGAAGACGACGGAGCAGGTATGTGCACTTTGGTTTTTTTTTTTTTCTTGTATTTGTCGATTTCGTTGTTATAATGATAATGCATGTTTGGTATTACTGAGGATGGAGCTGAGTTATGATCTAATATGCAACCTGGTAGTTTTGATTTGGGGGTTTTATGCCCTAGTTGGTGTAAATGAAGGCGTTGTATGTATGTGCACTTTTTTTGATCAAAAGACTGAATGTGATGATGTTCGAAGTCTTTGATAAATGTGTGTGTATTTTGAAGGTTCATTATGTTCATTATGGGCTGAATATTGAACTTCAAAGGGCTTGGTAAACTGTGGCACATAGTAATGCATCATAGTCGTAGTTGGATGTGCGTTTGATGCAATGGTGCACATTTGTAACCCGGAAGTGGGGGTTTATATGCACTATAACGTGTTGTTGCAGTGCATGAGTGTATATTGCAATATGCAGGTTACGAATTCAATAGGAATTATGTTGGGGAATATGGTGTTTTAATAGTGGAAAACTTCATGTTGATTTAATTTGTTGTACATTGTGCATTAAAAAATGTGTTTATGAAATCCATATACATATAGTGCGTAGTTGATGAAATTTAAAAGGTGTATTTTCATAAAGGAGGGTTTTTATGGAACAAACTTCAGGTTGGTTAACATTAATGTTTAGGGGATTGTATATGAGTTAACTAATTGGCAAAGGACTCTGTCATTATGTGTGTCTGCATAGTACGTGCAATTGCATATAGCTTCAATAGTGGGTACGTTGTTCATTAGAATGATGTTCATGAAATCCCTATATGTGTGGTGCTAAATCTGTGAAATTTCAGTGGTGTGTTTTCATATTATGTGCATTGTTTGGGTCAGTTGCATATTGTACTGATTTGTTTGTACATTATGCATTAGTATGATGTTCTTGAAATCCATATACGTGTAGTGCTTAGTCCATGAAGTTTCAGTGGTGTATTTTCATAAATGATAGTTTGTATGCCTAATTTTCATTTTGGTTCATGTCAGTGGTTAGGGGATAGTATATGATGGTATTCGTTTGCATATGATCAACATTATGCCTAACCCGTGATTAAGGAATTTAATATTTCTGTTAATAGTTTAACGGTGTACAATAAAGCCAAACGTGTGTTTATGGTGCATCAGATGTGTTGGTTTTTAATATGATTATAGTTTTAGAAAAGTTTGATGTGCATTGAATGTTAATTGTGATGATATGAGAAGTTTATACTTTATATAGTTAAGTAGATTATTTTGGATAGATATTTGTAAATATGAAAAGTGTGTACATGCTAAAGTAATGAATTATGCGTAATAGGTTGTGTCTACTACTGTTTGTAGGTTTGGTTTTGTATCCTAAATGGAAAACCAGAGATTATCGTGCGTAGTATATGTGTTTATGACGGTCCGTAAGTTTTTAGAATTTGCTAGCTGTGACAAGTGTCTGATTATCTTATGCAACCTGAACTGACAGATTATGGATTCCCATTTACCTGTAAACCACAGGTTGCGTAGAACGGCACATGTATTAGAAGGTTGTAAAGTAATCAACTTCTTATGTTGTATGCATATGAACAGCATATGAATACTGTATGTAATGAATACCATATGTGTTGCATACTATAAGTCTATATATCTGTATCTATTGCGGGGTAATTGTATACTATTCCGATGTTAAATCTGTACATACGTGTTTCTTAGTTGTTTGTTAAATGTACAGTGTCCTGTTAGAAGAAGCGGTAGGATCGGGTTGCGTTCAAGGTTCACAAACACTGCGGAGACACCCCTGACTATCTCCGGCGAAGACAGTTCTTCTGACACTAGCACGATGAACGATTTTGTGAGTGATATCTCATCAAAACCAGGTATGGAAAGTATATTGTGTTGGATTATAAGATAATGGCAGAGTATTTACAGCACGTTGTGTATGTGTTTGAGTGTGAATCTGCCCCGTATAGTATCTTCTTTGTGTCAATGTGCATGTTGTATGTAATTTGTGTAGGTGTTTATAAAGGGAAACTTATTTGAAGTAGATTGATGTAGGCTAATGCATATACAAATATGGTAGATGGTTATTGTAAGCTAACAGGATAATGGGTATGTGGCTGAGAATCATTGATGCATATTAATAGTAAAATTGTATTGTCAAAATTTTTTAGATGGAATCTATTTTGATGGTAATGATGGCATATTTGTGGCTGTTGATTATAATGGTTGGATATATGCACAAAGTTGCAATAGATCTATGTATAGACGTTTGTACATCGTGGTTGCTTGCTGAATAATAAACATGTTTACTTTGTTGTTATTTAGTCTAGTCATTAATTGTGATACCAATGTATTATTGACTGTGCATTTAAGTAGGGATGTGGTTATTTGTGGTTTTTGTTGATGTGTAGGTACTAAAAGGGCAGTAGAAGCTAATAAAGGATCTGAAACTATGCATCCGGCAAAACTTATGAAAGTTAAGAAGGAAATGGTTAGTAAGGGGAAGTCTCAGGAAGAATATGCGATTGGACGATCTGGGTTGGTGGGTAAAACAAATGATGGAGGGAAGCGGAAGTTGTCATTGGATCGTCCCAAATACTCTTTAATCCGTTCTCGAAGCTCCCCTAGTAGTCTTTTTCAGTGCATAACTGCACTTACTAAGGAACAAATAGTTGATGTACGTGCAATAGGTTTCGGGAATTTGCTGCATCTTAATATTGAAGAGATACCGCTGAAACTAGGATATTGGGTTGTTGACCACTTTGATGCTGGTGCATGCAGCATCAAAACGGATAAATGGGAGGTAAGTATTGACGAGGATGTCATATATGACACGATTGGGGTACCTTCTGGGAAAATAAGGATGGTACGTCAGGAGTTGACATCAGCGAACCAGTCGTTGGTTAGTAAGTGGAAGGCGCAGTTTGGTGATACGGAAAGGATTTATCCGTCGACGATTGCTGACGTAATCAAGAAGAAGTGCATGAATGGGGGGGAAATGTTCAAGCTGAACTTTGTAGTTCTTTTTGCTAACCTTATGGTTGAAGGGGTGAAATCAGGACTTGCAACTTCGAAGGTGTTGCAATATATTTCGTCTGTCAATGACATACATAAAATGAACTGGTGTGCGTACGTGTTGGAGTGCATGGGCCGATGCAAAAACGGCTGGAAGAAGGATGGCAGTACATTTTTTTCTGGTCCCTTGACAATATTATCGGTGAGACAGATCGTTGGTTCCACTAATACCTAAAATATATGCATTTGTGTTTTACATTTACTAACATGTGTTGAATAATCACCAATGTGCAGCTAATATATGTGGACAGAGTGACATGTCCTGGTGTGAAAGACCGATCTGACAAATCTGACATTGCATTATGTTCGTGGAACACGGAGAAGTTAAAAATGCGTGAGTCAAAAGAGATAGAGAATGGTGGTTTTGGTTTAGGGAAGGTATACAATTATGTGCATAGGGATGAAGTTTGCGTGCAGGATAAAGTATCTGGTGGGGGAATGAGTGCCGGTGATGGCGAGGAATCTGAAGATGGGCTTGACGTATTGTTGGCAGACATACAGGCGTCTGTGAAGGACAAAAAAGGCAAGGATGCTGAAGGTCAATCTATCAGACCTCTTGGTTGCGAAGTGGAAGAAGGTAAATGCATATTTGTCTTTCAATTTGGTCTTTTATGCGTTTAATTTATCACTGAATTAGCGTAAAACCAATTAGAAGGTAACAATGTTTATTGATCTTTTTTATATGTAAAATGGTTAGATTGGAAAAGGGTTTGGTTGATTAATGTTTTTGATGCATATGGTAGGCCCGGATCATGAAACGGAGGAGGATGCGTTTGAGCTCGACACTCAAAGTGAGAAGAACATTGATGAGCTAATTGAACTCATCGATGCTGGACTCCAAAAACCTCCGGATATGCATATATCACCGTCCAGCGTCAAAGGTGATTTTTAAATGTTAATGATATCTATAATCTAGATTAATGTTTTATGGGTTTTTAGGCTGCATATCATATACTTTTAACATTATCATTTTAATGATGTGATTTTTTTGAGTTCCATTGTTCTGGTTTCATTTGTTTTAACATTATGAACGTAGAACATGTATCAAATACAAAACGTCCATTACGTGCAACGTACCTACAAATTTGCAAGAATTTGTGTTTGTATATGTTTAACGATAACATTAATTTTCAAACGTGCAGGGAAAGGAGTGGCTGCTGAAACGGTGCCTGTTGAGACCGTCCGGATGAAGAAAGTTGAAGAAGGAGTGTCGGAACCGGAACATGCTGAAGTACGAGACGACACAAACCTGCAGGTAATTACTGTTATACTTTTTAGTATGCATTTATTGTTCCATAAATGACATGTAGATAGATTTCATAGTATGCAATTAATATTGACCTGCACTTACTGCTTAGTGCAGTAAGGAAGAGGTTTTGTTTGTTGAAATTTCTATATGTATGTGTTGGTTAGAGTTAAGAAGGACCGAATAAGTTGGATTTCATTATTATTCAATAATGGCTTATGAGCCGTTTGATATCATAAGTTGGAATTCATTATTAAGATACGATGCATCAAAGGTAATCTTGGAGTTGTTTGGTTGGATATCATATATATATAGATGTTAGTTAATGTGTGTTGTGAGCTGGTAGTTAATTCAATTGTGCACCGTAACCGTAGTTAATTAATGTCATGCTAAATATCTATATCGAATAACATTGTGCACTTCATAGATAGTGCTTTGCTTATGCACTTCGTAGACAATGTTTGAGTGCCTACCTAAGTGATAATAATTTATTGTGGTGGGCGGATTTATATAGATTTCGTATGCTCCTTTTCACTATAAGCCTATGTCGTTATTTGGGTAGTATATACCTATGTCGTATAACACAATACATTTATGTTTCAAAGTTGATAGATTAATATGTAAATATTTTTTATAACACTATGCGTATATATTCCATTTGATAAACTTTTTTGTAGGAGTTCCTCGATGCATTTGATCACTGCATTGATACATTCGGGAGCTTGACGACGTTCATGAAAAAGTCATTGCCACTGGCTGTGTCAACTTTTCATGATTGCCCCGAGATATCGATGAGGAGTAAAATGTGGAAGAGGATGATTGTGGATGAGCACTTGCGAATGAATGATTTGTTGGTGTCTGAGGCGGAAAGGAGACTGAAAAATGCAGCAAGTTCGAGTGCCGCGCACGTTGATGTAGGTTTCAAAACTCCGTCAACAAAAGAAGATGCGGACCGAAAAATTGAGGGTGTATGTTTAGGATCTGAAGTGTCGGAGCAGGTTAAGAGTCATTTGATACCTTGATTTGTAGAATCCTAATGTGCAAGATTAGACGAGTAGTAATGTGTAAACAATTCACCAAACATATGTTTTGTAAAATAACTAAGTAGACATATAATGCTATGTTCTTAATATGCTTTTATGAATGGAATGGGCGCGAAACGTGTTAACGTAAACACTGAAAGTTCACAATATCATAGGGGTGCATTATGCGTCATGTTAAAAAAATGTTCTAAGGTCGTTACTATCGCGTTTCATGAAATATTTATCCGTCGTCGTTGTGGTATAGGAAACGTAACCATTATTGAAACAGGTAAAAGAAGTTAGTGACTCTCAGTGGATGTGTTCACCTACTGTACTAGACGAGGTTGACAAGACGGTGATGCGTTATCTTATGGACAAGGATCGTACGGCTCGGGTTGTTAGTGATGCACCGTCATTCAGCTTGGGACTTACACAAATTGAGCCGGTTAATCTTTCAATCGACAGATATGATGATCCGGAAACACCTGCACCAATTGCTGTTGTTGCGCCACAACTATTAATAGCTGACAAAGACACTAATGTTGGGCGTAAGGGAAAAGTAATTAGCGGTGCAATTGATAGACCTAAGAGAACAGTAAAACCGGGTACGTCTATGAGATCGCCATTCATGAAACGAATACTCGATGTCGATGCGAAGTTGACGAAGCTTGAACGACAAGTGTCTGGTGCATTCTTTTCACTCCAGAATGATGAAAAGTAAGTTCGACTTTGCTAATTTTTACTGAGGTGATAAATGTCGACATTTGTTATTTGCGAAATCTTTGTGAACTTAAAGTTAGGTGAT
This sequence comes from Centrapalus pauciflorus, assembly GCA_020465985.1. Classification (NCBI taxonomy): domain Eukaryota; kingdom Viridiplantae; phylum Streptophyta; class Magnoliopsida; order Asterales; family Asteraceae; genus Centrapalus; species Centrapalus pauciflorus. The sequence continues at coordinate 4,228 of JAANYP010006576.1, read as the reverse complement.
ACATGCATTAATAAAGTTCTATTGATCATATTCTGATGCATTACTATGTGCCGCAGTGATGTTGTATTCGATACGGACTTGAACGTCAACTCGGTTAGAATAATACTGGAGAGCCTAATGCCAGGGTCATACGTAATGAACAATGTTATTGATTGTTGGTGCGCAATTTTAAATCATGAGGAGCAGTTCCGGAGCGACAGCTCACCACTTCGATTGTTTTTCATGTCTACTTGTCTCGTAAGTACCATATGTAATGTGTAAACATGATTTTTGTCTTGCTTTGAATTTTGATGCATCAAACATAAGCTATTGAGTGTGTAGACACAGAATATTTTGGACGGACAACTTAGTGAAGATGCGATGTATGAGATGTTTCGAATCAACCTGCAACTGACTATTGTCGGTGATGTGACGCTGAATACCGTAAGGAATGCGGAGCTGGTAAGTTATTTAAAAACATGGCGTGCATTTTTGTTTTTTGTAAAAATGGTTAGGTGTCTAATTTTAGCATGCATCAGGTATTCTTCCCGATTATAAACCACTATCACTTTTACGTTGTGTGCTTCGATTTGAGGAGAGCATCAATAACAGTTCTAGATAACATTCATGCGGATGTATCAATAAATGACAAGTACAATGGAGTGATCGCTAGACTGGTATGTAGTGGTTGTTATTCAAAATGTTGTTAAATGCATACTACATTTTTGTGAATAATGTGTTCCTTATCTGCTAATTCTTAGCAAATGCTGTTTTCACGCTATCTGGATTCATTGGCACATCCTATGTGTGCGCGTGTGGCAAATGCTACACCTACTAAACCGTTATTACCTTGGGGTGTGCAAGAAGAGTACATAGATTGTGGTGTCTTTGCAATGCGGCACATGGAAACATACATGGGAAGGGCCAACAAAGAATGGAATCATGGATTGACAACGAATATAGATAAACAGGCACGACAGATGCACACGCTAAGAAGACGTTACATTACAAAAATATTGATGCACCCCATCAACAAAGTACGGTTGAGTCTTATCAAAGAGTTCACCGTTTATGATCAGTTGTCAGAGTACGAAAAGGCGCGCTTGTCAGCAAACGCCGATGCGGTGAAGGATATTCGGTTTGAAAAGTATTGGGGGTCTTAATCCTGAGGTTTTTATGTTTGCGTGCATCGGATAATTTTAGATGTTGGATATTTTGTTTCGATTGAAGTTTGTTATTTGGTTCCCAAGTGATTATAGTATTTATTTAGACCGAATGGATTTCAGAACATTGATATTATTTTAAGTAAGTTATTTTTGAACTATACTACTATGTTGCATGCATTCCGTGGATTTCATTGCAAGCGCATGCATGTACTTAAATTATTAAAATGTAATTATGGGATAAGGTTTATGCAGATACACACACATACAATGAACATTACATACACAATGCATATAACATTGATATGAACATTAAAGAGTTGGGCATGTAATTAAATTATAAAAATTTAATTGCGGGATAAGGTTTGGTGTTGATGGTCGCCATTCTGCAGTTTCGATATGTATGATTTATTGTTAAAGAAAGTATGCATTATAACGTCAGGTTACATCTTGGTGATGCATGCAAGGTGGAGTAGTCATGTTAGACGCATATTATAATGTTTTTGAAATGGGTCTGTAGTCTGGACGATCCTGGTAGATGAATGTTCATGGTATTAATACGTTCATTGTGTGATGATCTTACAATAGTGAAGACACCAAAAAAAACGTTGTATTTTATATTGCAGGTGGAACAGGAAACCCATGAATTAAAATAAATGCTGCATGCACCATAACATGAAACTAAGGAACGCAAAGTGGGGTAACGAATATGATATTATTAAATTACGGAACGACAAAAAGGTTGAAAAGTTGATACTGGTAAAACAATAAATAGACTAATAAAATTTATTCCGAAACTTCTTAAAAACGCTCATATCGCCACGGTGTCGCGAGGATGTTATTTATGTGACTGGTTCAGTGCATTTAGTAGTCGTGACCTTGTTTGGGCAGTTTCGTGAGTCATGTAGTGCATGTTCCTTGCAAATCTTGCATAAACGTTTCTTACGCTTACTTTTTGATACTGCCTTTTCTCGTTCGCCTTTTAGCCTCTTTTTATTACGACAACCTTTGTTCCTTATGTCTGTCGGCGCATGTATTGAAACCTCAACAGGTTGTTGAACGCCCAACAAGAACTCAATCGCATCGTTTTTGTTAGGTGGAGGTTTGTCCTTGTGCAAGTTTTGTAAAGCACCCTTGATCTTTTTAAGTGACTCTATCACCCCGTCTATTGCGTCTTCTTCGTGTACAACGTAGCTCATTATGTCTGAGAACAGAGAGCTAATTTCGTGAACCTTCTTTCGGGGTGATGTTGATGATGTTGGTCTATTATCTGATATGGACAATATTTTTTGCACCACGTCTTTTGTCCATCGGTTCACAACATACGTATCCGGGATTTCATCAACGCCGCACAGTCTGAATGCATATAACACATGTCGACATAAGATCCCAAGACGTTCGAACATCTTGCATTTGCAGGACGCAATGGGTCCAATCAGAGACACAATAACCTACACACAATTAATTGGGCGTTTAAACTGTGCATAAACCGTGCATAAAACCGATAATGTATTTGTACACCGTAAATTATAAGAACAGTAAGTGTGCGTACCTCGAATTCCATGTTTGATTCTATGTCAAGTACTTTGCATACCTTCATCCCATTTTTGTCTTCCTCAATGCCAGTAGTTGGCAAGCATGACATTGCAGAGTTGTGTATCTCGACTTGATAATCCAAAAAAATTGATTTGGTGAACAACTGTGCAACTTGACGCTCGGATTTGAATTTCGTTTTAAGTTTAGGTGTGGTGTTCCAAGACTTTAAGTCCTTGGTTCGTTGTTTCTCACGCTGGTGGTCCATTGCCGTCTCAAATTGATCATAAAACTCAACAAGGGTTGAGTCACCATTTGTGAAACGCCCAAAGAATGAGTTTTCACTTTCGGACCTTGAAGTTGTCCGCATCAAACCGGATAATGGAAGATCATACGAAAAAGAAGGAATCCATTTTTCTCGCATGTCCCATAAGTCGCAAAACCAACTGTGTTCTTCGAAGTTATAGTCCCTCATCAACGACGTCCAGCTTGTTTCGAACTCCGTAGCTCCCATTGTCTTGTTCCAAACAATGTTATTGAAACGCCCTAAGAACTTCTCGTCGTTGCACGGACGTGAACCAATCTGTTTACACATTTGTGATCAAAGGATGCACAGAAAATGGTGTTTCATGTAAATATGGGTATAATAATTAATGCTCAAAGTATTCATGGTATTGTTTGTTTACCTTTTGTTGGAGCTTACTAGTGATATGCCACATGCAAAATCGATGCTTGGCAGTCTTAAAAACATCGTCAAAAACCTGTATGATTGCCGGGTCTTGGTCAGTAAAAACAAAGGTTGGCTCTTTACCAAATGTTGTGAGAAATGCACTTATAAGCCACTTATACGATGCACAGTCCTCCCCTGCTATCAACCCCGCACCAAAGGTGACACACTTTTTGTGGTTGTTTATGCCGGTAAATGGTACAAACACCATATCATGCCTTTCAGAATGAATAATAATAGTTAGAAATCAATATAAAGTGTAATATACAAATGAAACAGAATGGTTTGTGCTCATTAAACATGTTAAGAGGTCTCACTGGTTTGTTCGATAAGTGGCATCAAAAGATATTACATCTCCGAAGGCATCATAGTTACACTTTGCAATGTAATCCGCCCAGAATACACCGCGTAATATCCCGTTTTGATCACATGTGTAATGCATGGAGAAACCCTCGTCATTGTCCTGTTTCTTCCTTAGTTTGTCAATAAACATTTGTGCATCATTTTCGCCGATAAAAAGCCTTATATCCCTCCTGAAATTCTTAAAATCCATCTGAGTTGCATTGACATTGTTAAACCCACCGTGAACCTCTTTAAGCAAGTTATAGGATTTGCATGGACCAATGTTGACATTTCCAGCCTTATGGATGAAGCATTTTTGTTGAAAATCAAGCTTACGTGCCGATTTCAGTAGATGTCTATCCTCAGCTTTAACAAAATCATGGTTGTGAAACTGAGTAAACCGATATACCTGATACCGTTGACTACCGGAGTCTGAACCTTATGCATGCGGGACACCTGGTGCGTGTGGATGACGTGCAACGTT